>OU383775.1:74402816-74710316 GCA_910950805.1 Acrocephalus scirpaceus scirpaceus
TCAAAGATCTAGGGCCTTCTCACTGTAAAATAGGCAGTAGAAGGCCCCCCCCCAAAATGACACCACCACAGATCTTTAAAAAATTGGGATTTTTTATAAATAAAACTGTCGTTTACAGTGTTGGTATTGGAATCCTTACTCAGGAGTATACTGGACGAGATGTTGAAGAAAAAGTTTCATTTTCCACTACAGGTCTCTTCAGTCCTTGAGGGGATGGATGAAGTCATATAAGAAAATTAATCTCACAGAGGCTTTGTTTTTCATGAGGACATACAAAAGTAATTTCATAATTGCTGTAGAAACTAGGATATTCAGGCAGTCTTTAATATCTCTGTAGTCTACAAGGACATGATTTTCAGACATGTTAACATCTTTGTGCAGTCCCACTTGTTTCCAATTCAGCACTTTTGTCTTGTGATACTTCATGTTTGCTCAGCGACTTCATTCCACCCTTGTCATCCTGCCCAGGAGAGTCTGGAAAGAGAGATGCTATTTCATTTTTTTTTTTAAATTTGACTTTTTCTATTCAAAATGAAACATCAGTGCTCAAGGGGCATTAGGAGCCTGCATTTTTTAGGTCTTTTCTGAGGAGAAGGAACAAAATCACTTTTCTCCTCTGGTGAAAATGAGCCATTTCAAGAAGGATTGGGAAACTGTGGAAGCTGCAGTCTCCTACCCAGCACCTATGTTATTTTGCATTTGAAACATGGCCTGACAGATCATCTTTGTTATCCCTTTATTTTCACTTAATACCTTCTCCTCTGTGCTCTCTTCCATTTGCTATTGCCAGCCAGCTGATCTGTACCACTGCTCATTTGCTTGTTCTGGGCCAGGCTGGAGCTGGTAAGGCCACAGTTACACAGGATTATATTCTTCTTTCTTAATCACATCATGAAGATGATCGTGGGTGCTAAAGGCCTATGGAAATGTTTTTTTGTTCGTTTTCTTTTATTTTGCTTTTTTTAGCTAATAAAGATCAATGCCATTTCCCCCCTCCAATCTAAGGTTATGTTAAGTCAGTGATTAACTTTCAGGTTTCAGGGCAGACTATAATGGGCGGCTAATCTTAGCTGTGATATAACAAGAGTACAGACAATACTGATTTCTTATATTTAATACTTGTTTGAACTAGAGCATTTCCTTTTCTGAAAATCTAATCTTGAATCAAAAGCTACTTGAGATGGTGAATTAAAAGCAGTTCTTAATAAGTTCTTCCAGTGGTCAAATGCTTTTGATATTAGATAATTATAATTCCTCACTAATCTGAATTTATCAAGTTTTAACACTGAGCCATTCATCTGAGCACCTAAGACATTTTGAAAGAATAGTGGCTATAGTAAATGATTTAGGCTTCAAACTGTGATTTTTCAGATGGGTGCCTGGAAGATGTAGGGCTTGGTAATAAAAGAAAGACTTTTAAATAAATTGCCTTAAAACCTAACTGCTAGCCACAGAAAACGACTTAGGTATTTAAAGTACACTTACACTTACATCTCTAAAAATCTCATTTGAGATATTACCTAACATTGGAAATACTAGAAAACACAGTCTCTGGCAATTTTCACAATTACATTTCTCACAAGTGCCTCAATATTGCAAAGGCAGAACAATCATATGCCTTGTTCATACCTAAAGCCTATCATCATCCACAAGTCAGATGTTCTTCCTCTTAGCTTGATGCAAGGTCTGAGATAAACATACCCAATTGTACTCCTCCAAAGAATAGGCCACTTTTTTTAAGAGTCCAGACTGAGATAAGTTTCCAGGTCAGTTTCTCTTTAGAGGACTGTTCCCAGATGCAAGAAATTGTCATAAGTTTGTTTTCAGCCTCATAAAATTTCATCTTATCCAACTGTAGCTAACTCTACACTTGTCCAGAGTGTAGGATATCCTCCTTCTAGACTTTGAAACAGTGCCATTATGCAGATAGAGTAATCACTATTTGCCTTAACTTTACCACTTACAGTTCATCATAGGCTACTGCATTTTTTTTTTCATGAAACATCCTCATTTTCTGCCCTTTTGGCCCTGTCATAATAAATTTCTCCTGACTGCAAACAATATTCAGGGCATTTTTTTGGTCCCTGCCAGTACAGAAGTTTTTCTTTTTCTTTGACAAAAGTCAGCAAGGGAGGGGGTAGAACCACAGTTACAGGAGTAGGAGCTCCTGCAGGCAGCATCAGCATTGCAGAGACAGTGGTGGCAGGAGGCAGAAGGAAGACTGGACATCTATGGTACATACCTGGTTCCTCCATCCCTGCAGCTGGGTCAGAAAGGAGCTTTGGTGCAGAAATGCTGAAAAAAGGAGAAGGCTGTTTGAGAAACTCCTGTGCTGCAAAGGAGCGTTGGTGAGGTCTGGTGTATCACCTGTCCAGTCATCACTGCTGGTGTCCTGCTCTGAAGACAGGAAAAGCAAACAAGATTATTGCCCTCTCTCAGGAATTTTGGGATCACAGCACTTCTGTCTTACTGATAGGCACATCTGGCAGTGAGAAGGTGAAGGGGGAAGGAGGAAACTGGTAAATGGGAAGAGGGTTGGTGGAGCTGGACTACGCATACAGCTCTCACCATGGCCTGAGGCTTTCCACCGATGTGGCACCCTGTGGACACAGTGCAGGTACTCATACTGCAACCACTCCAAGAAATGCCTGACTGCACCTTGTGGGGACACTGATAGCACATCACTAAGCTGGGCCCCACATTCAGGCATGCTCATGACCAGCCTCCTGTAGACAGGCAAGTGGTAAAAGACCAGCAAAGCCAGCACCTAACTCCCAGGGGGGCGGCTGTGATGGGGGTCTGGGCTCCTGTCACAACTGACATTTAGGGATGGGAATCTGTGTGACTGACTTATCAGCTCTCATACAGAAGCAAGCTGCTGTCTGAATGCTAGGCAAAAGAGATATCTCCTCTCCAAAACAATATTTGGTGCCAGTTATAAGAAAATGCTCATGGACAGGGGTCAGGAATTATACTGCCGTGCTGACCTCTGAAGAAGAGAGAAATAGCAGCAGGTTTACAATCAGATTTAATTACATATTCCAAATTGACCATGAAATTTTATCATTAGGTAACTAACCTCTTTTAAGTAGGAAAGGTGAATGATTGAGACTGCCTCATTGACTATTATTGCTTTACCTGGATTCCTGTGTCTCCCTAATGCATCTACTAATCCTTTAACTCAATATGAGGAAGAATTCAGCTTTGTTCATTCCATTTGCAAAATGAGAAGAAGCCAACTTTTCCCCTTATAGACTGGTATTTATTTTAACTAACAACATGAAAAAGAGCACTAGAGTTAATCACTTTCAATCAATGTCAACTACATTATTAGTTAATGGGAGTTTATACTGCATAATATTTGTTTGTGAGCCATTTTCTGATGTGTTACATCTAGTTAAATGACTTATCCTTGTGTATTTTAAATAGAGAAAAAATGAAGGCTAGAATCAGTGAATTTGTAAACACTGACATACAGAATTAATTTTACTTAATCATAATGAGGACATTAGTTAGGAATGTGAGACTTATTTCTGGAAAATGTGTAGTACGCTCTATGGAGAGCTAAATTTTGCTTTTTAAGTATTTTGCCAGCTGATTCTGAGCAGATCATTATTCTACAATCTGATCTTTAAAATTATTATTTATATAAAAATATAATTTTTATATATATCTAACAATTTCTATGTTTTGCGGAGCTATGCAAGCGCCTTAACCTCTTCCCCCCTGCCCCCTCTTCCCATACTCTAGCTTCTGGCATACACATTGCATCTTCCTGTTACAGTCTCATATTTGTCATTTGAGGATCTGGGAGAACATTCCAAACCTGAAGATTTGATTTGAAATCAGCAAACTCAAATCAGAAAAAAAGCACATTTTAATGAACTTGTCTATAGCTGAATCTTTTATCTACCAACATTTCCACTTGTATTTTGACCTCATATTCCTTTTTCACTCTCATGCATTTCCTTTTCCTCAGCACCATCCCAGTCATGAACTAAATGGTTTTGAGTAGTAGTAGAGTAACAAGTAGATGGAGCTTGAGTGAGAAAGAAATGAACTATACATAAGTTCCTTTTTAAAAAGGACTTCCTGTTTCATTATTACTTTATACAACGACAAAGGCCTGACCTGAAAGTTAATAAAGAGAGCATGTTTACTAATTAGGCTTTATCCTCATTGGTCCATGTTAATTGCAAAATATCAATCTATCTCACTTATGAATATGCAAATGTTATGTCAGAGTGGCATAAGTTTCCAGCACACAGTACTCTGCTAGCTTTAATTAGATCAAAAGTGGGTCCAGCTCAATTCAACAAGATGGGCCCTACTCTTTAATCAGGAAAATAAGTTTGTCTCCTAACAGTATCTTCTTTTGACAGTCAGCAAACACTAATTAACAGACATAGCTATATTAATTGCATTACTCCACTGTATTCTTATCAGCTGGCTGATGTTGCCTGTTTGCTAATGCAAATAGTCGCTGCTTTGGTAAAGTCAACTTGCAAAAGTCTTTCTAATGCTAACTAGCAATCAATGCATATAAGATTTCTAAGATTTCTGTAGGGAATTCTGCATAATAGATGTATTCTGTCTTTTGAGGTATCCACGGCCATTTAGTATAATTATTCCTTAGAGCTGCACCTATCATATTATCAGCTTTTTTGGAGGATAAAGAACACAACTTATTTGTTTAAGAACAAAGGACTATAATAATTTCCTTTAGGAATCACTAAATCACTATGTTAAATGAAGATGTATGACCCAATGGAAAACTTGCATTTATAGTAATTATGTATTTTTTTCCTTAAGATTCCTTTAGCATCTTTTAAAAGGCAACTTACTGCTTTTATAAAGTACTGACTGGACAGCCCTGGAGACTGTAATCCCATGGAATGGGTTTTATAGAGACTGCGTTAGGCAAGGTCTCTCAAAGTGCTGTCCATGCATTTTGCCTTCAGCCCTATTCTTTGAGAGCCATTGGGAAGGCCAAGAGGATAATCCAGTCTCTATGTTCTCTACGTTCTGAAAGCAGGCTTGTGGAGAGGACTTGGGAGGTGATTCTGCCCCTCTGCTCTCGTGAGATCCCACCTGGAGTACTGTGTCCAGCTCCAGGGCACCCAATGTAAGATGGACATGGCCCTGTTGGAGCTATTCTTCAGGAGCTCATGAGGATTATCAAAAGGATGAAGCATGTCTCCTGTGGAAACAGGTTGAGGGAGTTGGGGTGGTTTTGCTTGGAAAACAGAGGGTTCCAGGGAGACTTCATAGTACCTTCCAGTACTTAAAGGGGGCTTACAAGGAGAATGGACTTTTAACAAGGGCGTGTAGTGATAGGACAAGGGTAAATGGCGTTAAAATGAAAGAGGGCAGATTTAGATTAGATATTAGGAAGAAATTGTGAAGGTCAGTTTTGACAGTGCGTAAATAACCTGGTGTAGTGGAAGGCGTCCCTGTCCATGTCAGAGGTGTTGGAACTAAATGATCTTTAAGGTCCCTTCCAACCAAAACCATTCCATGATTCAGCTCCTAAACTGATTGCTGGCTTGGGTGTTGACTAATGCAAGGGAGTTTTTATCAGCCATGAGCAGGGCTGAGACCACCCACCACTTTCACACAGACCACCAAGCAGCTGTCCCCAGGTTGTCAATGTTTTCTCCACACCAGCTAGCACTATTATCCTGAGAAATGCAGTCATCTATGAGTTGACATCTCTCTGCAGCCAGACCGAGCTCTCTCACCTTTGCCCGAACACAAAGCACATGATAAAGGGATCCTGATAAACATATACGGAACATACATAATTAACCATGTTCTCAAAGTCTGGGCAAAGATAGGCCCACAAGTTTTGGGCAACACCATAACTAAGATAGCCTGCACAAACATATAACTGTACTTTCTTAATAACAGTGCCTTCTTGTACCTGGCTGTGGGATGACCTAAAGTGAGAGTTCATCCACCCAGTCCAAACATGCAGGGATAATCAGCTGGAGACCACCATTACATCTAATTGAGCTTGGTGTTATTTCAAGACCACAACTCTTAACTTTGTAATGCAGAAGGCAACAAAGTCCACAGGGCTCCCAAACCACAGGATGTTAGCTCGGTGTGAGGATACTGAAGGAAAAGCCATGTTCCCACATTGTATTGTAGCACCAACATTATTACTACCAGTGGAGCCACACCGAAGCAGAATAATGCTTATGATTTTCCCTGGTATAAGCAAGACTAAAATGGTTTGGGGCTAGTATTCCCGAGTGGAATCTGCAAATGGAATTATTATGTATTATTTATATATTTACGGGTATACCTTCACACGGCTGACATTTTAATGAATCCCTACAGGGAAGGAGTGGAAGTGATAATGAAGCCTCCATGTCAAAGCCGCTCTGGTTTTCAAGTGAAGCTGCAATACCTCTTAGTTCTCCCCGAATACTTTGTTTACCTTTCCCTTTATTTATTCTGGATAGGAAAATGACATTGAAAAAATATGGTCAAACACATTAAAAGTGTAAGGTTAATAATCTTATGAACAATAAGGACATTTTTCAGATCCTCCAAATTTTTAAAACAATGTTTTAAATTTAGGTGTACAAACATAAGGGGGAATCTCAGCACTGGTTCAGATTATCTCTTTGCCATTTTTTCCTTCTGTTATGATATTTAGGGTATGGAATCATAATTTCTGGAGTCAGTATGAAACCTGAGGACTGTCTCATTGCAGGATGAATTTTGTATAGGAGTGTCAGACAACCCTCAGCTTTTGCAAAATACATTGTAAGATTCAAAGATTTTTGTTTTACCACCAGGCCTTTCTACATGTAAAGCTGGCTGTTCTGTGTGTCACACCTCAATATTATGGCAGTAGATTCATTAAAGTAACTCCGCTAAACTCCATGAGATTATAAATTTCCATGCTGGAGAGTCAAAATAGTTTTTCTAGGTTTCAGTTAAAACTGGCAGATCATTTCTGAAGAGAATGCTAGTGAAAAATATGTTTTATATGTCAAATAGGTCTAATGGTTTAAAAACACTTCAATGATGTAAGCTTCCAGGCCGGTACTTGATGCTTGTCTGAGACAATTTTCTGGGAGTAAAAGATCTACCTATTGTTCTTCTGATTAAAAATCTGCTTGAATTTGGAAAAATTAGAGCCTTTGAAGGAAACCTATATGTAGGTTTCATGTGTTCCCTAGATGCTTTTTGGAGAGTCTTCACAGCTAATGTATTGCACTTTAATCCTTACTAAGACATAGCAAGAAAGCCATCCAAAACTTCTAGTCCCATGACTGTCTCAGCAAATTAGGCTAAAAGACAAGCAAGAATTATGCTCTGGATTTCAGTGTAAAAGCCAAAACAACTTGAAGAAGTCAGGATCCCAATTCAAACCCCCAGTAGGCAAAGAAGGAAAGAGAATCCAGGTGCTTCTGTTCTCAAACAACTGGCATTGATCTATACTTTACTTACCTGCCAGTGCTGTCCAACTTTCGCTTTCAATACTGTAATAGATACCAATGCTACCAAACTCATACCAGTTTATGGTTCTCTGGCCTGGTGACAGGGATCATCACCCAAGAATCAGTTCCTGCCTCACTGAATGACACCTCAGCCAGTCTGGAGTGAAAGTGTCAACATGATGAAGCAGGGAAATCCCTATCTAAAACAGCTGCTGTTCCCTGGAGAGGCTGAAGCTTGGTTCCTGGTACAAAGAAAAGTGACTTTAACCTGGGGTAAAGGGACATGGATGCCATCTTCTGCAGCTGATTTGGGATTCAGCCTTTCACATTTTCTGTTTGTGCCATAGGAGAGTAAAGCAAAATACTGTATTAACCCTAAAGACGATGATCTAAAGGAAATATTTCAGGCTGGTTTGCCAAGGAAATGGAGCCTCTGTCCTTTTGGCTCTCCACTTTTCTGCCAGTCAGTCTTCTTTATAACTTTTTAGTCTGTTGAGCAATTTAACTAGAATTTGAAAGAAAGGCAGAAGTCTTAGAGACAATTATCTGCATTTTTTTTTTAAGTCTGCAGCTGGGAAGTGGAGAGAGACTCAGCATGAAAACCCCATTGAAAAGAGAGCAGGAAGAACTCGGATGTGATATGTTATGTGGCTTGGTGGTAGTAGCCAGCTGCCCAATCTGCATATGCATGGATCCAGATTAGCCAGGGTATGTGTTATTTCTTGCCTGACAGATGTCAGAGGGTTTGCAGAGGGAGAAAGAACTATTGTGGTGGGAGTGAGGGAAGGAAATGGGATACAAATCTGAAGGAAATCAAACCAAATAAGCTGTGATACAGGACAACTTGTGTTCTTTTGCATATTTGGTAAGAAAGAATTACAAGTGCTATACAGTTGTACCTAACCAAATGCTTTTCACTTCCTCTGCCAACTAATAAAAACCCCAAATTTGTTTTGCAGCCTAACATTTCTTAAAAAGGCAAATTTTGGAAATACACATAGTAAAAATTACACTAATAGTGAGTGTCCTCAAAAGAGATGAAAGGGGCAAGATGAGGTAGGAAAGAAATTCAGGGTATATAGTCCCTTTTTCAGGGGAGGGGTGAGTGGGAGGGGTGGCAGAGAATCAAGACACCTCCGGGTTAACAGGGCTTGACAACAGGAGCAAATGGGAAGGCAAGAAGATGGCAGCAGTCTGTGGTCAGCTCTCAACACAGAAATGCACTTCCAAGAAATTGTAGTGATGCCTTCATCAAGTTTTCTTTTTCATTTTACAGCAGTTAATCCAGGCTTTTATACCCAGGCTGCTCCAGTACTCAAATCAGACACTGACTTTTGTTTAGATGTTTTTGGGGTACATTATTTGGAGAAAATGTAAATTCCTCCACTTCCTTCTCATCCTAACCCTGGATGAGTAGGAAATGCAAAGGAAATCCATCCTGCTCCCAGCTGCAGTCTTCCTTTCCCTGCCTGCATCTTCTTCCCCCATTTACATAAATGCCAGGATCTAAATATAACTGTGAACTGGTTAGGCTGCTCTCACAGCACTTAGACTGTCCCTCCAAACCACTGTTGCTGCACATCCCCCAGCATGAACTGACCAGGCTTCTCTAAAATACTCACCAAATTAAGTAGATTTTTGTCCAGCTCATGGTCTTTCCTGCTAACCAATCTTTTCTACTGCTTCCTTGTGTGCTCATTTAAGGCAGATTTCACTATAAAATAAATATCAGCACCCTGTGACCCTGCTGTCAGAGCTAGCTGTGCTCCTTCAGGCTCAGAAGACATTACAGCCACACGGTCTCTGATAGAGCAGACTCCAGTAACAGTAATTCACTGTTTGCTCTAGCCTTTATATATATATGATTTTTCTTTGCCCAAATCCAGTGCAATACAGAATTCTTACAGATTCTTTGCTGAGCTTGTTCTCCTTTGGATTTAAATCAGGACTTTACCAGAGCTGTTTAAAGATTAATTATCATACAGAACAGTACTTAGAACATGACTGACCATCCTAGAACATACCAGGGCTTGTCCTTGTGTATCTATTATTAGCTCCTATTTAATTCTTGTAACACAGGTACACTTTAGACTTTCTCTAGTCACAAAGAAAGCTTGCCCTGTAGCTCTGTGGAAAAACACAGTCACAATGATAATTTTAAGCTAGCACCTCACTGGAAGGGAACACAGTAAGTACGTTTTTCCTCAGGTTGTTATATCCTTGGGACAGGAACATTTTAGGATTGTTTTAACTATTATTACTTTCACTTAGGTGTTTGCCCAGTACCTATTTCCATTGATCTGGTTCATGGCTGAAGCTCTGAGATCTGACAGGGACCAGAGTCATTGAGGGAACTTACAGCTGTAAAAGCAGAAGAAACGTGAAAGTAAGAGCAGAAGGAAACAAAATACAATGTGGAACACTTTCTTGTGTTGCTTTTTTATTTCTCATTTTTCTTGTGGGAAATCATAGAAGGGAACTGTCAGGATTTCCTTCGTTTCCTAGAGAGATGCTAGCTAGGACATACCACATAAAGGACTTCAGAAACAAACACTTTTTGCCTCTAAAGCACCAGTAACCAATGACCTCAGTGAAAGGCTACTCCAAAAGAATACTGTAAGTTCATTTCATGGCCTTCCATGCTGCAATCCAACCAGAGAGCACAACCAAATCAGTGGCAGTTGGTGGAGATAAAAATCTTTTTCTAGTGGGACAATCAGATTTTTTTTTTTCTCTGGTAAAATTGCTGCTAGGACTTGCACATAGAAATTTGGGGCCAGACTGAGCCATCTATTTGCCTGGCTGAAAAACCTTGGTGATCCAGTTACCACTTCGGTGTGCAGCAGCTCTCTGTGCAATATGGATGCAATATGGATGATACCTGGAATGTCATCAGTGGTCCTGTAATGTCAGAGGGGGTGTCTTGAAAAGACTAGAGTCTGAGCAACAAAGTGCATTTAGAAAAAAAACTTATCAAGCCTACTCATGATGTTGCCAACTTTCAAAGATGCACTCA
Organism: Acrocephalus scirpaceus scirpaceus; assembly: GCA_910950805.1. Taxonomy (NCBI): domain Eukaryota; kingdom Metazoa; phylum Chordata; class Aves; order Passeriformes; family Sylviidae; genus Acrocephalus; species Acrocephalus scirpaceus. The sequence goes on from OU383775.1 coordinate 74,413,290, forward strand.
CCTGCCTACACAGCACACCAGAAAGCAAGTTCTTGCTCCATGCAAACAACAAACACCTTAAACCCTACTGTGCACTTTGTGAGAGAAGATGAATGTGGAGCATTTTCACTGAGGCTTGGTGACTTGACAAGCACAAACAGCAATGGCTGTGAGAAGCAGGGCTGGCTTCTCTGTATACAAAAGCACAACCTTTACTTACAGTACAAATATTTGAAGGCAATTCTCAACAATCTCTTCACCATAAGAAAAATTGATACTTCTAGCCATCTTCATTGCCAAAACTTTAATCCTTATCAAATGGAAATCACCATCTGTCCATTAGATCAATGACTAGCACTTGGGTCTCATTGATTCAGCTATTATGGAAAAGATATCATATGAGATACATGATAAATCAGACTTTGTCATGGATATTTGGTCAGATTTTGCTCAATCTTTGCAAATGAGATAATTAGTTATAGCTTTCTAATTTTAAACTAGTGTAAGTGTTACAGATTAAGTGACTGTAATCTCTCTTTCCTATCCACTTTTCTTTTCACATACATGCATAATGAGGCTTTGTCTATAATTTTGGTGTCACATTAAAAACATTAAAAGATGGAAGAAGGAGATCCCCCTCCAGTCTGAATTGAGAAAAACTTCATTATTAGTCAAAATTAATCATTATAAGTCAATTCAAAATTATTCTGTATATTGTAACTAAATAACAAAATGTCCCAAATAAGCTTCTGTGATTTGAATAAAAATTGCATAATATTTTTACATCTTAAAACACTTTTTCTTGAAACAATTGCAGTGCCAAACCAGATGTCTATCTTGTCATAATTTTAAAATGCATGCATTTCTTTTAAATTTCTGTCATATCAGAAAGACAAAATAATAACTGCAGAAACATGGCAACTGCCTGTGTTCAAACACGTAATCTGGGTTCTTACCCAACCTGATGTTTTTAAAGGTCTTGCAAGTGCACAGTTGAAAGCAGCTGCCATTGTCACTAGCTCTTTGAAAGTCAGCCCACCCTGTGGCAGCTGCAGAACCTGTCTTTGCTACAGTGGATGCGCTTAGAGAGGCAGTGCTTCTTGGAATGGGCTCATGGATACAGAGTTAATCCATATGATTGCTTAGTAACTTTCTTCCATCAGTATCTCATCCATCAGTCTCAGAAGACACTTTTCTCTCTTTTCTTGGGTTTGTCCCATCCATACTCACAAGTTTTGTGCACAATCATGGTGGCCTAAAGCTCAGTCTTTCTTTCTCACCACTCTGTACTCTGCTTTGCACCCCAACATTACCCCTGAGAGGCTTCTGGGAGTGCCAGCTCTTTAAATCATGCAGAGAGAACAGCATTGACTTTACTGCCAAAAGTAGCAATTACCTCCTTTATCCCCCGTTCCTAATCCCCAGCCCCTCTGCAGCAGCCCCACAGGCAGCTGGCTCAGGGAATGTGAGCCATGGTGGGGATTTCTACTTCCATTCCACGCTTTTCCATGGGATAGGTTACAAATGTCAACCATCAGAGGTGTTTTGACCTGTGCCTGCTGGTATGATAGTGCACAATCATGCAATGAGGAGAATGGATAGAAAAGCCTGCTTGGGCCAGAAGCAGGCAGGACTGCGTCTTCTGCTGGCAGTGGTGGCTTTAGCAAATGTGAAGTGTTTGTGGAGCTACACATTTAAATGGCAATGAAAGTACACTTGGCCTTACTGTCCCAGTGTTGGGTGCATTATCTCCAGGTCTGCTCCAGAATGAAGCACCAGTGCTGCTGCTCAAAGTGTACAAGCTTCTTATCAGTAAACGTAGTGGGGAGAAACAGAAAGGAGAGCACTGGGCAGCCTGGAGGGCTTCAACCTTAAGCTCCAGGTAATGTTAGAAAAAGCACAGCACCAAATCTAGCACAGCACCAAACCACCAGCCAGCCCCACCTGTTTAGGTCAGGAGCAACACCTCCCCCCGCTCTCCTTTCCTACCCCACAGGCTTTTACTAACTGTTTTAAAGTACTTTTCTCTGTGAGCAATTACCATGTCCTACTTGTTTAGATTAAGTTGCTGTCAGTTCATTTTCATCCAGATTCCTACTTCAGTCAGACAGTGAAGAACTGCTAATGAGACAGCATAATCTGAGTTCAAAGAAAATAGCAGAGCAGAAAACATTTTCCCTGGTTAAAACAGTCTCAAAATTTCATTATACACTGGGCTACATGTCTCTTGCTACATGTTCATGGCCACTGAATTTGCCACAAGATTCAGAGTAGCTTCAAAATTATGATTCTATGAGGTTTTCTTGAAAATACTCAAAATATAATTAGTCCTGATGAGATTTTTAAACCTTCCAGAATAACTTAAGCTGAAGCAGATTTGTCTTCCTGGACCTTCAAATAGCATAAAACAACATTTCTTAGGGAGGTGAGGACTGTCCCATTCATGTCCACATTTTGCTCCTGAAGGCTAAAAGAGATGATGCACATTTCAAATCATAATTACTTTGGCTGTTAATCCTCTTAATAAGGTTACAGCTATATGGTGACTGGAATGGTTACTTTAGAAAATACAACACCCACTCACTTGTCAAGAAACCCTTATATCCAGTATATCTTCAAATCCTTCATTGCAGTTATGAATAGGTGCTGTTGGAAATCAACACTAGAATGAAGTTAGCAAATAACAGAGCCATGGAATAATAACAGAGCCTTTGGAATAATTATTATACTTAAATTAATTGGAAGTACTTTGTTTTGTTTGCTTGTTTTGTCTCAGAATCTCCAAGGAGCAGTTGCAGAGTGCTATAGAAATGAACAAATCTGGCTAAGGAGGCCAGACGCCCCACAGCCTTGCCACAGAATACTCAACTCCTTGATTTTATAAGGACAGGAAACATGCACAGCATCTGGGATTACAATAGTGCAAAGGACTGAGCAGTTAGAACATACACATACAGACTGCTGGCACCAGCAGCTTCCTACACCAGTCTTGACTTCAAGAAATGAAGCTTTGAGGCTCTAAATAGAGGGAAACTCTGCCTTTTGCCTGATTCTTCTCCAGCAAGACCAGTGGCATTTTCTGAGATTTCACGGGACATACATTAGTGCAGGATATGCTGCTGCTGTTTTCTAATAAGCTCCCATTTCCCTAAAGTTGGCTGTACTAAAATTTTTGAAGCCAAGCAAACTGTATCTATATTAGCTTCCCATCATTTTTTCACGATACCTTCTAACCACTGTACCTCCCTTGGTGCTGTAGGGTTTCCAGTTTATGTCCTGAAAAAAGGTACTTTCATGACCCTGAGGACAAGTATGATGTATTTCCAGTTTTGCTGTCTTACTAAAAAAACCAAAACCTCACGAAAAGCCCCAGTAAGCCACAAACCCAGAACTGCGAAATGAGGGTGCCTAATAATGAGGTGATTCATAAGATCCTGTTTCACAGCAATATAAGTACCATAAGAAGAATACCAGTATTATTGCCTAGCACAAAGAGATGTAAAATGAATTAGAGCCATAGAACCACTGCCACCAACTCAAATTCGTTGCTGTCAACTTCTAAGTGAGAACTAATTGCTCCTATGATTCACTTTTAGCTTCTCTTCTACCTTCCCATGTAACTTTCCCCTCTATTTGTAGCACTAGTTTCAATAAATCTAACTTATTGCACAATTACTATTTCTTCATGGGGCTTTTTTTTGAGTAAGGCAAGAGTTGGCATGGGAATATTTTGTTATTCAACAGAACTCTTGCTCCAGTTAAGTAAAATATTTGTATCTTTTTTTTTAATAGATGCCATATATGTTGTCAATAATTTCAGGGGCTTGAAGCTCATATAAAACATGCAGATACACATCAAATAATACATAACATTGGTTATATATGCTATATATTCTGTACGTTCAGATAGAGGGCTCCTTGTTTTAATTTTCCGTATCAAAGATATTTGTGCTTAGGTTTTCACAAAAAATAAACCCACAATGTTGAAACCTACACCTTGTTGTGCCATAGTAATGACATCAGGTTAAAGAACCCCAAAATCCAACTCCAAAATAACCGAGAGCAAACTCCCCTACCCTATAGTTTAGGCCAAGCTGCCAAATCCTATTACAAATTCAATCCTATTAAAATGTTCCCAGGTTTAAGCCTGCTTTGGAGTTTTTCATAAGAGTGCGTGACCCCAACCCAAACCCCTCCATGTGTGGTCAAGGGACCTGCGGATAATTGTAAACTTCACGGGCTCCTATTAATCTCGGCACAGTCAGATATTAGCGCTTGTAAATCAGCACCTAAACAAGGACAATAGTTAAAGCCATCAATAGTCTTTTAATGAGGCAGATCAAAAACAAATGAAAGCAGCGGGGCATTGGGCTCTGCCAAGGAGGGGCAGGGGAGCCAGGGGGCTTTGTCTTCCCCCCTCGCACACCAGCCCATGGACGGAATCCAGGACCCCTCCGCGGCGGCCGGGCCCGCCGCGAAACTCGCACGCACGGCCGCGGGTGGAACGCGTCCGCCGCGCCGGGCCGGGGCCGGGGAGCCTGCCGGGGCGGCTGGGAACAGCCGGCAGTGGCCGACAGCCGCCCCGGGGGCGCGGGTGCTGCGGCTCTCCGCCGCTCCCACCGGGACTGCGCCCGGCCCGGCGCGGCTCGCTCGGCAGCCGGAGCGGGGCCCGCGCTCCCTCCCGCCGGCCGGGCGCCGCCGCGCCCCCGGGGAAGCGGGCGGGCCGGGGCTCCCCGTTGCCGGGCAACGCGCGCCGCCGCAGGGCCGGCGGGACCCGAGCCAGGCCGCGCTGGGCTTCGGAAGGCGCCCGGTGTTAGCACGGGGAATGCCCTTCCACGAGCATCCACCCCCGGAGCCGCACATTTTAGGTTCACAAAGATGAAGAGTTCAGTGAGAAAGTGGAGGTGAAAGCGCGGCCCGGTTAAGGTCACCGGGGACGAGCATTCTGCCCGGAGCTCTAAAGCCGCTGAGCAAACGGGGTTTTGCCCGTGTAGTACAACGGGGGCGGGAGAGGGTGTGAGGCGAGGGCCCACGCCTGTGTGGGTGGTGAGGTTTGCGTGGGGAGAGCACGCAGCCATCGTACCTCGATGAGGCACCGAGCCACCGCTCTGCCCCTCAGGCAGCCATGGACGCCGCGGCAAGCGACGCGCCGGGGCGGCACGACAGACACAGGGCTCTTAAAAGCAAATGTTTGGGGTGGTGGTGGTTTTTTTGTGTTGTTTTTTTTTTTTTTTTTTTTTTTTTTTTGGTGGTTTTTTTTTTTTTTTTTTTGTGTGTGTGTGTGTGTGTGTGCGAGGTGTTAGTGTATTTTGTTTGTTGGTTTGGGGTTTGTTTTTTGGGATTTTTGGTGGATGGGTTTTGTTTCTTTTTTACACCTATGTGAGAACTGCAGACGTAGCATGTGAATAAGAGTTTGTCATTTAATCACTGGGAAATAATTCTGTGGCTGATAGTATTTTCTTTCTCTTTCTAATGAGATCACCTCACACTCACTGGCACTGATACAAACATTCACAGCTAAGTGCTCAAAAGAGGTTGAAGTACAAACTGTATATAATTCACCGCTTGAGAAAACACTATTTGAGCACAACACAATGCGAGATACTCTCAAGTATTCCTGAGGCAGGAAGAGTGTACCACAGTCAGGCTGAAGTGACTGTTTACATCAACTTGATTGCACTTAGTCTTTAGTAAAGCTAACAGCTCTTCGTATTATTAGCCCATCTTCTCTATTCCGAGGACCTCACAGATAAGGGGCGAAATCTAAGTTACGTGATGGCAACATGGTGTGTGCTAACATGGGCAGTGCTAGGAAGTGCTTCAACGTTGGGTTGGCATGAAAGCACGCTTTTGCCAGATGCCCAGCCCGCTCTGGAAGGAAGTCTGGCAAAAAGAATCACCTCCTCGCAACTCCCTGGCCGTGGCCACAGCCAAAAGGTGGCAGTGTTCAATTCATCATCCACCTCCACGCCAACACCCGGGCAGGTGCCTGCCTTCAACAATTTCTTTCATCTCAACACAGTGACCTGTGCCGGTTTTCATTGCAAACCCCCTCCTCTCTTCCTGGACTCAAAACATAAAGAAATTGAAAAGCTAGCAGAATTAGAGAATCTTACAGCTCGAGGAGTAGAAAACAACCAGGTTTCACTGGTTTCGCAGATCCCCAGCTCTCACTTTGGTGACATGTATCCAAAGTTTAGTTCACGATTTGGTTTTCCTGCTGTCGTGCCAAGATAGAAGCATGGGATTTAATGAAATTGGAGGCTCCCTGACTAAATTTGAGGCTACTTACAGTTTAGGGAGTAAAAAGTGATGCCTATATGAAGAAGGAGTAATGCAGAAGTAATGACTACCAAAGGCATGCTGTCATCTCTCTCTTCCCCCCCCCCCCCCCCCCCCCCCCCCGGCCCCCAACAGTAACACTTACCATATAGGCACACTCATATAGGCATGCATGTATGTGAATAAGCACATTTCAGTGATGCATATAACAGCCAATTTTTAAAAAAATCTCAGGGATTTTTTGAAAATAGCTTAATTTTGTCAATCTTTTTTTTTTTTGTGTGTGTGTGTGAAATCTGAAAAGCTAACAGTTTTGACCCCGAGAAAAAAGTGAGCCAGCCATGTATTTCCTTTAAAGGGAGAAGCTTGGTCTTGATGACTTAGTCTCTAAACAGGTATCAATATTCTTTAGAGGATATAGGATTCTATAGAATGATGGTGCACTCAAATTCACATACTTAGTCAAGGGCACATTAACGAGTAGACCATAGTGTGTTCTTTGCCTTCTGTCCAATATACTGTAGTACTCTGCCATGTAATTTAATCTTATACAGGTTGCAGCATTAAATAACAGCAGAGACACAAAATATTGCTGGTTTGTTAACCTAGAAACAATTAAAAATTTTAAAAATGTTGCCCTCTGTCCATTCGTTATTTTTTTTTTCTGTCTAAGGGAAAAAAGTACACAGGAGAGAGAAAATTTTCTTCCCAATCCCAAGGTGAGAACATTTCTGTTTCTCCTGAACTACATACTCCTACATTTATAATTCAGTGGAAGGGAATACCCTAGAGATGAAGACCCTGATTACATAATCTTTGATTATTATTGTTAAATATTCTCTGATTAAATTCCTCTACACCGAGTGCAATAGTGGGTAACAAAACGTTTGTTTTTGACTTGGGCATAAGGATTGTCCCCTTGACCAGCAGAGGGGGAAGGGAATTTAGGGTATTCACTCAAACACATAGACCAGACTCCCCTTATTCCAACATCAGCCTTTGCCATTAGGGACCCCAAGGCATTCAGAGCTGTGTGTGGGGTCAGTTAACTCACACTTACCTTCTTCCTCTGAGAGATGTCAGTAGGTAATTCTAGACACCTGCTTATCCTCACCGGGAGTGCCACATGCCACTTCCCTGCTCCATGTGTATGTAATTGCAAAGCCAGCAGGGGATATTGGATGATATTAGAAGCTATGGCACCATTAGTATGCGCTGCAGCTTCTTGTCATTAAATACCGATGTTCTCTCTATTGTCATCAGGAGGCAAGAAACTACAGGAGAAGAAACTGATTTTCTGGGAAGGAACAACAGGAGCTAACTGAAGTGGTTACAGCACAACTTCGAGGTACTTTGCTCATCCTGTACCAAAAAAATTGTTTTCCTTGCTGTCCTGTTTCCCTGCTGGATGTATATGTTTTCTCAGGGATTACCTGTTGGGTCAGTTTTGTTGTCACCTGTGGATGACATGCTTTCTTGACATGCAAATCACTGGAGTTAGCCAAAAGCCAGCTACTTCAAGTGCCTCTCATTAAAACCCCCCCCACAACTGTGCATGAGCTTCTCTCAGCATCACTATTACTTTGTGTCTCTGTTAGAGGTGCAGGCATTTCTAAAGGCAAACCAGGACATCCAGGCTCCTACTAATGCAATGTATTCCTACTAACTTCGCCATGCTATTTAGCAAGTGGAAGTGTCAGTAGCTGGTCAGAAGATAGATAACCCACTCTAACTTAGATGTCTCAAGGCCAGCAGTAGTCACTGGTTAGAGAGAGACTAGAACCTTCAGAAGGTAATTGATCTAATTTTCAGAAACTGTTTTAAAGTGAGAGGAATTGCCCACTGAAATTTAGTTTCTCTGTTTACTTTAGAGGAAATCTAAGTTAGCTTAAACCACACATCTAATTTTTCAGCCATTAACTTTGTGTGTGATGAGTCTTAGCTTGACAGTTATCGTACATCCTTGAATTCTGCATTTCATTTGCCTTACCTTGCCTGTTAAATTTAGTGACCGGCATCGTCTTAAACAAATCTTAAAACACCGAACATTTTAAACTAAACTATAAAAATATCATATTCATTATCACTTGGTTTTACAGGGCTTTCCTCTTAGTCATGGCAGCTCCATTTATAAAGGGAGTTTTGTCAACCAAAAAGAAATAAAACAATGTATGATTCTCAATGTCTGTATGAAGACTGAATCTCAAAGTATGTTGTGAGTTAGAAAAATATGTGTGGTGTTGTTGGCATAGAAAATCAGAATAAAAACTTTCTGAGAAGAGATACTTCTTAAGGCTTAAAATTAATATTTTGCTATAGGAATGGTGGAAGATACCATTAAAATATTTTTAACAAACCTATTCTCCTAAAATTTGCAGCATAATTTCATAATTTTAAGAGGTTTGGGAGCAGTGTTACGTGATCCAAGCTCTCATTTTGTTCTAGAACCCAGTAGGTTTAGCATAGAGAAAAGGCTTAAGTGTTAAGTGAGTGACATGTGCATCTCTGGGAAACAGTTTGTTGGAGGCAGGACCTTGTAAGTGCCTTAGAATGAAAAGCTTACTAGGATGTTCTGGAAATTTGCATGGTAAGTATCCGTAAAGTCACAGGGTGCAGTCCTAGTCCTATTTAAATCAGTAGGGTTACTGATTTAATAGACCTTTCTTTTGACTTTAGCGCTGCCACTCTTGTTCTTATTAAATCTGTTTTGTGGCCAAAATATTGAAATTTTTCGGGGACATTAATTGTCTCAGGAGATAATTAAATAAGAATGCAAATTTTATATCTTATTTAAACGGTGTTTTTACAACATGTAAATCAGGAAAGCAAAAAACAAAATGAAGGATATTCTATAAGATTTTGTGTTTGGGGAGTGCTTATTAGTTATATCTCCAATGGTTTGGTTAAATTCTGTTGCCTGAACTGTAAAATATGAAAGATCCAAGATAAAAAAGTGCTCCCATGCTTCAAATCTGACCAATTCTATTATGTGCACTATTGAAGGATGAAACTTTTCTCTAGGATCAAAATGCTGGCAAGGAATATTTATATTTTTTATAAAGCTTTCTTCAAGGAAACAAGTATATAAAGTGATACAAGCAGCCATAAAATGATTTTTTTTTTTGAAGTAGGTCAAATCTGGGTATATTATTCTTGTTGCAATGGTCATGTTAAGCTTTTCAATTAGCAAAGGATATGTCTATGAAGTTCTTCCAGTTTTTATTGATCCCTGTGTCATTTTTAGGGTGATGAATATTTGTGTCATATGCAACTGAGTTAAGGATGCATTTCTTTCCTGAAATCATCTGAAGGGAATGGCTTTGGTCATTTCAATGCCCATCCACTTTACCATCAGAGGACTTTACATTAAAAGAAGCTTCATGTATTTTTAATATCTGTTGCAATGCTGCCAAGCTTTAAACTCCTCAGTAGACACAAGCCTGCTGCAAAAGTCTGATCTGTGTATTTCCAAGCCCTCAAAACATGATTCCAAGCCTGGATCTCTGGGAAATTATCCCAAGTACTAGATACACTTTGAAGCAGTGGAACCCTCTATTCCATCTTCTCAAGGCAATGAGTGTATTGTTTTAGCATCCCCAGATCCAGACACATGCATGACTTCACTTCTTGATCTGGGGAACCATAATGTACTTCGCAGAAAGAAAATAGGCTGGGCAGAATTGCTAGTTCCCTACAAGAATTACTTATCCAAAACAAATTTCTCATAAACAGCCTACTCTGCTACTGAGTGCTGAAAAAGCACAGCCTCCTTGGTCTAATTTCTTTATAACTGTGATATTAAGGATGATAAGCTGAGGCAACTTGGCTCTTTAATATATAAGCATGGGAAACTCCAACTTAAACATAGAGGCTGCTCTTTAAGGAAGGAATAAGAATTTCTCCTTATTTTTGTCAGGCTGACAGAAGGAGCATTTGCAGCTTTCTAGCTATCCATGTCCTGTGGGAAGTTACTGTGCTCTCTATTTTTGGCAGGTCATTATATGGATGAGCTACTGGGTTCATTTGCTCAGATTTCCTATGCAGAGGGTTCCAGAAACAGGGGTAATTTCAATACTGATGACCACAGTGTCTCTCCTACCTGTTTGTGTAGGTACTGGGTGCCTAACAGTAAGAAGATCTATTCATTCCCACATAGTAAAAGTATAGGTGACAGTGAGGGTTGTGATCCAATCAGAGTTAGAAATGTGAGGGTTTGTGCAACTGAAATTAGATTTATCACAAGACAGGGATATATTCTTTTTCCTCAGTGTATCACAGTACATAATATTCTTAAGTAATTCTAGACTGCGCTACAAAAGAATAACTCTATAGAAAATGTTAATATTTGTTCAGAGTAATTCCTTTTTATCATGCTTCAAAAAGTAATAAAATTGCAGTCTTGGATCTGTTATATGAGGTCCTTGAACATGCCTGCAAGTAAAATTAAAAAAATAGCAAGAAATAAAAATACTAAGAAATCATATAATCCTCATACACCTTCCAAGACAGACTGAATGGATGGACTAAATCTTTTACCCTGTGGCCACCTGGTGCTGATCTGTAAAAAAACGAGTAATTCTGCCTCATCTTGCAAGTATGAAGCCTCTTTTTCTTTTTTTTTTTTTCTTTAATTAGAACATTTCTTTCCCTAGTTTCACATTGCTATGCTAGCAAAAGGAGATATTCAGAGGTGTCTCATTACTTCCCATTATCTCAGTCCTATTTAAGAAGAAAAATATGGCTTCAAGGGCTTGTTGCTCCCTATCTTTTAGAAAGATATTTGTATCCAGTACATTTTTCTTCTTTGCCTCCTTCCCCCCACGAGCAGAAAACATTTTTTTGCAAACATTCCAACAAGTCATTACTACTATGACCACTGAACAAAAATTATAGAAAATTAATAAAACCCAGTCTCTTGCTCTTCCTCAATCCCCTACCATCTGATGAAAGACACAAATGCTTAGTTTCTCCATCCTTGATGCCATCCAGCACTCTGCTCAGAGTGAATGCCACAGTATTTAGTTTCATCAGTCATGCCTCTTCTCCCTCTCTTTTGGCTTAATGTCCCTCTTTAATGTGTACTCTTCCTACTGGATCTTCCCGGAGATGTCTCAAAAGAGTGCCTAGCCCCTTGGCATCTTGGCATCTCCCCAGTTCTGGTGGATCCTATGCTGATCCCTCAAGCATGAATCAACTCAACCCTTTGTTTGAGGGATCTTTTCTCTGTTCTCAGTGTTTTGCTGTATGCAGCAGCTGCTGCTAACCCAGCTGAGAAGACTTGTGACCTCTTTGGCTTGGGTTATGGTGGTCTAATGCAGCGTGCATTTGTGCCATACCTTCAAGGAGTTTCTCCTACCAGCGCAGCACAGCGGACTGGACAGGACTGGCGTGCCAGGCTGCGTGTTGTTAACAGACCAGCAGAATAACTGGAATCTGCTGGAGGTGCAATTAAGCCTTTCTTCCAGTTTCCTTTCATGTGTGCCAGATTGGCCTAGCCTGCCATTTTATTGAGCCTGACAGCAGCTTTCATCCAAGCGACATTGATGAGAGTGCGTAGTTGCTCACACCATCAGCCTGCCAGCTCCAATGGACAATCTGAATAGCTGTGATCCTACATTAAAATGTCAGTATTAAGGGAGGAGAGTGCACCATTTTGTTGCACAGCTGTAAAACCACTTCAGCAAGGCTTTCAAGCTCATTATTGCACAAGCAAGGGGTTTCAAGCATGAGTGCTCGTTCCCTGTTCTCCACTCCATACCCTCCCCCTCCCCTTGTCAGCCTTGCTTCTATAAATATACTTTTTTATTTTATTTTTTTTTTAATGGAATTCCCTGTTTCATCAAGGAACAACTCTCAGGCTGAGGCAGCAGCAATGTTGCAGACGTAGCAACAACACAAACTTTACAATTGTGGAGCAGGACAGTCTAGGCAAACGAGGGGCTGCTGTCTTTCAGAGACAGATCTCATTCTCAGTAAATTCCATGCAGGCTTTCTTGCTGATATAGAAACAACACAGTACCCAAAAGGTTTTTGGTAAATGGCTAAGGGTAATACATTGTTCAAACAAATAAATAACAGCAAAAAAATGTAACATCTCACTAAAATACTTGCTTTCTCTCTGCTAGGAGGACATATGTGCTCGCAAATTTGTCATAGTAAGGTCTCTATGCTTTCTTGAATGTGCTGTGCACTTTCCAATGTCTTTATGCAGAAGGATATTTTGGAAGGGTAAGGGAAAATAATAAATGAATGTGAATGATGATTCAATAGAATGTGGTGATGAAATAAGAAATTATTCTTATTTTATAGAAGTAAATTTTTTTTTCAGAAGAAAAAGATTTATATGTTCCACTTCTCTCACCGAGCCACAGCTTTTCTCTGAAGCATTTCCAAGTCTCCAAATATCCTTGAAATTCCGATCAGGTACTAAGAATTGAGCCTTCCCCCATACCCTGCTGGTTTCTCCTCTCCTCTCCTCTCCTCTCCTCTCCTCTCCTCTCCTCTCCTCTCCTCTCCTCTCCTCTCCTCTCCTCTCCTCTCCTCTCCTCTCCTCTCCTCTCCTCTCCTCTCCTCTCCTCTCCTCTCCTCTCCTCTCCTCTCCTCTCCTCTCCTCTCCTCTCCTCTCCTCTCCTCTCCTCTCCTCTCCTCTCCTCTCCTCTCCTCTCCTCTCCTCTCCTCTCCAAAATTCACTGAGAACAAGTAAATTAACTTGCACACTTAGCGCATCTTTAATATTCTTGGTGGGCAAAAGAGATTTTTACCTTTCTTTCAGTACAGAGGACTTTTACCTAGACAGATATTTCATCTTGAAACTCTGGCATTGTGTAACGAAAGAGCTCCATGTCAATTTGCTGGCTTTGCTAGAAGTGCCTCAGGTGCTTTGCACGGTTGTGGACCTATTTCTAGTTTTGATCAAAGCCTTTTTGGTGTCAGAAGACAGCAAGATCACTGTCTGATGTTCATCATACTTCATTGTAGAAGATCTGTGTATGTGCTGACCAGATTTTTCAGCTGCTGTCACTCTGCAAATTTACCAGCCATTTTTAGAGAGCCCAAGTACCTGGCTGCTCTACTAAACACTGGAACCATTTCTACTCCCAAGGGAGTGTTCTACAACTTGTGCATTTTTTTCTGTTGTTCTCCTTGGGAATTCCTTGACCATTTGCTCTTACATCAAATACATAGATACTGAAATGGTGGAAACACACCTCTGTGTTTGGACCAACATGACTACCTAGAGAATTGTCAGAGGAATTTAAATAAAAAGGCTCCAGTCATTGAAGGTAACATCATAAACAACATCAAAAGCTTCATCTTTCTAATACTGAAGAAGGTAGTGTTATCTACTCCAATATTTTTACTCTGCATTTGATTGCTGTTCATAAGACAAGCTGGAAGTGAAAGTTTTCAATGAAAATCCAGTATGAAGAAAAGGAAAATTGTTTTGAGGATAGTGAATGTTAGTAAATAAATACTGAGTGCTGAGTTCTTTCTCAGGCCTTGGAATAGTTTCTACTCTAATGAGCTCAAAATATAAATCAGATTAATAAAATTGTGTGATTTGAGTAAAAGTGCAAGTTACCCATTACTGTTAAAGCTCACTTTGCCAAACTATAGTCATCTGGAGATGAGGAGGTGGTGCAGATTAGTGTATAAGACCCCTGTGCAGCTCATGTGCACCTCCCAATACTGAATCCAGTGCTAGAGGAAGTATTAGGTGTGGAATGACTTGCTCTCTGGAAGTTCTTGTACTCCTGCCCATGGACTCTGGATCCAGCTGTGAGACCCATCATGTAACCTGTAGCTGTGATCAGATGAAATGAATTCCAGGGAGAATTGTCGACTGGTTTCCTTAGCATGTGGTAGAAGTAACTAGTAGTCTATAAGATGAATTTTTGTAGTCACTCAGAATATTTCAAAGTTCTGAATCAATAGATGTGTGTATTTCTAGATTTTATGCAACTTTCTCATAATTTTAAATTTGAAAACAAAAGAAATTTCTACCTTCTGCATCTTGAATTTGCAGGATTCAAGCACGTGTATCATGGTGTTACATAGAGTTTTGAAAATTCGGTTAATGGTGCCTTAAAAAGGGCAACCACTTTCATTTATTCAGATTTCTTCTTGTTACTTACTCTGAATTATAGCTTTATTTACTTCATTTTAGGAGAGCTAGTAGATGTGAGGCCATTCTCCACCTCCAATAATAGTGTGCATCTTCTCTGACTGATTTCAGTTCATATTAGCATGCTTAAGTTGTCATCTGAACATTTTCCTTTCCTGTGATCTTTGAGTATTTCCAGAAGATCAGTTATTTATACATGTTAGTACTTAAGATGGAATTTAAGTGGTTGGAACTTAAAAATTCTGCTCACAAAAGATTCTGTTTATGCAAAAATTAATCACTGAAGTACATCAGATATAATTTTAGGATTATGTGGGCAAATTTAAGAAGGGGTGGCAAACAGCCACATCTAATATTTATTTCCTGATGTATAAATTCAGAAGTTTTCTAGTCCATGAGGTTCTTTACTTTAGACCAGCATTTATCTGGGCAGCTGCCAAGGCAAAGGTTACAGCAGGTCAGTGCTTCTTTTCTTGTATGCATACCTGCTCTTTTATGCTTTCCCTTATGTACTGTTTAAACCAACCATGACCTGTAGGCACAAAATTCTGCAGTATTTAGAGAACTTGTTTGTTCATTTTTAAATAAAGCTTTCTATCTGTGCTGTGGAAAAGCAGTAAAGGAAAATAAAAGAACCCAACATAATAAAACACACAGCCACTCTCAAATAAAGATCTTCTTTCCTCTGGGTTCAATTTTCCTGATATCTTAAATGTCTCTTATGCTTGTGAAGATTTGTTTTACTGTTTGATACATCCCACCTGTGATGCATCACTGAGCACCAGACACCCACAAGGGAACAAGCTAAAATGTATTTTCCTGCTTGGAATATTCCTTTTCTACAGTGGATGTGGAGAGACCCCACCCAGAACACCGTCTCATTTGCATCATGTCTCTAATCATCCTTTTGTCCCTCAGAAAGCACTCCTGCTGAGAGCTATGGGAGAAATCCTTCGATTCCATCATTTTGGTATCTTGCTTTACCATCTTCATTTCCATTTTTTGTTTGATAAATTAAATAGATAAAAGCGAACATCTCCTGCTTGGAGATGGCTAATCTTGCAAAATGTTTATTCATTAGGATTTGCAGTTTGTCTTCCCATTTTGGGCATTTGGCACTAGTTTGAGAAGCTTGCAAAAAAAATCAGATAGCTTCTTTGTTTAGAGTGGAAGAATAATCCAGCTCTAATGGGTCACAGAGGACCCAGTATCCACTTCAGAGGAAGAAAATTATGAGTAGGTGAGTACGTTTTACATCTCTCTCTCTAGTTTGTGGGAAGTGCTCTGTTTCTAAATGACCCTTATTTCCCATCTGGGCTTGCTGGAGCTAAGGCCAAAGATATGGCTGCATTATGAACTACATTTAACAGCTTTCACTGCTCTCCTGGTTCTCGTCGTGGGACTGGCGAGAAAATATAAGGCGGCAGCATACTTCAGTCACAGAGCAGAGGCAGGTGCCTTGAAATCCTGACTAGTCTTGCCCTCTGACACTAGGACTGTAAAATGGGCATCCTATCCAAGCATAACCTGCTTTCTGAAAAATGCTTCTGTCTGAGTTCTCTGTTCTGAAAGAGTTAATTTGCTGCCTCAAAGGGACAGCTTTTGTTTAGGATTGTTCTCTTCAGAAGTTGCCACATGCTGGAGAAGACATTTTCAGAGTCAATAGCTTTGCCCTGACACTGACTTCCTGAAACCTCAAATTAATTTTCTCCTTTGCTTTGAGAAACATCCTGTTTAAAATCCATGGCCCTAAAGAAAAATAGCTTGTAAAAGGAGGACCTTTGTGGTACATTGTGACTGCTAAATCATTTTAAAAACACATGATGCACTAAGCATGAGTTTCTGCAAATGAGAGGCTCAAATATATTTAAAAAGAAAATTAATTATGATGTATTGAAGTGGGCTCATCATCATAAGGTGATGACTGTTTTCTTTAAAAGGTGGTATTTTGAAAAAATCGAAAAAAGTTTGGCTTTCTAGCACCAAAGGAATGGACACATCAGGGATATTGTTTGGCCAAACAGCTGCTTTATTAACATACCTGGGAGTTACATACCTGGAATATATCTTTCGAGAACTCATCTAGAACTGGCCTTTTTAGTTCAATTTGCTTTACTTGAGGGCAACACAGACTTCAACCTTCCTTCTCCTTTATCAGCAGTATTGGGAAAACGAGTCTCAAGCCACATAACCTCAAGGATATAGCTTGCTTTCAATCTGATTTTAATGTCAGGTCACTTTTCACAGTTGGCCTCAAAACACCATATAGCCTTTCATTATCCAATACAAATGTAGCAAGGATTCAGTCTCCATTCTGAAATTTACTTTAGCTGAACAAAACTGAATAAATGAAAAGTTATGGGAAAAAAGTCTTTAGTAGCAAAGTTACTCAAAATCACCATTTTCTTAAGAAAATTAGGAGGGAGAACCCACTGAATTCCAATTAGTCAGATTGCCTGCTGCTGCAAACTCCTGCTGAATGGCTGATGTTGCAACACCCACCTGACCTGACCCTACTGAATTTTAAGAAAGATTTTGTAAACAATGTTGAAAGAAACCTTCTCCATTAGTAGAATGAAATATTAAACTTTATTAAGATAAAAGTAACTGGTCTGCCATTTTCAATGTGAATGCTGTAAGGCAATGCTTTGATTCAATAGGAACACCAAGATTTATCATTTGTGCTGTGATAGGTTTTAATAGAGAAAATCAGAAACATACACCCTGATTTTTTTATCTGGCTGATACTAGGCTTTTTCCAATTCAGTCTATTAGGAGGGTTGTGTAAATGTTAAGGCCTACTAGAGTTTGCAAGTTGAGCTTCAGTTTATGTCTGACCAAAATATATGGGACAAAGATATACTTACGTTTTAGGCAGGAAGTCCTGAGAGAACTTCTGAAAATACATATGTACATAATGAATGAGGAAGAATGGGTATTTCTGAAGATACTGAGAGATCAGTCTTGGCAATTCCACTGACTGTGAAGGAAACCAACACAGTGCTTTCCTCAGTTTTGAAATGCAAGCTTCCAGCCTCTCATGGAGGAAGGATTTCATGGGGCAAGGTGCTCCTACAAGAAATGGAGGCAGTGACAGCAGTGCACAGATGTGGCTTGCTGAGGACATGAGGGACTGGTGTGGGGATTTTGAGCAGGAAGCAGGAAAGGCACCAGCAGCTGATGGGAGGTCCTAGTAAAGCTGAAGGGAAAGTAGGATCCTGATTTCCACCTACAGTGATGCATAGCTAGAATTCCAGACCTTGCCCCTTGAAATAAGTAACAATAAACCATCATGGATAAAACACTGACACTGACAGGACTACTCTTCCTCAGAAAAAAATTCTAAACTGGAAATTTCTCAGTCTGGCATGCAAGGAGAGAGAGCTACACCTAGCATAGTCATAGCCTGGTGTTTGAGGCACTTTTGTGGACCTTAGATTCATATACTGTGAACTGGGGAGATCTAGCACCTAGTTTTCTCTTCTAATGAATGTATTAACTACTAAATTATAACATAAGAGAGATCCAAGAATCACTTTTATGCTAAATCACAACTAAACTTTCCAGTTCCAGAAGGGACAATATAGGTGACTCAGTGTCGAAAGCTAAATTTCTTCCTTCGAGGTAGGTTCCTATCCTGTGGGAATAGTGTTTCTGAGTACACTTGCCTCTAACCATAGGTGTCCTGGCTGAAAGAGGGACAATAGGCATCCCAGGAGATTTCCACAGATTGGAAGAATATACTGTGTTTTAGCACTGAAGACACTGAGAACATTGGAATGTGGGCAGTCCAGATTGTTATCTGTGATTTAAGTGGAACTTTGGTTCTTAAATCACAACTGCCATTGGGTGCCAATGAATGGTACCATGCCTCTACATTTTGAGGAAGCTACGAATCTCATAGAATCACCAGACTTAAAGAATGGATTTTTTAAGTAAAAGGATAAATTTTGCAGAAGTCATGATAAACATTACAGCATAATGTGATAGGCCCCATATATCAGAGAAATGCATATTTTTCCACCTCAAATCCTAGACATGCTAATATGTTTTATCTGCTAAAGTGAGAATTCAGTTTACAGAAGACATGAAATATTTAATCTTAATGGCACCATTTGTAATTTTAACTATTAGCACAGCTAAAGCAAGAAGGAATCCCTCATTAGAGGGAGAACAATATTCTGCAATAGCTTCTGTTCTCTTTCCTAATAGCACTGTATTAGTGTTCATGGGAAAGTAATTAATATTCTGTGAAGTAAAATGATAAAATGTTAGTAACTGAAAAATAAATACTTTTCAGTTTTGAAAAAAAAAAAAGACCCAAACTTAGTTCTGAGGGAAAACTGAATATCCTGGAAATCTAGTTCACGTTTTTATCTTGTGGCCGTCAGAGCCTCCCATAGTAACCTGTTGCATTTCTTTCTATGCAGTATCTGATGAAGCTGTAGGATGTCTTCTGAAAGTGTGATAACAGGTCACTGGTGATCGTGCAGATGAGGAGATACAAATAATTAGCTGCCAAATTCAGCAGTGTGTCACTTTCTGGGACTAAAACTTTCTGTTATCTGGACCACTGGAATCTATATGAGCAGATAGCAGCCATTGTGCTATGATGAAGTGGTGGAGTTTTCTGTCCTCCAGGAAGAATTCACCACTTGGTGCTCAATGCTATATTAGCTTTCTAGCTATCAGTGTTTTATATACGGCTGTTGGAATTAGCCTGGGTAAAGGACTGGAGAAGACTGTTTCCAACCTCTGTGACAGGTTGCTGAGAACTTGGTGGCTTTGCAACAGATACAACATTTTCTTAGACCTAAATAAGAAAACAAGGATTGGTATGGGTTTTGGAACAAAATGCCTATAATCTTCATAATACCTTCGTAACTTCAACGAGAACCCAGTACTACCAGAATGGTTTTGTCTGTAGGAATCTGAAGACATGCTCAATTACCAAAAGCTCAATGTCTTTTGTTAAACAGAGTTATATGTGGTGTGAGGTAAGAGCAAATTCAGCAAGCTTGCTTTATTTTCATATTAATTTAACCAAAAGCAAAAATAAGATCCCTTTTGCCCTTACTGGGCACAAGAAGATCCCTTATCTCACTGAGCTAAGAGTTTATTGTTATTTATTACCAGACATTTTGAAAGTGAAAGATATTTTGTGTTGTGGCATACTGTATATTATTTGAATTAAGAATAGTCCGGCTTTTCAAGAACAGGAAGGAAGTGTGTGACAACCACAGGAAGACTACGCAGAGAAAAGTAACTCTGCAGAGTTATCTCCACAGATGTGGTTTAGATTACTTTATAGGTGAGTCAAAGGTAGGCTATTATTTTTTCTGAAACCAGCAAATCAGAACGTGCAGGCCTGTGTAAAATTTGACGCTCAGAATTAAGTCTGCCATTGCAAAGAGAAGATCGGTGATATCATATGCAGCCATTTATGTTAAAGACTGATTATACAGATATAGAAGATGATGTGTACTTTATTGCCCTTCTAAATGCCCTCCCAGAAGCTTTTCTCAACACTGTCAAACATTAAAGACTTCTGTTTGAACGTGTGGAATTTGCTTTGTATTGCCTTGGAAAGGAATACATCTTTCACTACCACAACCTTCTGTAACCCTCCTGCCCTCTTCACTCCCACACCCCCACACAAAGACACTCCTTAATTGTATTACTGTTAGGCTGACCTCCAACCCCTACTAAAATGAGGACAAGGCTAGTTTTGTGTTTCATGGGATAACAATTTATGAGCAATTAAAAATGAAGAGACACAAAGCATTCATCACAGTCTCAGCTAGACAGGCAGCTGAGGTCAAAGGTTCTAGCAATGAAGTGTGCACAATATATTTTTATTTCTGTTTTCACTAAGAAGGAAACGGGTTAGCTAAAAATTATGGCATGCAGCCTCCAGTTCAAAATAGGTGCACTTAATCTTTTAGGACAGTCCATGCTTGGGCAGATAGGTTATGACAGCATACACACACACACTCACACACGCACACAGAGACACACTTTGAGTATCTCAGAACATATTCGGAGCATATTATTGGCAAACTCAAGCACACAGTTGCTTAAAATGTGAATCACTGAGTACCCTGAATGTTTATCCAGTTTGCAGTTTAGCAGTTACAGTTTTTGTGCGAAAAATACCTTTTCCTTTGATCCTCAAAAATAAAATAAGGTAGGATCTGATCCCTTTTGTCTGTATTTCAGGCTGCATGTGGGAGTTCAAGGAAACTTTGGGAATGTGTTAACATTCCCAAAGCTACAGTAGATAATTTACATAAATATGGAAATTAAGGTTTCCATGTTAGTATTGGTATCGTGGTACTTCTGTGTCTCCACAACCACTGTAATGTCCTGTGAAGACCTTTTGTTTGTTTCCATTTTTTGTTTTTTTAAGATAGACAATGCAGTTCCAAACCTGTCACTGATTGCTGATTTAGGGTCTGTGTCTCAGTCTGGCACAAGCAAAAGTATTGGTGAATCATCTATTACATTATGCCATAAATCTGGCCCAGTGTGATTTGCAATGTGTCATATTTCCAGCCTGGATCCAAACTAAAAGCTGAGAGTGAATATTTCTGAATTGTCATCCCAAAAGGGCTCGATATGCTTGTTTTATCAAAGAACCGGAATGGCAGTGCCAACAAGAACAAAGTGAAGCACTGCCTAATGGGTTCAATTTTGCTAGAGCTGTGAATGAACATGGGCATATATATCAATTACCGTAATCCCACAGTTCTTGTGGGATTAAAGTAACTGAAAGTTCACTTACACAAATAGGAACATTTCTAGCCTTCTGGAGTAATTTTCTATTAGAATAAAAAATGTAAGTTAGAAATGTATTTCATTTGCATCAGAATCACACCACTTTACAGGTGGATAAATTATGTAAGCTACCAAAGGAGGGCTAGGATCTTTGTGCTTTATTTTTATTAACTGAAATGACACTAGTTTAGTTTATTCAATAAGGAATACTTTTGAGTAAAAAAAGTGATTTATGTGAAGCATGATATTTTCTGAATTTAGCCAAATGATAAAAGTAAAAAAAGAGTTGGTAGTGATTTGACTATAGAATATGATGCATTTGTTAAATGAGAGGTTTCTTTCATTAGGAATGAAAGCCAGTAAATAGTTCTCCAATAAAACAGGGGAAAGTTAAAAAGTCAATGATACTTTTAGTCACTGTTGGTTATTAGAAATAAAAAGAAAGCTTAATAAGAAAGCAAGATGAAAGACTTAGTGGATTGTGTCAGAAGGATCTATTTCATTTTTGCCATGTTGAGAGCATTCTTCAGCAAAAGAGAAGATTCTATCAAAGACTAGTCAGAACATACCCATGGCAGTAAAAAGATGTTTTAAGCATAATAAGTACCTATCATGCAAATATAATCTAATCAGGTTAAGTGCTATCCTTTATGCTAGGCCTAAACTAAACAGGGACACACACACTAAAAGCTGATGGGGGCTGCTCTCGTGTTTCTCATGACAGTCAGTTAACACATTAGCTCGGTTTGAGACTCATGCTGCAACAGAACAATGGCTCCCCTTAAACATCTCCAAGTCACCCGCACTGACAGTGGTGAAAATCAAGTAGGAGTCTTTGGGAGAGAATTAAATAAATTTGTAGGGTTTTTCATATGAAAGGACAATAGTGCATATACTTGGTTCCTTCTGTCTGAGTAGGAGCAGTGCATGAGGAGATAGTAGTCTTTTAGGACTCATAAAAGGCTGTCTTAGGCACGTGGATTATTGAAATAATTCCCTGTGCCTGCTGGAGATGGTGTTCCAGCGAATCCCGGCTGCCCTGGCAGGGAATTGTTTCAAGTCTGGTTGGGCAGTGGCTAGCAGACCGGCCACTACCTCCTTGGTAGTTCAGGAGCTGCACGAGAGCTGTTAGTGAGGCTCGACGAAGGTAAGAAGGAGGAGGCCTCGTGGCAAGATAGAGTTTATTGTCACATGCACCCCATGGTGCAGGCACTCACGTGTCCCAGGAGAGAGAGAGAGCTAAGAGGGCCAAGGCCAGAGCCAGGCCCAGGCCCAGGGGCCTGGGCCCTGAGCGAAGCCCCAGCCCGAGGCAGAGGCTGAGAGGCAGAGAGCGAGCAGGGGGAGGCTCACTGCTTATCAGGGACTAGGGGAAGGGGGTGGACACAAGAGGGAAAACCAATCAGGGAAACGGGGAGGGCACACAGCCAGCAAATAGGAAACGAGGGGTGGGGCACCCCCAGCCTGCTCCAATCCGGGACCGAGCCCCTCCCCGAAGCCTCTGGAATGAGGGGGGCAGGCTTCCCGGAGGGGCCAGGCACTGGGAGGAGACCAATGGATGATTGACTACATATTGCAACAGAGGGGAACAAAGGGAATTTCCCAGGCAGGAGATTGTACTAAATGGGGAGAAGTACAGGGGGAACTTGGGAAGAACCATTATAGAAAAAATGATTATTAACAATAAGTAAGAACTAGAAAACGCGCCGCTACAGATTATGTGAGATAAAATATGGAAATTATTGTAAGAATACTGATTTATATATATAGCATATATACTATAAATATATACAATTTATATGAGTATGTATATATAGTGTAAGAATCATTTCTGTTTAAATGCGCAGAAGAATATGAAATTTTTACTTTCATCTTGAGTGGTGGAAGTGTCAACAAAGCATGCAGTGTTTTTCCGAGGAATCGCAAACCTGGTATTAATGATAATCCCAAATTGTGAATTAAAGAATACTTTTCTTGAGGTGACAAATTCCATAAGAATTTAAAAATGAAAGAGCAGTTTTAATAAAATATTTTTACTCCAATAGTATTATCAAATGTCTATGTAAATAACAGAACAGGGAAAGAAATGAAAGTACAGACAGGCCTTTGTATACAAAAAAACCTTTCCTACTGCATGTCTTTGTTTTATCATTCTTTTATTGATAGTTTGTGTGTTTGTGCTGAGGAGTATATTGTGGAATTACATGCACCTAGCAGATATCCCCTCTCCAGCATGGTGCCTGAATGGCTCAGGCAGCTGAGACATGACCTTTCCAAAGGACAGTAGGGATACCAAAGGTATTTCAACTCCTGACCAGAAGAATTTCTGGGACTTATAATGCAAAATGGGAATTAGGATGTTTGGGATGAGATTGCATTGGATGCATGTGGAGCTCTGTTGTGGTTGTGTCCTGTTCTCTGTCACCTTTGTAATTGCCTTCTTTAGCTCAGTGAGGTTATGTTAAGGTTAAAGTCGAGAGTCTGCATGTTTCATCTTCTTTTCTAGGCACAGAGTAAAGATCCATCATATTCTCTGCTCTTCTATTTATGAACATTTTCATGTGTTATTCAATCATTGAATGGAGTGGAACAGTTTGTTGTTATGCTGGCATGGTGTCCAGACCTTTATCACTCCTTTATCACTTGAATACTCACATCAGTGTGAGTATTCAAGAACTTTTTTGCTAGTCTGAGAATAGGTTGCTGATTCTTTCTTCCTGCATAGCAAAAGTCGCCTTTGGTGTCTTACCAGATTGCAAATTTCAGTGGTTATGAGAAAATCTATTACATGCACTGTCTTTCATGGGTTTATTTCCTGTTCTTTTGGAATTAGAACAACCTAACTACAAGGAGAGCTTGGGATGGGAGCTGATTTGATCAGCTTGGTGACAGAGGTCCCACTTCCAATTGACTTCAAGTTACTAGGTGAGGAGCAGAGCAGTGTGGTGGTGAGATGTGAGTGATGGGTTGTACTGCCTTGACTGGATCCTGAGGCAGTCTATCCACATATAGACTCAGTTTGATGCTGTTGCTTTTTCTGTGATGGTGCAAAATTGATCTGCATCTGGCAAATATTGACAAAGGAATAGACACCTTGATTGCTACAAGTTAGCAAAAATATATATTTTTTTAGGATCACTAATAACAAAAAGTATTTTCAGGTTGTATGTGTGTGGTTGGATTTCTATCCCCAGGTACTTATTCTTTTTGTGGCCATCTATCTGGTCAAACATTCTTTTAATGTCCACATCCTGTTTCCGTTTGGGATCAAAGTCAGCCAAGGAAGTATTTTCCTGAAGATCACTGCAGATAGACTTGGCACCTTGTTCTGCTGGGAAGTGACTGTGAAAGATGGAGGGAGGAGGGACTAGGAGAAAGCAGGGGTGCATTCTGCAGTTCTCCTGGCCAAAAGAGGACATGCAAATGCCCCTGTGGAGAGATCTGATATCCTCTGGAGACAGATCCCTGGGAAACCTCTGATGTGATTATTTATACTGAGATCATCAGGACAGTGTCGGAGAGTATCAAGAGGTCACAGGATATTAGTTAAAGCATCACCACATTTTTGGGGGATTAATTCCGACATTATGCTTTCTAATGTGGAACACTTCTTATTTAATTGAGTTAATAAATTCAATCAAATGTTAACATTTGGTCTGCAAAATAAGGAATCAAGTCTCAAAAGCATCTTGATAAATGACTAGAATCTTAAATAGGTAGCTTCATAAATTATAGATGCATATATTTACAAACACATCCACATACACAGTGGTATGAATATGCCCTTTACTAAATGAAATGCAGCACACCTGAAGCCTGACTTATCTCTTTGGTGGACCTTGGAGATATGCTTTTGGACAATGTTGGATGACAACTATTTGGGCAGCTTATGTACTTGTCATAAAGCTTGGCTACATCTGTTTCACCTTGGACTTGGCTCAGGCCACTTCACACTTTTGCAAGGTCTGGACACAACCCCTGACCCATTTTTTCTCCAAACAAGAGGCTTTTGATGTAATCTAAGGCTACATATTTTGTTGGTAGTGTTAGAGTTATCACTGTGAAGAACTGTGAAGTCAAGAATATTAAAATGTTTGTAGAATTGACAAGCACAGAGAGCTGAGTGTAAAACAGAAAATAACATCCAAACCCTTCAAAATAACACACTCTTCCACTAAATCTCCTTTTATATGGAAAAGTTTTGTTCTGCATCTCCTCTTAGACTGCTTGACTGCTGGTCTGGTATTGCAGTAGCAGTGTCCTCAAGGCTGAGATCTGCAATACTTGAGATACAGACAATACTTGAGAGGAATGGGATCTTCAGCAGGAGCTGAGGATGTTTGGATATCAGCTGGCAAGTTTTAAAAAATCCTGCCCTAAATATTTACAAAAACTGTAGAACATTTCACGCCTCTCTTCTGTCCCTCTTTGTGGGCTTGATGAAAAGCATCACAAGAAGAAGTGCCCTGGTCCTGACTGGTTTCCAAGTCTCATTAAGTACAATGGATTTGCAAGTGCTTCCGTACATACCGGCTGCACTACATCATCCCTTGCATTCCAGGGGCTGAAAGCTGCAGAAGGCAACCAAGGGGAGGGGATAAAGAGTACACTTTTTGAGACTCTCTTTTCCCAGCTTCTATTCTTTGCTCCAACCAAAGGAATGAAACTACAAAGCCATTACCTCATTTCTGAAGAGTTTGGAAGGCAGCTTGCTGCTTTGTTTTGAACTTGGGAGATTTTTCAGTTGCATGGAGAAGTGGAAATTTTGTAACTGATTTTTGTTTGTTTGTTTTGTAAGAGTCACATTTCACCACAAAATGAACATGAAATGGTAGTGAGTTGGAAGTTGAAATGCGAGAGTTTGCAGGGGCTTGTTTCCCAGAATTTGATTACAGGCATATGTCTCCCCTGAGGCTTGTAAGATTTTAGTAATTAATTTTTTCTAGAATTTAGCTTTTGCTCTCTCTTTTCTTTTACATTCCCCACCTCTTTTTTTTTTTGAATACCACCTGATTTCAGGAAGAACAATATCATCTTTGAGATTTTGTGAGGCTTTCTCGTAAATCCTCTGCTTTAATTTGTTTTCTTCAGATGGCTCAGTACAAAATGTACTAAAAAATCAATGCTAAGAGCAGGATCATATGGAGAAGCATTAATTGTTCAAGTGAAATAAAAAAGTTTCCCACACACATAATTACAAATGGAGAACTTTGTTAGCACATTATCAAATTAATTTAGTCTTTGTAATGAAAAAAAACCCTGAATGGGGAACCTCAGAATATCAGGTAAATGTCAGTACACGTCATAAAATCATAATTAAATCAACTGACATTCATCAGAACTGATGCTTGGAGATGGGCTAGGCTTTGCATCCATTTTATACAGGATACTCCTTTTGTGGCTATCCAGGCTGAGCAATCACATGTAGTCTGCTGGCTAGTACCACAGCAAATCATCTTGCAATGCAAGCCAAAATGAAAGACTTCTTCATCAATTGTATATCTTTTTTTTGGCTGAGAGTTAATAGCAGCCCTGCCCTGACTTCCACAGTACGTTGTGTGTACAGAAGTTCCTGTGCTTTTGTACATATGTAGTTTTGTGTGCTGCTGACCTGGCCCAACATCAGATATTTATCCTTACTTTTGGTGCTTTGCAAGCATATTGGCTGGACTTACCCATCCTCACTACCTCTTTCCCAAGGAATGTATAGCTCCCATAGCTCGATGTTTGTGATTTGATTTGGAGCATGGCTCCCTGTTCTGACCCATCCCTCACTTTCTGTGCACTGAAAGATGCAATGTTATGATCCTTGGCCTTCAGCAGATAACTATGTCTTTATGATTAGATACCAAAAATATTTACACAGCCTACTGAAATCTCCTGATGTGCTGTTACATTGCATCTGCCCTTTTTCACTTTTTATACCAGATAATTAAATTTTTTCTTTATAGCATCTATATCATGCAATAAATTAAATGTTGTGTAACATGTACTTAATGCTTTGCTTCCTGATAGCAATATGGTATAGTTTGCCAAGCACGATCTAATTGCAAGTGTGAAATGCAGAATTATGTACCTTTTTTACAAAGGATGAGAGTCTACTGAGGCAGAAGGCCTTATGCAAGGTCTGTGTATCAGTCCCCAAATCAGCTTATTGATAGGACTTGAACATTCTAGAAGTTTTAAGCTGAGTCACTAAAATGAAATACTTTAGTCCTTCTATCTATCCAGAGGTACAATTATGAATTGTACTGAAGACATCAGTATCTAAATGCTTTTCATAGATGAAGAGATGTATTACAGGAATGTAGAAGAGGAAATCAAATTTTTCAGAAGAGTAGTGTCCTGATTACAAATGTCAGAAGGATAGAGGAGAGAGAAAAATATTTGTGAAAACATTTTTCAATGGTAAATCAATGACTGAAAGTCTAAAACTTCAGAAATCTGAAATAATACCTACTTGTCCTTCAACTTTTACAAAAATACAGTTTTCACGATGCAAACTGTTGTAAAGCTCATGACCGGCCATCACAAGGAAATGTTCCTTTAGCTTTGGTACCAAATCAAGGGACATGTTTCCTTCAATGAATGACATTAGCCACCCCTAAAAAGTGAATACAAAGAGAGTATAATTCTTGCTGTCTGCAATAAAAATAGCATGATCTCTTTGTGAGTTTTGTCAAACATGTGGTATAACTTTCTTCTCACAGAGGCCTTGATCCATCAAGCGAATTCAGAATGTGATGAATTCAGGAATAGAAAGTAATCTAATATAAATGAAATTTCTCCCATATTTTTTGAAGTTCAGAGATGGGCAAAAGTGGCACTGGAACCAAAAAACTTTCCTTCAGAGACCTATGGTACAAAGTATAAAACCAAACTATAGTACCTCTTGTAAAAATTGAGTGTGTTTAAAACTAGGAAAATTGTTTCTTAACATATGCATTTGAGCTGAGTTCATGTATAGCATGCAGTGTTGATTCCTTGAAGATGGATAGCAGCTAGATAGACTGTTTCCTACATCATGGTGTTCAGCTGTCCTCTGTTAATGCTTACTACAAAAGTATCTTATGCAAGAGGATAACACAATATCTAAATGGCATCTTCATATAAATGGTGCACACCAACACATAGGCCATTAAGAACATATGAGTCACCCAGTACTTTATCTTCACTGTTTTGGAAAAGGACCTTTGCTATAGACCTTATAAAAATTGCAAAGACACATATTCTTTTTCAATACATTTCTCAGCTTGTCTCACATCTGGTGCTAAATTTTTGCTACTCCAGCTATCAAAGCACAGGAAGAATCCCTATATAAAGGGAGACATTAACAGTACATTGATGTATTTCTGATTACTAGAGCAAGTGCACTAGTTTTTGTTAATACTGGAAAAGATGTCCCGGGATACCACAGTGCAGAAACACAAATGTTGTATGATTTTTAGCTGTCATTACTGAATATAACTCTTCCCACAGCATATTTTCCTCTGAATCATGACTGACCTTCAAGACTGTTGATGCACCCTTTCTGCCACAAAAGCCCTTTTGTCTCAGTGTGTTTGTGTGTGTGTGTGTGTGTGTGTGTGTGTGTGTCCATTCTGCCCATTTCCTCCTCATGGTGAAAAACAACTGCTTGAGTTTTTCTTGTTTTTGTTTGAGAATCACAATTTGATCAAAAGAGATTAAATAAATCAGCAAGTGATAATACAAAGCCATTAATACAACTTTTCTGCTCAAGTGGTTTGGCATCCTTTATCTTCTGGCTTAAACTTAAACAATTACAGGCTTCCAAACTAATTACAGTGCTGAACATTATAGGATTTATGAAATTTGGCAGCTATCACTTAAAAAAGGGGAAGGAAAAGAAGGAAGAAAAGTTCATCACTATCTATTATGGAAATCTCCAGAAAGTTCCTCAGAACAGAAATAATAGAATACTGGTAAAGCCTTCCAGAAGCTCCTAGCATATTGACTTCTAATTTGTATATTTTTTGTTCATTTTTCATGCTTCATAAGCAAGCATATGGAAAATACTGTGCAGATCTTATGCCAGCAAAATGTCTTCCATACTATTTAATTTACAGCACCAATGCCTTAATTATATTAACTAATACACAGCCTGTAAATAGGGTGACAGTTGTTTCATGAAAACCCTGCTGTAGATTCCATCCTTTGCCAGAAAGAGTTCTAGTTCTTGTTGCTGAAACAGGTCATGATAGGGAAAACCATGGGGATGACTAGTGGGTGGGACTGGAAGAGTGAAGGTGGCACCAGCAATGTGGACAATGGGATTGAGTGCAGCCTCAGCAAATTTGCTGACACCATGTTCTGTGAGGCAGCTGACACTTTGTAGGGAAGGGATGCCATCCAGAGGGACTCTGACATGCTTGAGAGGTGGGTCTGTGTGAACCTCATGAAGTTCAACAGTGTGAAATGCAAATTCCAGCGCTTGAGTTGTGGCAATCCCAGACACACCTTCATGTTGCATGGAGAAGTGACCAAGAGCCACACTCTGGAGATGTACTTTGGGGTGATGGTTGAAGAAAATCCAACATGAGCTGGCAGTGTGCACTCACAGCCCAGAAAGCCAATGGGCTGCAGCAAAAGGAGTATGGCCAGCAGTGTTAGGGAGGTGCTCTTGTGAGATCCACAAGAGTACCATGCACAGTTCTGGTGCCCCAAGGATAAGAAGGACATGGAACTGTTGGAACAAGTCCAGAGAAGGCCTTGAAGTTGACAAGAGGACTGGATCACCTCCCCTATGAAGAGAGGGTGAGAAAGTTGAGGCTGTTCAGCCTGGAGAAGGTTGTTTGGAGACCTCCAAACCTTCCAGTATCTGAAGGGGCCTACAGGGAAGCCAGAGAGGGACTCTGCATCAGAGGCTGTTGTGATAGGACAAGGAGGAATGGATATAAACTGTAAAGAGGGGAAATTTAGGTTACCTATTAGGAAGAAATTCTTAACTGTGAGGGTGGTGAGACACTAAACTCCGGGGAGGTTAGGGATTACCCAATGTTCAAAGCAAGGTAAGGCCTAGAGCAATAGGGTCTAGTGGGAGGTATTCCTGTCCAGGGCAGTGGTGGGTGAGACTAGATGATCATTAAGGTCTATTCCAACCCTTTAACATTCTGTGATTCTATGATTCTATGATTCAAGCTCAGCTTTAAGCTGCTTTTATTATTCCAGTTATGAAATATGCTGTATGCTGTGTAGGCACTATGTATTGCTGAGTGTACACTGGTTGTGCCAGAAGTGAGAGGTGGGAGTTAACAGGATGACAGCTAATTCAGGGAAAACACGGGCTGGCATGACCCAGGTTCGGCCCAACAGACTCTCCAATGCTATCAGTCTCTACTGAAGCCAAATTTACCCAGCACTGTTTGAAGCTACCTCGTCATCCATTCTGTTCTCTCTTAATTGCTAAACTCCTAGGCGTTAGTTTCACTTTTTTCCCCTCCCATGATTAATTAAGTGATCATCTTCTTGTAATGGTTTCAGATTTAAAAGATTTCATGTGTAAAGGTTTATACCTTTTTCTGGATGGCATTTTTTTAATGGAACCTTAAGATTTGAACAATATCCAGAAATGCTATAAGAATACTGTAGGCAAAGCAACAATTTTGGAATTGACTTTTTTTTTTCCTACATCCGTCTCATTCCTCCATGGAGCAAGTCCAAAAATAAAAACTAAAATCCAGGCTGAGGTGACTGAAAAAACCAACCATGCTTTTAAAAACACGGCTGCAACCTGGTGACCAGCACTGAAACTGATTCAACACAGACACTCCAGTGCTTTCCCTTGGGGCAAAATGCCTTGAGTTCTTGCTGTGATGTACACACACATGCAGACACATGTGTATGCATTAATGTACACATCCCTACATGTTTACAGACATATGTAAATGTTTGCTCTGCTAAGTATTGCTAAAGAGCTGCTACAGTTAAGTAATGTGGTTCGTGACTGAGTGGCATAATCTTAATTTGGCTAGATTTAATCTGGTTGATTAAGGTTAGCTCAAGTGAAGACAGGCTTGCCTATATTTTAGCATGGCACACAGTCCAACATATGTCATAGGAAACCAGAGACCTTCAGTGGGAATTTATGTTGTTAGTTTGAAATGTTCTTCACCATATAATGAATACTGCTACGTTTGCAAACTAAACTGAAGGCAATATGAGTAAAAGTATCCATGTGACTTTGTATCCACACTGCTGCCCTATATATTCTGATATCGTCCATGAGGATATTATGAGTCTGAGTGGTCTAAAGTCTTATAAAATGCCATGTACTTGTGCAAAGATATTTGCCAGATATTTCTTAGAGGGCCAGTAGTGTGTTCTTTTAGTGCTGAGGTTTACATTAAATAATATAGACATCAAAAATATAGAGAATGTCTGCATGCACTGAGTAGTCCATGTTCACTGAAGACTGCTAATGAATCTCCTACTCTGCTTTGTCAACAATTCTTGTTGTGGTCTGCCTTATGTTCTGCATTTCATGATGTCCTAGGTTACAATGTAAAATTGTGCCCAAGGTTTGTATTCTATCCCCATGAGCCGTTGGAGCCAAGGTGGGGCAGTGTTTTCCTTATCTTCTGTTAACAAGCCTAACAATGCCTTGCCACATGACTCATAGATAACTCCCTCCGGGAGTTATCTCTGTTTAATGGGCCATCAAGGACCCACTGCATGACTCATAGAATGAGATCAGCCCATTGGGAGATGCTCTGCCCAGGGGGAGGAGCCAAGCATTCCCACCTGGATAAATCCAGGGTTTGGGACAGCACAGGCAGCTTTTTATCCACTGGACTCCCAGAGGAGACAAGAGCTGCCAGACCTTTCTACAGGATCACTGCTTCGACAAGACCATCTCATCTAGACTGCCACTACCACCCTAACAGGGTGTCAGGTTGTATTCTGACTCTGTCAGTGGTTTTTTGTACTATTACTTTTATTTTACTTTCTTTTATTTCTTTTCTTTTCCTCTTATTAAATTGTGTTTCTGACTTGGAGTCTTTCACTGGTTTTGCTTTCAAACCAGCACACATGACCACAGAGTGCTGCTGAGGTATAATAGATCGATTTGCCAGGTCTGTCGAGACTCAAAACTTCTTCCAGAATATCCAAGCCAGACTTAGGTGAAACATTAAATATGAGCATGATGCCAGTGGATCTCCTTTCTTCGCCACTCCAGCACAGAGTCTTTCTACTGGCCTGCTGGTAGGGAAGAGGGGAATTGATGGGCAGGGGGCATGTCAGATAGCTTTTCTGCTCCTGAAAAAAAAGTATCCTGTCCTCCCTAGCAAATGCTGGATCCAAATTATTCTATTCTAGATGGTCGAAGTTATAATCTTAACTTGACACATGACAAACACTCTGAAACACAGATTGCTGGAGCCAAAAATAGACATCTGGGAATCTGGAAAAAAAAAAAAAAAAAGAAAGAGAGAGAACTAGACATGTGCTAGTGGTTTTAAGACAAATGCTAATAAAAGAAACAGAAACGTGATGATTGCTTCTCCTGGAGGATTGCAGAAATCAATCCCAAGCCTCAAAAAAGGTGCAAAATGTTTGGGAAAGA
Organism: Acrocephalus scirpaceus scirpaceus; assembly: GCA_910950805.1. Taxonomy (NCBI): domain Eukaryota; kingdom Metazoa; phylum Chordata; class Aves; order Passeriformes; family Sylviidae; genus Acrocephalus; species Acrocephalus scirpaceus. The sequence goes on from OU383775.1 coordinate 74,446,034, forward strand.
GGATGAAATAGATGATATGTGACATGACAGAATTTTTAGCAAATCTAAAACTTGAAAGAACTGAAACCTTCTCAAGGCAATATTCAGCTTTCTCTCAGTTTACGCTGCAGATTTTACCATTCCTTCTTTTGTGCAACAGGAATTGGGTCCTTTACATGGCTTAACTTCAAACTTGATGCCAAGGGTAGGGCATTTTATGACATAGAGGCCTGTCATGCAAAAGAACATGAGTGCTGCCAAGCGTGTGGCAGCTGGAGAGAGTCACAATGACTTGGAGTAAGGATTTTCCCTCTACCTATTGCCACAGTTATGTGTTTGATCAGCTAGGAATGTACTTTAAGAGAGCTCTGTGCTTGCTAATAAAGCGTGTGCAGCATAGGAGTTCCCTCCATTGCTTCCTGAAGATTGAGGTGGACAAGTGCATGAAGTTACTTTTGTTTCTCAGTCATGTTTTGATGTATCCTGTGTGATGTAAATTAGCATTAGTTAGCATACAGAGTTGAAATGAAAGACCTATTCCCCCCTCCCCCAATAAAACTTCATTTCTATAGTATCTTCATGCAGGAGAGATGATGACAAAAATTTTCAAGGCAAGAGAGTAAGATTAGGCTTCTTAAAACATAGCCAGCCCCATTAATAGGAAGTGCTGGTGAATACACCCAGTTTCTGTTAACTTCACAGAAAGTAAAACTAAGGATTGGCTTTATTTAAAAAAATATATCAGCTATCATTTCAGGTCGCCTAGTCAGACACAGCTTGTGGCTGCAGGTTTCATGGCTCTTAATAATCTGTTGCAGGAAAAAGGGCAAAAGAACAGGAAGCAAATAAAGGTGCAGAAGAAAAGGGAGAGAGATATAAAGGGATTGGGCAAGAGCAAAAAGCATGCAAAAAAGGGGAAATTGCACGATGGAGACCATGAATGGAGAAGAGAAGGGAGAAAGATAAGAGCACAAGCACAGATGATGAAAGAAAAAGCTGGCGTAAAATGGATGGGCTGCAAGAAATACAAGAGAAAGAAACGACTGCAGAAAAACCACCCAGGGACTCTTTCCAGTCATGGACAACACAAAGCACTGACCCAAGGGGAAACTATTTTGAATCTGGCTGGGAGACACTCAGAGCTGTGGGCCTCTGCATGGGATTTTGAGGAAGGGACCTTGCCGATTTTCCTGAAAAGTGGGTCACCATGGATTTTAAACGTGGAAGAATATATATGAAAAGGCACTTTTTATCCCTGTCAGAAGACAAAAATTGGAAGAGGACTTGAAATGTACCATTCTGTATAAGGTGTCAGATAGCAGACAGACAGAGAACAATTAAGACTGCACAAGGCTCTCCATCAGCAGTGTACAATGGGAATAGGATTTTCTTTTTCCCCGGATGTCAGCCCAGCCACTCAGGCGAGGCGAAGAGAATTTCTTCCACTTAAGAAATCCTTTGTTCAGGAAAGAGCTGTTCAGGCCTCTGTTCTCTCCCTAGCCAAATTGTATGTTGTTTTCACGAGAAGACTTCACTTTCTGAGGGGCATTGGTAACCAAACTGCTTCTGGACAAAGTGCAAAGTGCAGCAAGTCCAGAGTATCCTTGGAGTCTGACAGGAAAGCAAAAGAATGAACGGAAGCATTTTCAAATGCAAAAAGGTTGTATTTATTCTAGCAAAATTTGCCATAGTGATTTTTGTTCTGTGAACCTTGCAAGTGCAGAACTCATGTTTGTTTTCTGCAGGGTGGATGCTTAGTCCTATTTGTGGTTTTGTTGAATGATGGTGACTGTATTCTTAGTACAAGAAAAGTGCATGTAAATCTGTATAAAACCTGTCTAGATTCTTGTGGAAGTGTAGCTCATTCCTGTGAAAGCTGTTTAACTTGACCATGAATATCCAGCATCTGTACTAATTAAGTTGCACCTTCCTTCTTCTCCTGGTGTGCAATACTGGATATTTAAAAAACAAAACCCAAAAACCTGTTCAACAAAGAAGAGAATGAGACATCCCCACTTTCAGAATTTATTTAGCCTTTTTCACTGAAATACAAATTGCTGGGTTCAGCAGAAATTACTTGTCTGATATTATTTTGTCTTGTGCCATGAATACATATGTGCACATACCTGCAAAAATGCTGGAATGTACATGCACACAAACACAGATGGAAACTTGGAATACAGATTTTATCACTCAACTAATGACAGGTTTATGTATAAAACATTTAAAGACTCAGAAAATTATTACCACAAATGTGTGACTTTCCCAGCTTGTGTACATTACTTGAAATTTCTTCTTCATAAGGGTAAAATAAATCCTCAATATAGTTTCAGATGCAGAGGTACTGCAATCAGCTATCTTTCCATTTTACTTTTGTTTCACGCTGGCTATGTATAATGTCAGTATTTATGTGTAGTGCCCTGTTGGCTCTCACAGACCAGACTAGGAGTCTCACAATTGGGTGTGATACTAGATCTCACTCAGTGGAAGGAAAGAAGCCTGTATGCCATCATTTCATGAAACCATGTAACTAAAATGCACATTCAGGTCTTTATATCATAGTAAAAGTACAGAAATGCTTGGGAGTCCATTCTGTGTAGTATCTCCCTTATTGGGTTACTGATTACTGGTAACACACTTTACACAAATCTACATCTTAAGATCGCTTGGAAATTTCACCTCTTGCATACAGTGACTATTCACTTGTTAATGGGTGTTTCTCACCAGGATCTCATTACAGCTGTGCCCCATTTTCTGCCCTCCTGTCCAGTTCATTTTCAAGTGTAGTGTTATATGCTGGTTCAAATTTGTGTGCTTTTAAATGGTTTAGTTTGTTGATACCCAAAGAAAACACCTCTCTCTTCATGAGCCTCTCACCAGAGGCTGAGATCAGCAGAAGGGGATGAAAACTGTAACTTGCTTCCCTAACTGTCCCATCAGAATGTGGGCTGCCTGGCTGATAGGTCATGGAGCAAAGTCTGGCTTTTTTTTGAGGGGAAAAGAAAGCATGGGCATTATTGATTGATAAGGGGGCTATGAATGCTTGGTGGGTAGAACTGGAAGTTATTTTAGTTTTTTTGATATTATCTCTGATTTAGTGCTTCATTTTTGAGTGTGTATTCAAACATCACATGACTGCATTCATAAATACATTAAGAGGATTCTAGAAAAAATTAGCAATTAAGCAATTAAAACAGAACAGAACTTGTGTCGGCAAATGCTTTTTGCTGCACATATTTGACATTCTTTTGCTGGCACCCTGTGCTTTGTAGTCTGGATGTCTTTACACATCCTGAATCTGCCTCTTTCTAATCCTTCCTTATTTTCATCAGTTTATTACAAATAAAGTTGTGTATTGCAAAGGGAAAAAATCCTCACATTCTGCATTGCTTTATTTTATCGTAGCCAGACTACTTTTCCCGTTGCACCTTATTATGAAAAACTGTGAAATGCACATAGGGCAGGATCAAAAGTCCAGGTTTTAGCAGAATACATATTACCATAATTTTTCATCGACAATTAGGAATTAATGCTAGATTAAAAACAACCCAAAAGAACACAACTGAAAAAGTAGAAGAAAAGCCAGAAAGGAATATCAAGTGTTTTGTATTTTTTCAGTTATCTGCTACCACATTTGTACTGCATATTTACTAATGCCAGAGCTGCACTACCCAGTGCTTCTCATTTTAAAACAATCATTTATGGGTGTTAAAGTATGCCTGTGAAAGCAGAAGTGTACTATGTCAATCAAAGCTAATCACTGGTACAGGCAAAGTGCTTTTGTTGGCCTCCATGCTCTAAGCCGCGTTTCCACATCTGTGTTTGAAGAGATTAGAGAGGTGCTTCATACAAGAACTGTATTAGTTAAAGCTGATCGACAGTATTTGGAATAAATCATGAAAAAGTTGAGTGCCAGAAAGAAAAGGCATGATGTGAGTGAGTTTGAAATGGACTAAGACTAAATCTGACTCCTTCCCATCCTTCCCACCCTTCATCCCCCAGATGTACATGGATAAACATCTACACACTTGTTTTTCTGAGGGCAGTAGTGGTTATCCTTCTTCAGGCACTTTGCAGCTAACGTGCAGCTGCACAGCCAAATTTACCCGAGCTTGTTTTTACTGAGGTACATACTGTTTATTGGCCAAGGAATTGATATCATATTTGATGTGTTTATAACAGTCAGGACTGGCAAGGTATGGGGAAATGGGTGTTAAAGGAGAAGAAGAGCTCTTGGAAACTGCTGTGGCTTGGAGCTCTGCAGTTCCCCCCACCTCTATTTCCAGCAGCACTCTTGCCTCATGAATGCCATACACTTTCAAATAAATTATGAGTGACAAGTATTTGAACCAATAAAGAGGGCACCATATTTTATATGCAGTAAATTTAATTCCAGATTGTGTTTCACCTCAGCAGTGTGACATGTTTATTGCCGCTGAAAGATGAAAGCACCAGGAGTTAGAGACAAGCGTCAGCAGTTCTACTGGGCACCCGCAAAATGAAGATTTGACAGACTGGTGGCTGAGCCCGTGAAATGAAATGCCAGATCAAATTTTACCCAAAAGGGGTCAGATGTACTGTCATGCCCCCAGACTCTCAATACCAACTGAATAAATGACTCTGGTTCAACAAGCTGCCGAGGAAGGTGGTGTGCAATCCATAATTCACTGCTAGAGGGCTATGATGCCTTTTAAAATGCACCAATGATTGGTTGTGCTAGAGCTGGCTTTGAGGATATAATGCAATGAAGTTACTCTGTTGGTGCTGAGGGGTTTTGAAAGGTACTATTAACCAACTTCCAAGATTTGTTGTTGGTCTGCCTTTGTCCCACAGTTGGCCCTACAACTGCCTGCATTAACAGTGAAAATCAAGGAAGAAGCCTCTAAATTTGCTTTAAAAGATATGCATGTATTTGGGACATTTCTTTCTACTGGGTTGGCCCCAATCCAGGGAAAAATCTTTTGACAATCAGCTATAAAATGATGTTTGTGTCACATCTCTTTGGAGGCTGAAAATAATAGGGAAGCATCACATTTGTTCATTTCTAGTCAAGCTTTTCCACCTTTCGTCATGTGCAGCAGCACTTACTTGTGGGTTTTCCCACTGGGACTTCAGAAAACTATTTGTTTGAGGGTTACTTAACATAAATAAAGCTGGCAGAATTGGATCTGATATTTGCATACAACAATTTATATTAAGGGCAACTTGTATGCAGATTTAATTGTACAATGTGGGAAAGACATTTAGCGAATCTTTTGGTTTTAGTGAGACATGCTCACTATAGAGATATTGGTCAGCAAAACAGTCTCTACTGACTCTTTAAAAAGTTTCAGATCAAATATCATTCATTGCCAGTTGCAAACACTAAAACACCTCTATCAGTGATGCCACCAGACACAGTGCTTCCAAGATTCACATAACAGCAGAGTGTCAAATCTGTGGGTCAGTAAGCTAAACTTGCTGCTTCTTAAGTCCATCCTTTATCTGCTGGTAAGACAAGAAATATTTCAAGCTGCTGCTGCTTAGGAGTAGTTATAATGTTTTTTCTTCCCATAACAGAAGATGGCTGTTCCAAATGTTTACCTCATTCCTGGTTATAAATCCTCTAGTTTCCAGACTGAAGCTGGTTGCGGGCAGTTTATACCTATTCGTTCTTGTGTCAATCTTTTCAAAATAGCTTTAAACCTTTGTAAATAGCTTTTCACTCTCCAAGATATTTTCCAGCCTGATGTGTATATAGGCAGTCATCTGGGCTTTGTTTTGCTAAGTTTACTGAGATCTGATTTTCTTCTAATATGACAGATCCTGAGGTCCCTGACTATCATAGTATTTTCCTGTCACTACTCCAAATATTGTATACACACTGAAATTGGAGTCAAAATGAACAGAGGTGAGTAGATCTTTGAAAAATATTCCAGGCAAGGAAGATAAAAATATGTAAAGGTCTGAGCCTCTATCAGAAAGATATTGCTTTATCATTGTAATTTTGCACCTGCCCTTCTCATGAGAATTCCATGCAGTATCTTCTACAGTGTATGGATACCACCAGCACTTGGAAGGGCAACATTTCTGACATGCAGAACATCCTTCTAGTTTCCAACTGGGTGAACTCCCAGGTGTTGTTTGATGTTTCTGATATTTGTTTAAAGTAGCTGACTGCTTTTTCTGTAGATATTCCAGCTTGAAGTAGGGTGCTCATTCCAAGTATTCCCAGCTGTCACATCCTGTTGCTCCTGTGCACCCATACAAAAGACTCTGGAGAAGATATTGATAGCATTTTAGCTGGCCCAGACATTTAACCTAAGTGGAAATGATTAGGCCTAGAGGACCCCTTGGGGCTCCAGGGTACGTATACATAGCTGAGCCTCAGCAGAATGCTGGCAGCCTTAAGGAGACAAGTGCCAAGTGAGGAACTTGGCACAAGTGCTGCTAGGTCTGATCATCCTCCAAGTCCATTTCTCAAACCAATCAAAGCCAAGAGTTTAAATGACACATTTGAAAAGAAAAAAGCAGATGTGATTCCCCCATCTTTCCAATGAGGTCCCTTGCTACTGTTCTGCATTTAAGTCTGTCTATCTTCAAGTTACTTGGTGCTTGCTCGAGTCTGCCTTCATCGTCAGGTTGTCTGATCTCCTCTAACTGGCAGGGACATGCAAATCTATGCAGGGGTCCTGCAGAATGAGGCTCAGCAGTACTTTGTATCATCTCCAGCTGCTGGAGTCCTTAAGTGGTTAGTACAGAGCTGAAGACAGGGTTAAGGCAGGAATGTAATATTTGCATAAACAAGGCAATATGCTATAGGGAAAGTCAGGCAATGCAGTCTCCATTTGAGGAGGGCATTTTCTTGCATTTCTTGAAGATCAGTTTGAATTCTGCTAGTCTTGTCAGTCCTTCTAAATGATCCCAGGGTTTGACTCTTAAAGAGATATCATTTTGAATAAACAATATGGGTTTTATTAGTTTATAGTTTGTTAAACCAAATTTTATTTTAATCCAGCTGTAATAAAGTTAATGAACTACAATAATTGCTACAATAAAATCCCATGCAGTGCATTGCACATAGAGTACAAACAACCGCTAGCCCTTGGGCAGTGCTAACAATGTGCAGATATTCCAAAAAACACTTCAGCATCTTTCCTCCAAGAAAATAAAATAAACAAACAAACAAACAAAAAAACCCCAAATTTATTTAGAAATATAACAGATGACATTATGTCAGGACTTCATGTTAATCAACGTACAAACTTTGTGACAATGGCTCAGCCAGTCCTGATCTGGGCAAGTGCCAAGCCTGTGAAACAATCATCTAGAGCCATGATTTATTGCATGCATCTTGTATATAGATATATATACATATACACACATATACATATATATGTGCATTTAGCTGCATCAACTAGTGACATTGCTCATGCTCTTTTCTATAGGAACTGTAACACAAGGAGCAAGCATGTATTTACACTGGGCTAGTGTTTTCTTCAGCTCTTATGATTTTATAATTTTCAATATGTAGGTATTGTGGAAGCAATACATCATTGAATGTCACCCAAAATCTCTTAAATTAAAAGCCTGAAAAAAAAGCTGAATATTGATCCAACTCCTTATGCAACACCGTATTAGGGGATTTGGATTTTTTTTTCATTTGATGGTTATGGTGTCATAGAAGCTTTTCTCCAGAAAATCTAAAGGTTTTACTCTGAAGGACTTTATGTAGCAGAATTCCCAATGAGAACAGCAAGAATAGGCATGAAAAATACATTAATACAGACAAGCTCAGTGTTTTGCTTTGGCATCAATGGCAAAATCTTTTTATTATTATTATTATTTAGAATAAAAGCAGATATTATTACGCATAAAAGAAGCAATTTTTTTTCATAAAAAGAGGATATAGCAAAGCGAACTCATATGAACAGGATTTAAAAAAAAATTATTTTTGATTAGTTGTTTCTACCTAATTAGATTCTTTATCTATATTTGATTTTTATTCATCTTTTTGGGAAATGGCTGTAAGGTGATGGAGGGTAGGTTTGGGTTAGATATTAGGAAGAAATTCTCTACTGTGAGTGCAGTGAGGCACTGGAACAGTTACTCAGGGGCGTTGTGGACCCTCCATCCTTGGGATGTTCAAGGCCAAACTTGATGGGGCCCTGAACACCCTGGTTTAGAGTAAGGTTCCCTGTCCATGGCAGGGGCAATGGAACTAGATGATCTTCAAGGACTGTTCCAGGCATAACCATTCAATGATGCTATGATGATTCTATGAGCTGTTTGCATTGTTAAAAATATTGGAAAACATAACAGACTTTCCAATATTAATCTGTTAATAAGAAATATTAACAGATTAATATTGGAAAATATTAATCCTGAGATGTACCCAGAAGACAGAAATCCTTTTATCTGATGTAGATCAAGTTGGAACTTTTTTTTTCTCTACAATAACTTTCCAACTTACTTTTTTTCACATTGTAAGAAAAAATATGCTGCAAATAGATGAATTCTGTTCTTCTAATTATTTTGAGCCATTCCTTAAGTTGATTAAGGCTCCTGAAGTCTTCTAGATGAACAGATCTTACCGGTTTATTCAAATAAAACCTTCCTTTGAACTCCTTTTCCAAAAATAAGAAACCTATGAAGTTTAGCTTTTACTCATTCTGTATTTCAAGCACCTCTGAAAGATTGAAATATATTTTTATAGATAATGACTGAATGTTGTGTGTGACCTGTGCTGGCAATGAATCATAATTCCTTAACAACTAATGGCTAATACATGAAACATATGTAAGTACTTAATTGTAAGCCTGTTCATAGATCAAATATCGACCAGGCTATCTAGATATCTTAGACCACATTATCATTTGCAGAATTGGACTCTAACTCTTGTTATAGTCTAGATGGGTTCACTCCAGGGATTAGTGATTACTCTGCCAGACCCTCAACTCAGAATAAGCTGAAATAAGTTCAGCCCCACACGATCTTGATAAATAGTTCACACTGTATAAAGTTTATGTTATTTTAATATACATCAGCCTTTGGGGAGGGAAAGGTATTGAAGCAGAGCATGAAGAAAATGGATTCAGTGTCTACTCCGACAGACTTTCTTTGTCAATTTGGGTAAGTCCCTCGATTTCTCAGTGCCTCAGTTCTCTCTCCATAAACTGAGGAATTAATATTAGCTCTTTTATCTGCCTTGTCTGTTCATACAGAAGACCCCTTGGAGCAAGGATTGCCTCTTGCTATATGTATTGCATTATTGAAGTGACATTGCATCCCTTCCCTTCATTTCTCTTTATGTTTATCTCAGTTAGCCTTTAAGGTTCTAAAAGTATGCACTATTTTATTAATTTTTGTAAAATGGTTAGTCCAATATAAATGAGGAATGATAAAAAATAAAAGCAAGTAATAAATCATATTTAGCAATGAAAATACGTTATGACTGCAATTGATCGTAATTTCAACATTTCCCCAGTCCCCCTCTGTAAAATTATCTCAATTTAAACTCTTCTGACAAACATTCTTTCTTCATTCTAAGCTCTATCTCAGATAATATTTGCTCAATAACCTCAGCTAATAAATGTACTTTGATCAGGGCACTTATTTTTTAAACCATTTAAATTGTACTCATTCTTTTTGGAGGCTAGATCTTCATCTGGAGTAAATAAAAATAGTTTCAAAGTCATTCTGTTGAAGTGTGAAGCTCTGAACAGCAATATTGACCTGCAGGTACTGATTTTTGCTGTTTGGATCTCCTGTCTTGCTTTACACCATGGAAATATCTTGGCCCAGTCCGTCTCTGTTATCATAAGAGCAGAGCACAACATTATCTTTCCTCCAGTTTCAAAAGGATTTATCTTCTAAAAAACCCTCTCAGCTATTTGTCCTTTTAAAGTTTTATTTTCTTACAATCTTAGAAGTTTCAGTTTAGTTTGAACTTTTACTTTTTAATCGAGCAATTGCCATTTTGAGAGAGGGAACTCTCCCATTGAAATATTTGTCTAGAACCTGATTCTACACCGACGTCTTGATTTGTGCCTAAATCTAGCAGAAAAGAATGCATCAAGATTTTGTGTATGTTAACCTAGGTGTTAAGGAATGTGCAGGTGACATACATTGATGGAGAATGTTTTTATTTTCAAATATCCTTTCTGTGATGACACACAAACAAAATCTTACCTGTCTGCATTACCTCTGAATGGCTTTACAAGATTAGGAAATATTAGCATGTATTTTCTCTCTATCAAGAGTGCAGTCACACCCTTTGAGTTGTGTAAGTGGCACAGAAGAGGACTGATCCCATGCACTGTGGCTGGACTTGCTTATGAGGAGACCTTCTGCCCAGGAAGACCCATCAACCCATCCAGGCTGCCTGTGCTCAGGATTCTGGGGATTGAGACTGAGATATTTATGTTAGTGCATTGAAATTTTTTTTGGTTTCCAAATCTCACAAACAGTTAAGGAAGAAGCTGTAGAAAATGGTAAGTAGCCACACAGGACACAACTGGCAAGTATATTCCTGAGTGTTTTGTGAAGGAACTTTAAAAGGAAAAGAATCATTATTCCTAACCCATCTTTGAATTTAAATTGCACACTTAAGCAAACTTTCAATGTACCACACAATAAGCATAACAAGTAAACCTATGCTTTTAATAGTTAATCATCTGATGCATGACGAGTGTCATTCTGAATTTTGTGTGAACTGATTCACAAAAATCATTCAATAAATTAATGTAGTTTTGCAATATTATCAGCAAAATAGGCAAGCAGCCAAATGTCTAATGACAAATTGAAGGGTTTTGAGATGTGTCTCTCTATGCAATATTGAAATTGTTTTCAAAACAGAAGCACCCTGGAAAAAATTGAGCAACACCACGTGAACCATAGCACTATTATGAAAATTCAATAAATAAATAATGTGACTTATATGCAAATAAATTTATCCATCCTTCAACTTTGCTATCAAAAATTTTTTTTAGTGGTCCACTTTGACTCCCAATGAAATAAACGGCAATATTTCCTTTGGCTCTCAGAGAAATGGATTTTCTTCTGTGCCCAGCATTTATTCAGATCTGGTGTATTCTTTAAGCAAAATAAATACTGCATTTGAAAAGCCTAAAAAGGAGCCACTCTGAGGAGAGGGTAGCAATCTGTCAAAGCAGTGGTTATTGTCTGGAGCATTACCTGTCTTGCAGGTGCTATTCCCCATCATTTATCTTCCAGCCTTGATCTGATGGATTGGGGATTATTGCTCTTTTGGCAATCAGATCCTGAACATGTCTCCTATTTAACTCTGGGCTGTAAAAAAGGGAAAATTAAAAACCATTATGAGACCTCCATATAATTAATCTTCAGATGGCTTGAAGCTCAAGCATGTAATGTCCTCAGTATACTGCCTACTGTAACAAGTAACAGGAGGGAAAAAAAGATGACATACCAATACACTTTATCCAAGGGAAGAAATTCCAGTTGTAGCATTAAATATAAATACAATAGTGTGTTGGCATAATGTAGTAAGGTTCCTGTACTATTAAAGGCTTTGTTCTAAAGCATATCTGTGTACACAATGAGATGATGAACACAGTGCATCACATAGCTAAATTTAATATATGCAGGGGTATGATGTTTGCAATGCATGCATTTCAGCAGGTCCCATTAGTGCGCCTTTCCCCTCCAGTGAAAACAGAATGAACCACAGCCCCTTCTGGTTTGCATAAAGCAAACAAAATTAGATTTGCTTTGCTGAATTGAAACCCGCTTGGGATTGTGAGCCTCTCTCGGGGACAAATTACTTCAAACAATCCCTTTGTACCATAACAAAATCAAAAAATTCAGGCCAATCAACATGGCTCAAAACCCTTAACACAAGAATTAATAATACAACCTAGTCTATTTTTATTGCTTCTGAGCTACAGATCCTTGTTTTAATATAATTACACTTATTTGTGGTCCACATGTTAAATAAGCTTGCATATGTTAACTAATGTGACATAAAACAACTTTTGTAATTTCACTATTGCTACCAGTTTTGTTCCCCCTAGAGTAACATCCCTAACATAGGACAAACTAAACTTTGATTGCATTAAATTAAATAGATTTTTTTTGGCCTATGTAGACATAATAATTGAAATTTCTGAAGTTAAGTAGGTAAAAAATATTTCATTTAAGTTCCACTTTAAGTCCTATTTCCTGATGAATTTCCAGATCTAACCCTTCCTTCAAAGAAATGACTTGTTTTCTGTAGCAGAGAAAGCTCATTTAAGGTGGCACAGGGTTTTAACAACTTATTAACATAACAGATATACTCTCAGTAGTGTTATGCAGGTCATGAGCACAATAACTTGCATGCCACATTTCACTCCAAACTAAACTGATTTTTACAATATCTCCCGACCTTTTATTTAGACTACAATGTTTTGATCATTGTGCCTACTTAAGCTGAAAAACACGGTAAAGGAAGGCAGACTTTATTTGCTTTCTTCATCAGACACACCCAAAATGAACCATGAGGAAGTATGTTTGTCATTTCTATTTTCATCAATATTTCATACATTGCTCCAGACAGTAATTTTTCTTAGCATTTTTCAAACTCCAACCTTGGTGTTGCACAATATTATTTTAAATACAACAAAATAATGGCAAACATAACCAGCTCTGATTTTCCATCCTAATGTAATACAAGATTATGGACAAAAAAGCAGGAGGTCACTTTTATTACTTTCTAATAAGACTTTACCTTATATGAGGCTATAAGCAATATATCAAGATGTCACTTTGTGCCTCCTAATATGACATAGTGGTGATGGAAGGAACCAAGGAGTTAGCAGAATTTTCTGAAGTATTCTCCCCAGAAGCATGTTTCTGCAATGCACAGTCTCAAGCACTTGGGAAGGAAAACGCTGACATAGGGCAGAATTATACCCTGACTCATAGTCCATGTAACCCAACTGATGGATGCATAACATATCAATCAAGACAGTTCTGCTCCTGGAATATAAATTTTCTTCACAGAAAACAAAACCAACCTTTTCCCAATTTAACCTGAAAATTTAAGTCTGGAGATACACAGAAGTAATAAGAGATTCAGGAATGTAAAAAATGCATTTATTTTTTATAGCCACAGGAATGTAAGAATTAATATTTGCATTTAAAAATGGTGTCAAAAAATTAAGAAACAAGATAACACAGAGCACCTTAACTATGTTCCCTAGTGTCACTGTGCATGCAGATATGACTATCAGACACTACTACTACTACTACTACTACTATTACTACTACTACTACTACTTCTAATCCCAGTAAAACTGACAACGATTCCTAAAGATAGCTTTGCATATTCTGTTTTTTCTCTCTCTTGTTGCTGGAATATAGACTTAGCTGGACTGCATGCCCCTAATTAAGACTCTTTTTTGCTACTCCAAATTCCTTAGGACTATAATCAACTCATTAACATCTATTTTCCTCAAGCTTTTGATAGTTATTTTATTTGCAGCTCATATCCTGCCATATCTTGCTCCAGATAGACATGAAGTTTTACAATAGTGTAAAATCTAAATACTATTTTACATTGAGACACATGTCCAGAGGAAAATCAGGTGTTTGTATGCCAGGCATTAGGGGAGTCAATACGAAGCACCATTAACTAGAGAGAAATAATATCTACCAGGACAGGAAAAAGAAAAGCAGAAACTGATCAAGCTCCACGTTTTAGACAGATTTTGGTACTTCAAGCAGACAAAGAAAACAGGCTTGCCTTATGCATTCCTTGTTTTAAAGGGGTTAGTCCCAGCACAACCAATTTAATTTTCAGACACTGGTATGTTTGTTGGCCAAAATCACCAATCCACAGGAGATTCAGAAATTTCTGCAAAATGAAATTCTACCCAGTTTACCAAGATGAGTCTTTCAAAAAAAGTAGAGGCAATGAGATGGCAACTCCAGCAAGAGCAGTGGGCATGTGTCAATGGAGTCATTGTGGAAGAGGAACAACTGATGAAAGGGGAGCCTTAAGCACAAAGAAGTGGGCTAACTTCACTCCCTGCCCAACTGCAAAGTGATCACTTGATTCAAAGGCTAATATTCAATATACTAAACCATTACACATTTCCTGGAACATTCCTTACCTGCTGCTTTCTCTCTGGTGAAGTTCTGTGCCAGACCAGATCCTGGAATGCAGGCAGCTCTATGCTGTAGTCCATAAAAGCCTCAGAATTAAGATGTGTTTTTTGTTAAAGTACTCTCTGAGTGCAATTGCATGGAGGTGTGAATGAGCAGTAAATCTGTTTAGATACCAGTAAAAACAACGTCTATGGAAACTTGCTGTGTGGTATAACAATTTGATATGTTGTCATGTGTTAAATGTTCTTATTTGTGCACTACTGTTCTCTTAAACCTCTGTTGCATCTTGCAGCCACTGCATGTCACTATTAAGACAGAGCAATAGAGGAGGATTTCAGAAAGATTTATAAACTTCTAGTGGAGATGGATGCCACCATCAGTCAGATAAAAGCTGCCCCCATACGTATGTAGTCATTTACTGTTTAAACCCCAAGCAGTGGAAGTGCACAGAAGAGTTCACAGTCCACTCTGTGCTACGCAATTTAGATTGTTTGGGGTTTTTCATGCATTTGTTATGTATTTAAGTGTGTGTTAAACCATTAGGTCCCAAGAAAATCATAGTCATTCATGATTCATTGAGTCATTCATATCTGAAAGTTGTGCCCTAGCGCCAGTGTATTTTCTTGGGTTGAGATATGTTCCTCCTACAAAATATATAAAGTATTATCCATGGGCAATTACCTGCTTCTACCCATATTTCAGGGGAAGCACTTTTAGCAATATAAATTATTCATATTATATAAAGCAGCACACAAGTGGTGTACTCTATCAGAAACTCAGCCTTTTTTGTCATGGGGTTTTTGTTTTTTTGTTTAATCTGATGGCAAAATTCTCTTTAAATCCATGTGATAGCAGTTTGCTTTGGTATTCTTAGGTATGTAGATTGCTAAATGGTATAAAGGAAAATACATATGTCAGTATAGTAGATTAATGTAATTAAAACCTATAGAGCAGATCTGAGATGAAATTTTGGCCTTGTAGGAATATATCACTCTCTCAAAGGAAAACAAGGTTAATTAAATTTCTATAATTAAATAAATTATTGATACTAATTTATTTCTCAACTGTGGGATCTGCAAAGGCTTCTTGTCTCCATGTTTTGGTGGGTCCTCTCTTGCTGTGGTCTGGCTCCATGCTCAGACCCAGGTCTGCAATATTTCTTTGCTCCTTTTTCCATTGCACTGGGGAGAAAAGCAGGACCTGATCTGGAGGGGAGGTTGATTCCTGACATGGAGAGAGAAATAGGAATCAGGACACTGCCTCTATTAGTTCACACCTGCTGCACAAACACAATGACAAGATCAATGTAAGTTGTGGCTTCTCTGTACCATGTTGGGCAAATATAGATTAAAAACATCCCCACTGTGAAGTGCTTATACTCACACCCTAGATAGTAAACAATACAATCATATTTGATTGCCCTCTGAAGCTGGATTATATTTTGTCACTTTCTACCAAAATTTACCTTTCTGCAGTCATTTTGCTATTGTTTTAAGAAGTGTTCATGGAGCGGTGATGGTGATTTTTGAATGTACTTTTCTAGGGAAGTTAGGCATCACCCATGTAAGCACTGTTCTAACAATCATATTAATTCACTGGCTTTATATGAAAACCTTGATACTGATCTTATAAATAGTTCCTGCTAATGCATTTTGGGTGAAATGCTGCCAGGTTTTAGTGATGCAAATTAAGATGACTGTAAAATTGTTACTTAGCGATTTTGTTAAATGTAAATTTGCAGTGTTGGATAGTGTCATTCTGTTTCTTGCCGTATGTTCAAGCTAACAGGCAGAACCATGCTCATTTGTATAATGTTAATATCTTCTTGCTTAACTTTTATAACATTCTGCACAAATTAACTTAAGATCCTAATAATCAGGCCAGCTATTAAAGAATTCTGTGATGTGTTCCAAAATGAAGTGTGTAACGCCTATTGGGTTCACACAATAATTACAGGCTGACTGCCGTCTGCTCTTCTCATCACAGTGACACCTGCTAACAAATATGTTGCTAACTGTGTTTGCAGCATTACAAATAGGTAGGAGCTTATTGGCTGCTATGGGGCGAGGGTGCCTGGCCTGTGTCCTTACCCGTGGAAGGTGATTTAGTGAGTCTGCTTTGATGATCTGCTTTTCACAGTGTGAGACTGTATATTGCACCCTAGAACTCCCAGGTAAGGTGTCACAGTGCAGATACTCCTTTTTTCACCTCTCCCTTTTCCTGCTATAGCATCCTTTTGTGGCTATAGGGTTTTTCAGTTTATTGGCATTTCTGCTAAAAAAAAGAAATGAATAATTTGGGAAGCTGGAGGCCAAAGCATTCCTTTTGTGTGTGTCTGTATGCACGAGCATGTCTGTGTGTGTATGTGAGGCAGAGACAGTAAGAGTGAGATATTCTCCTTTTCCATTGCAGATTTATGTATATACTA
Source organism: Acrocephalus scirpaceus scirpaceus (assembly GCA_910950805.1). Classification (NCBI taxonomy): domain Eukaryota; kingdom Metazoa; phylum Chordata; class Aves; order Passeriformes; family Sylviidae; genus Acrocephalus; species Acrocephalus scirpaceus. The sequence goes on from OU383775.1 coordinate 74,462,550, forward strand.
TTCAGCTATATGTGGACTGATACACAATAAAAATATTAGACGTTTTCAGAAATAATAGCATTCTCTTTCTAGAAACATGCTAATGACCTAAACTGTGTACTCTTATACAATGAAAATGATAATTGTAAAAAACTGGTGAAATATATTTATGGAATAGAAAAAGTGTGATGTTTCATTTCATATAATGCTCTGGCCTTTATCCTACTGCAAACAGACTAAGATTTGGATTAATATAATGTTGATTTGGAGAAGTTGATTTGGGCTATTCTGATACAAATTTGTCCTCTCTTTTAGTTATCTGTTTATAAGGTCTAATTTAAATTCCAAGTACAAAACCATAACCCAAAAGGTAACGCTACCTTTACTAAGCACCAGCTTCATGTCTTTGCTACACCTTAGAGGGTCAGTGATTAAATAACCCCAATGAGCATACTCATTGATTCTTACCTCTTCTACTGAATTACTGGAAAAAACAAACCTTCTCAAAATCAGTCATTTAGGACTCCCAAAATGTATGACATATGAGAACTAAATTTGCAGAATGAAAATTAAATGCACATTTGTAGATAGAATGGGAATTAGGTGTTTTAGAAAGGGAGGGGAATTCTGATATCAGGATGAAGACATTCTTAAAAATGAAAGTTGTTTCCAGTGCTTTCAGTTTTTTAAGCAGCCTTCTAAAAATGGGAAAGCTGAAATGAAAACACAAGCTTAGACAAAGTGAATATTAAATAAGCTACCAAGGCATCCAAAAAGGGAACCTATGAAACCATGATGAGTATTCTTTCATGAAACCTCATTGCCCTTGTACTCTCAGTTTGGTGATTGGGGTACAGAGTGGTTAGAAAAAACAGGTGAGATCTGACTTCAAAAATATCTGTTCACAAAATCTGCAACATACTGATGTAGATGGTAGTTTTTCCAACCCATAATGGATTGGAAAAAGAGTTGAGAAAAAAGGGCTTGATTTATGAACAGTTTGAACTCAAAAGTAACTTTCAGTTTAGCTATTCAAGACCTTCAAGATTTGTCTTGCCTATAACTAGAAGCTTGAACTTTTGTAGTGTGAACACTTAAAAGCATAGTTCAAGTTATTTTGATGCAAAAGTTGCCCTCCTCCTGACTCTACTGTTGATGAATCTTACATTTCAGCTAAATTCTGAGTGTTAGAGGGAACAAGAAAAAAAAAGGTCTCTATTTTCACTTTCACCTATTATGGTCAGTCTGTGTTCCACCAGTTTTTGTGCTATTGTTTGCAGCAAAGTTTCTGGAGGATAAATTAAGTCTGCTGTTACAGTCCTGCAGCCTACTGTTTTCAGATGATGGTGTTCTAATAAAGGAGAGTCTAGTGAGTCTGATGTGTATGGACACTTTGAAAACGATGAAGACTGAACAGGATTGTGATGTCCTTTGGCCTAAGGATTCTCTATTAATTTGAACTATTTGAGCTCCTTCCACAGTTTCAAAAATTCTTTTTCCTGTATGTATTTTATACTTCAAAAAGGGTTAACGTCACTGCAATTGTGAAAAAAAAATGAAATGCCAAAGAGCACCAAAGACTTTTTCTCTCTTGCCTTCCAAGTAAGGGTTTTGTGAAATGACCGGAGATGTGCAAAATCCTCCATATATTTACTCTAGTTAAAGGCCTTTCACAGAGAGAATATAAACAAGTCCTAGAGGCACAGCTTCCTCAGCAAACAGGTGTAATAGATCTTCCTCTGAGCTTTCCACCATTTTCTTCCATCCATTTCCTGATACTTTCTGATATTATTTTGTAGTCTGTCCTACATCTAGCCATGCAAAAGCAAATCTGGAAAACTAAAAGGTTTAATTTTTAAAGGCAACAATTTTCAAAGGCATAAATATCTAAAATATTCCTAAATCTAGTCCCACTCAGGACCAGTACTTACTTTCTAAGAGTCAATCATTCTAACATCCAGAAGGTAAGGTGGAAATGACAGATGGTGGCATGCTTCACTCTAATTTTAGGATTGCAGATAGCTTGCCTGCTCAGCCTCTCTTCTGGCTTGAACTGGACCAGGAACAACTATTCCCTCAGTCATTGTGTCCAGAAGTTTAAAAGACTTTCATGGAATTCGATGTTAGTAGAGGCTTATTCTCAATATCCAGAGATGCATAAAATCCCTTGGATGTAGAAAAGGCTTGGTGCTGATCCCGATATATATGTTATATTTTATTAGGGAGTATTTTTCATCTGTTTGAACTGCATAAGTGAACCTTCTAAGATAGTAAATGACTCTCTTATGGCACCTCACTTTATGAATATTCTAATTTAACCAGGCTGATTTGTAATTTTCCTATTTTATTACTGAACAATTTAAGATCAAGCACATCAAGTGTGAAAACTAAAACCTAACTAAACAGTTCGAGATTTAGAAAATTCATGATGGATTTTTAAAACCATGTGAACAATTGGTTTATTAATCCTATCATTTGTTTTTGATTAATATTTTTTTCTAAAGGAAAATTCTTAAAGGATTTAAATTTTATAATATTCAAAGGACAGAAATATTCAGGATTTAAGTGATTTAAATTCACACTCAACAGGAGACTGAATGAGACAGGGATTGCTGGAGGATTGTGCAGTCTATCACCTCCATGGCACTAGGCCTATCCATCTTTCTAGGTGCATATATATGTCCACAATAGTAGAATCTGTTAGTCCAAATCAAATACGGAACAGATTTTATTATGTAATGACTAATTGGAGGTGTATGGCAGTCACAATTAAGAAAACAAACATCAACACTCGCCAACAGTTTTCACGAGTTAGAAAGTGAGACAGCTCAGCTATTTCGTATCATCATCGTAGGTAAAGAGACAAAACTGATGTCAGACATCATGGCAGGAGACTGGGAGCAAGTGTTGGCTGGTTAAGGCAAACAAGGTGCATATGTAGGCATGGCTTGCTGGCCCAGCACTTGATGTCCACATCAAACAGCTCTCCTTCCCTCTTCTTCAGGACACTAACTGGCAAGGTCAGCCAAGGCCTGAATGAGCATGGAGGCTGAAAAGTATGCTCCTCTCTGGAGGTGCCAAAAGTAGGTCAGGGTTGAGACTTGTTGACAAGATAGCTTATGGAATACTGTGCTGCCTTCAAGATACATGTAATTTGGATAAATTGATGAGCTCAGTCCTATATGATGCCAATCCAGCTTCTACAAATCTGAAATAAGTTTTAAAAGACAAAAATTCATTACAATAAGTTACAGTAAAGTGCCAAGTTAATACTATATAAAACATTTAAATTTTTAAGCTACCTAAATGCAGAGAGTATCTTGAGAACTTTTCCTTTATCTTCATTTTGATGTATGGTAATATTACTTTCTTCAGAACTTAGTATTCTTTCATAATTACAGGTATAGTATTGTCTTTTTAATGGTAGTGTGTTTGTTGACAATGGCCCTCTACATGCTAATCAGTTACTTCAGCTACTGTTGCTAAAATTACTTGGGTTTCACTGGTCTCTCTTTATGCAATTGATTTTGATAAAATCAAGATATGCAACTATTTCAGGATCAGATTTTGAAGGCTTCATATTGTAAGAGTTAATTTAAATAAGAGGAATCTTTTTCTGAAGAGTCTTATACATGCAATTTATCACTTAAGAAAATCAGATTTACTCAGGTAAATCAGGTTTGTTTTTTTTTTTTATCAAGAGTTTTGAAAGGTTATTTTACACAGAAAATGAAAAATAATGTCCTCTATTCTATTGAGCCATTTAACTGAATGTGTCTCTCGAACCTGTTATCCCAGTGCTTAGCATCCTGATTTCACAATCTTGCAATTAAATCATGACCTTTCCCACACGACACAGTTTTCTTTAATAACCTTTTTTTTTTTTAAGACTCATGGCTCAAATGTCATCTCAAGTCTTATTTCCTATTCCTTGTCTGTAATTTGGCAAATAAGAATAGAACCAAGAAAAGGTTATCCATTATCAGTTACATCTATAGCTCAGAAGCACCATGCATTGGCAAGAAGCTGACAATTCACCAGATCTTTCCCACCTCTGACTTCCAAAGTATATTAATGTTCAGACCCTATAATCAACTGCAATAGAAAGAGTCTCTCTCTAATTAATGGCCTAGATGTGTGTCAGATACATTGCACTGTAAAAAATGCTCCAGCCCATCATATTCTTTTCTGATCTAGGGTTGTGTATGCTTAACACTTTAGGAAAACAATTATCTTACTCAGCTTTTTTTTTTTTTCCTAGCCATGCATGAAGACCAAATTGCAGCTATATCAGAGGGATCTCCCAATAATCAGTGCCATATAGTCACAGCAGTCTTTCTCCTTCCTTAGTCCTCTGGGGAAATTACAGTGTTCTTTTTGGGAGCTAATTTCGTTTCTGGTACTGAATCTGTGATATTGATTAGGACTTGATGGGATGGGCAAAAGAAGAGACTTTTAGGGAACTGTGGTTCCCCTTCATCTGTGCCTTGCTGGCTAAACTTGAAATGGTATAAATAGCAACACTAAATACTTGGTCTTATAAAAAAAGTTTCCCTGATTAAAACATTACTCACACACTTGTGTAAAGAAAGTCACACTCTTTCATCCTTTTCATGCTCATTTAAATCTCATATTCTCCTCCAAATCATCTGCTGTCCTTAAGAAATCAAGATGTTTAGTTTAACTGGATAAATATATAGAATTCGTATAACTACTCAAATCACTCATGCCTTTGATGAGAAGGAAATTTCCTGAAATTAGACTCTCTCAAAAAGGTCTCTATTACCATGACATATAGTTTTAGATAAAAAATACTTGTTAATCTTGTCACACTTTTGGTTTAGAAGACACAGAACCTGGTTGTATGCTAAAAGCATGTACGGTACCAAGAGGTTAAAAGTTTATATATGCACTATTAAACGTATGCAGAGATTTTGGAAGCAGACAGACCTTAGACTCAGATTTGCTCTTAATTAATCTTGGCCTGTTGCAGTGAGTCCAGAGGAGGGGCACAAAACTTATAGGAGGAAGGGAACACCTTTCCTGCGAGGAAAGGCTGAGTGGGTTGGAATTGCTCAGCCTGTAGAAGGGAGGGCTCCAGGAGGACAATATTGCAGCCATTCAGTACTTTAAGGTGGCTTATAAGAAAGATGGAGACAAACTTTTTATCAGGGCCTTATGTGATAGGACAAGGGATAATGTCTTTAAACTAAAAGGAGATTGATTTAGATTAAATATGAGGAAGAAAGTTTTTACTCTGTGGTGAAACATTGGAGCAGGATGCCCAGAAAGAGGATAGATACCCCATTCCCAGAAATACTGAAGGTCAGGCTGACGAGGCTCTGAGCAACCTGATCTAGTTGAGTATGTCCCTGCTTATTGTAGGGGGTTGGATTAGATAACCTTTAAATGTTCCTTCAAACTCAAATTCCCCAGTAGACTTGGTTAAGTTCAATTATTGCTGGCATAAAGCAAAGTCTTAATATTGCCAATGACATTCTCTTGAGGCATCCAGCCATTTTTGGGCCATAATGATATACCTATTCTAAACTCAATCTTTAACACAGTAAATACTGCATGATATTGAGCACTAAGCTAGTCATAAATAAATTAAGCTTAAAAAACAACTAATGGGGTAAAAGTAAGCAGTTAAATTAACAACTCAGCACACAAGACCATGAACAGCTCATGCAACCAAAATGCAGACCTGAACTTTGTGTACATGTTAGAATACAGACTTTGCATATTTTGAGTCTTCCTGTAAATCCATTTTGTAGAAAAATAAAAAGGACTTAGAAAATCATTAAAATGGAACATAGAAGCCATATTGGTGAAAGTAATCAGGAACAGGTGTGCTGGGAACATCACTTTGTGGCATGGATATTGAGAGTCATACTTGTAATGCTATTGGCCTCATGATCTCACTACATACTTGTGTATGTACCTCACAAATACATACCCTTGTCATTTAAGCCAGATGTAGATACCTCCTAGGGATGTAAATGCCTGTATGTAGTAACAGAGGATGTAAAAAGGTAAAGTAGCCTCAGTTTTCTGGTGTTGTTATCTATACAAGCTTGGGTTAAAGGACCCTAAACCAGTGAGGGCATAAAGACAACAAGAGATCTCTCTACCCCAGGGAACTTTAAATATCACAAGATAGCCTCTGTAACCTTGATAACCTTGATCCCTCGATATGCAGCTACCTCACAAGAAGACAAGCAAAAAAATGTTTGTCTAATTAACAACTCCAGGAGACCTCATGTAGAAGTTCTTATCCTGAAGCAATGCCTGGTGAGCACATGAACTGAACTCCAAGCAGCTGCCCTGCACAGCACAGAACTAAGGATTCCCCTAAAACCAGCTAAAGATTTTGCCTGAGCCTCAGTAAAGTGAGCCCTAATTGAAAGGGGAGGGACAGTTTGTTCAGTGCATGTGAGACCCTCATACAAGTTGAAACCCCTTTGAGAGCCTCTGAGAAGAAAAAAAGAATCCCCCCTGGATTTATTACCAAAAGCTACAAAAAGCCTGAGAGATTTTCAAAATGGCTTTGTTCTAGAAAGATGAAAGGACATAGCTCTAAGAACATCAAGTGTATGAAGTTTAGTCTCTGTGGGAGAGTCATGAAGCTTGAAAAAATACTGGTAAATGCATAAACTTATTTGAATAAAAACCTGGAAAAAAAAATCTGGACCATAGGGAATAAATTGATGAGTGACCTACCAAAGTCTGCATTTTGCACATTCTGCAAGATGAAGTGATAACTATACCACAAGTGTGGCTGTTTTGAGAGGTGATGAACTGATAATTTCAGAAAGAGGAAATATTCCACAGTATTAAATTCCAGATAGAACAGATAAAAATATGTGAATTTTTAAAAAGGAATCTGAATACGGTGAAATGTGAAAGATCTTAAGCTACGGAAATTTGTGTGGACAGCAGAGAAAAAAGTCTAGTAGAGCTGACACAGATCCTAGCATGTGACATATAATTTACTGAGAAGCATTTCTCAATTCTTTCAGCTTGTTTACTCCTGCCTTTTATATTTGAACATGTGATCTATGTATGTTTTGTCATATAACTTGCCAATATTTTATGGAATTAGGATGATGTGGGGAACGAGGATGAAAGAAAATTTAGTTCCATTCTTACCTCTGCAGACTAGTTTTGAAAAAGTTACTATGCTTTAGTCTCCAAATGCATAAAAAGGAGGTAATAATAGTCTTCCTGTATGAAGTGTTTCAAGATCTCTGAATTAAGGGTATGAAATCAAACCAAAATATTATTAATAATATTACTATTAGTAATTATTATTATTATTTGAACTGATTGAGATATTTTAGAGGTTATTTGACAGAAAAAATTAAAAATGGAGAACAAAAGATCAGAAGATTGAATGCACCTCTGAATAGATGAGAAGAAAAAGCACTTCCTTTGTATGCGATTCTTGCAGACATCTTGTCCAGGACCAAAGCTTGTTGCACACATCACACATAGCAGGCTCTTAGTGAACTTAACTCTATAACATCATATTTTGAGATGGGGATGTGGGCATAGGGCCAAATTTATGTCTGTAACTTCATTACTTTTGAGAGAATCACAGATAAGAAAAAATCACAACGCATGATTTCTCCTTCCTATGTGTAAAGCATACTCTGAATTTGAAAACTTTTATATTTAGCCCATGAAGAAGGAATAGTAATATGGATAGTTTCAGTACACTCGGTCTGCCATCAGTTTTGGCTAGGTGACTGACTTATACAGTTCATTTAACAGGATCTAATCTAGTTCTGTCTGAGCACAGACGCAAGGTAGCAGCACAGCAACTTTCATGGTAGATGGAAGCAGAGCAGAAAGTAGTTATGAACCAGTAGCAAGCCATCACTGAGAAGTGACTTCAGCATTAGAGACACCTCCTTTGACATTTCCATCAGAAATCAACTTTAGATGTCATGCTTTCTGACATCTGCTTAGCCAATGACTCATGAACTGAACCGCTCTCGTACACAACTCCTGACGGCAAGAAAGCCATTCAGCCTCTCGGTATTCAGAGCCACGGCTGACACACAGGCAAAGCAGATTTTAAAGTCTGGACCTCAAGTGTCAGCCCTGAGACCTGTACCTCAGCACTCATTTGAGACTTGAAGGTTGATTTGTTTGTTCCCTTGAAGGGTTATTGCATGTTTTCTCTCCTTTTGTCAGTAGGCTTCAGAATGACTTGTAACAGCAACAAAAACCATGTGGAACAGAGCTGTTCCAAGGTGGATAAGGCTGATGAAATTTTCTGAACTCCTGTGACTATAGCCTGCATACCTACTGAGGAATCCTGTCACAAATGTGCTAAAAGTCTAAATCTCTGTAACTTGTCTTTCCACAGAAGCAAGTCTGAAGTGCTTGTCTGCCAGTCTCTGTACATGTATCTATCTGACCAGACAAGTTTTATAGAAGATTTTCAGCTGTCTGGCAGTTTTAATACTCATAAGATTCCTAAAAAGTTCACAAAAATGGACTGCTGGGAGAGGGGAGACCTTCTACTGTCAACCTGAGGGAAAAATCTGATGCAGTGAAATCGCTGTCAAATGAGAGACCTTGCCTGGGAGCAGAAGTACTGTGATGCCTCAGCGGCATGAAGAGCATCAGTCACAGCTCCTCCACAGAGAGGCACTGGAAGATCTGACCATAGCATGCAAATCCATGAGAAGCCAAACTTCACCAATGCTACTTTTCCTGGACCTACTAATGCCCAATAAGACAGCAGTCAGGTGCTAACCTCCAGAATTCCTTGTACTATTGCAGAAGCAGAGAGAAGAATAGCTTCAGGGGTGATGTGACAGCTACAAAACAGGCAGAGAAAAGGCCCAAGAGCAGATCTGACACAACTGCCTTGATCAATGTTTGTTTAGAAACAAAGATTTATATTCCTTGTTTATATCAAGAACCTGAAGTGAAATACTGACCACTTTGAAGCTAGTGACAGATATCCCATAACCAGGATTTCATCACAGTTCCTTTCTGTAGACTCCTCTGTGATTTGTTGTACATTAAGAGCAAGGGGAAGTTAAAATGCTCTGAATCAGGAAAAATATTTTACAGAGCTAGGTAATTTGAAAAACATCTTTCATCTGCTAAGGTTTGAGCTTCTCCCAGTAATAACAAGAACTTGATCAAGCATGAACACTCCTAGCTATCTATAGATTTGTATGACACAACCTTAGAAATGTCATTGGCACACTTCACAGTATAATCAATACATTCTTTTTAACCTTTACGCAAGAAGGTTGGGATACAGACTAAGATTGATAAAAAGACTCTCCTGCAGTGTGAAAGATGCAAAACTAGAGAAAGAGCAGAACGGAGAGATTTTGTTAGCATAACGCGCAAACTGAAATGTGCTGTTTTAATTCCCAGGGGCTGCAGGTTTGAGTGTGAGCATAAATCCAACCCAAACTTCCAAAGTGAATAATTCAGATGCCTTGTCCCCTCTGGTCCCAGATTTCTTCCGGTTATTGTAGGCATCAGTGTCTTGCCACTGTCTACACTGTCATGCTCTTTTTGTGATTTCCATCAGCATTCTGAAGATCTGGAAAGCTTCCTTATTGCTCTAAGTAGTTTTAATGCTGGGGAGAGGACTGCTGCTCCTGTCCCACCCTCCAGCATAATGGAAAATGTAGCCTGTGATGGTGTATCTGGTACTAGAAATTCTGCCATAGCTACTCTACCCAAGTGAGTGAAAGAAGCGCCTAAGAATTTCTGGAGCTTTTACCCAGCAAATTCCCAAAGTTTCCCAGCAGCTGACCAACAGGAAAAAAACCATTATCATCTCCACAACATGATGTTTTTTATGAATCTGAGAACAACTGAAGTGCTTAGCAAGTGTTTTTCTTCTCCTGCTGTCTTATTAGAGGGCAGGGATTTCTTGACTGTTGACCCTGTCCCCCATCAAAAAAAAATCTGCTGTGCCAAAGGAAATGTGCAAATGACTGTGATGGGACCTTGTAATGACATTACAGGATTGTGTCTTGAATATTGGCATTGAATACTTACAGCACATACTGAGTAAGCCCAAAAAGGACCCTGATCCTCTCCAACTATAAAGACAGGGTCTCATCCCTATTAATGCTTTTAAGTACTTCTCAGTTTATTTCTTATGTCACCAGAAACAGATTTCAATGCAACTTATTCTGCAGTTTCACTCTCTGAAAATATTCACTACCATATAATCTTTTTCTTTTTATTGTTATTTTCTTTATCTCTGGTTCCCATATCATATGTCCCAAGGGAAAATATAAAGATTTGAAAATAAAAACTTATCAAGATAAAGACTGGACTTTTTTTTTTTTAAATGAGGACTGAAGCAGAAAGGTTGTTGTTTGACCTCAAAATTACTCCTTTTCACAAGAAATCCAGCTTTGGCTACAGTAAATATTTTATTATCTTAAGCTGTTTTGTGCAATTAACAGTAGACCATCACCACTTGTGAATATATATGAATTGCAGTGATAAAATGTTTGTTTCGCTCTTTTGTGTACAAGTTGATCTCCACAATGCAGTTGATAACTGTTGATTACTGTTTCCAAAGGATCTTCTTTGGAAGAAGAATCTCTTTGTAAAACAAAGAGTCATTTTGAGGAACAAGGGTAGTACTAACATGAACAAACTGGAACGACTGAAAACTTGCCTTTTGCTGACCAGTGTCTGATAGAAACCAGTGACAACAAAAACTGAACCAGACCTTGTTTTCCTGTTTGTGGTTTGTTATATTCAGCATTATTAAACTTTTTTGTTAAAAATAATAGTGTACACTGTTGTCATGTGGAAAAGAAAATATATAGTTTAAACACTCTGCCTTTTGCATGAGTTAGTTTTCTGTGTGGTCTGTAGGTCAATGAATTAGTTTTTTATTGTTTATTATTTTCCCTTTACAGGTGCCATTACGTTCCAGTTTGTAAGTGACGGAAAGACAAGAGGCAAGAGGAGCTGTCGGCAAAGCAGAACTTCATGAGAAAATATTTTAAATAGTGAATGACTCAGTAGAAACTCACTAATGTGTCATTGAAAATAGAAAATATAAGCTAGACAATAATTTTTGGTTTGAAAGTTGTTCACAAAGCAAAACGAGTAACTCATTAAGATTTTAGATTACATTTGGAGAGAACAAAAAAATGAAGTGTTTTAACTTCAGGTCAGTGCCTACAGAAATGGACAAATTCGCCAAGTAACAGGTCTTATACACTGACACATGCAGATAAGTTCTTTTTTTAAAGTTCTTAAGAGATCTGCATATTCTTATATTGAAATATTATTTAGAAGTTGATTTGTGAAAGACATAGATTGAGTATATTGTGATAGGTGAGTGTTTTGTTATAAATACTTCTAATGTTAATATATTATAAGGCAACCAAACTTCACAGACTATGTGTGTGTGTGCGCTTGCATGTGTGGGCTAGCATATATGCATAAAAATATATATATGCATATATATAGTGTAGATGGACAATTCATCATGTGCATGAAATTTTATTTTTTCTAAAAAAAGAATTTTATTGTCTGTAAACTAAAGTACAAAAATCAGAATTGTGAATAGCTTCAACTCCTCCAAAATAAGTATTTTAAAATTTATATAAGTTTTAGTCAGTCAGAGTGTTCTGAGACAAAAATATCTTCATAAAATTTGCTGCATTAAGTATAAAGCATTCTGATTAGTTATAAGAAGGAATGAAAGAAGAGGCAAAAGTCTTTGATAAATATTGAAGGTAAACGAGATTAGCAAATGTATTGTTAATCCTGGAAAGAAGCAAATGTATCTGACTACAAATCCTGCATTTAAACTAGGTAATGATATACAAAGACCTTTCTTTTTATATATACCTGATTTAAATGCCTGTAGATGCCTATATGTATGAATATGTATGTATGTATATATGTACCTAATGTAGCTTGCAATGTGAGACAGCTGAATACAGGAAGGATGCAGAGTCATGTATATTTTCATCCTATTTTCATCTTATAAAATTTGCTGTTTCTTTTTCCATTGCACAGGGTTTTGCAAATCAGGTCAAATTTCAGAAGAAATTAATTGAAGAGCTGCTAGTGAATAAAATCGAATCAGTATTTCACCTCCACATGACATGGTTTGCTTCCTTCCAGCTAGCATTAAATAGCAAGCAACAAATAAAGACACATTGCAGTGGAACCAACAACAATTGTTTCTTCAGTCTATGCACTTGACAAATACCCTAAAAGAAGATGTATAAGGATTCTCCTATACTAAATTTAGTATAGGAAATCTTTAATAACTGGAACTGACTATAATTTCCTCCTTTAGACTCTTATGTTTCAATGTTTCATAAATCCTTGTATTGATTAACTTTACATGGAATGTTGTACAGCCCTAAACACAAGAAATTAAACTGAATGGCAGGTGAATTTTAGCAGAGTCCTTCCAGCCAACACAGCAAAACAACAAAGCAAAAAAATGAAACACACAAAACATAAATCCAAATATATACAAAAGAATATTAATGCCAATAAATGAGTCAGTCCTTAAAGTTCTGAATTTTTTCTTACTGAGTTTCTAAAACCAAAAACCTAATGGAGGGAAAAACAACTTTATACATACTTACGGCACATATTAATGCTTGATTATAAGAATTTAATGCATATAAGATGTACAAATAAAATTCAATAGAAGATATCATGAAAGTATGAAAAATAAACTAGAAAAGCTACTTAACTGACATCTGAGATAGATAATTCCTCTGTGAATCTTCTCCATGAAGATTTTTCTGATAGACAAAATGGAGTGGAATGGAATGGAATGGAACGGAACAGAACAGAACACTACAGAATAGAATAGAATAGAATAGAAATTTCTGTTGTAAAGAACTTTAGATGATGACCTAGTCTCACTGTAAGATTCTTTATGCTTATTTCATGTGACTTCCTTCACTTCAGGCCCTAAATTTGATTACCTGTACTGAGCACATTAAGCCTTTAAATTTCACATTCAGAGCCCCATTTTCCCATTTTCAGTCGGGGAGTTTCACAAAATCTATATTTTATAGACTCTAAAAACATTTGTGCTTGATTTTGGGTGTATGAGCAATGTGAAATTGATAAATTCCTCCACTGGGATACTTTTTTAGCTGAAAATGTATGAAAATATTTTCGAGAAACCAATATATTTGAGAGGACAGTCCTTCCTGAAGAGGAGTGATGCTAGTATGTTGTGGGAGGATCTTTAACAATGCAACCTGTCCTCCTGCCCTACTCTCCTGGAGCCATTGGCAGCCTCCTAGGCTTGGGAGGCTGCTAGCCTGCTTGGGCTTCGCAGTTTGTTGACCGAGGGCTGCCCACTGCTCATGTTGTTTAGGAAAAACAGTAAAAGCATTTTAATTTTAGGCCTCTGGAAGTTACTGAGGAAAAACCCTCTGGGCCTGGGTCTCCTTGGTATGAAAGTTTCTGTTGGCTGCTTGGCAGTGGAAATGTCTGTAGAGTAGGTATAGATTAAAGTTGTGTCCCATTTGAAGAACACTTTGATGTTACAACAAGATCAAATGGCCACCTTGTTTCTTGGGATACAGCCTTCTGAAAGCTCAGTGTCTCGGTCAATATTGGTGCTACTTCAGTGGGGAAAAAGATAAAGTTTAGCTAATTATGTTTAAGTTTATACTGGTTCACAGGCACAAGGGAAGCAACCTAAGTGACAAGAGAAGTTAGAGAAGCCTCCATCCCTCTTGTGCTGTCTAATCCAGCAATTTGTGTAGCCAAGGAATGAACAGATTTTGCCTCAGTTTGATATTATATTATATTTTTTCAACAAACTAGAGTGTGCCACAACGTCCTGATGGTAACTGCCTACTGAAATGCTGTTCTGTTTCTGTCTTTGCTGTTTCAGGGATTGAATGTGCAATGTGGTTAAAAACTAACTCAAAGTTTTGGCTTTGGGGAGATTAAATTCATCTTTGGCACAGAGAAGTTCTGTACTGAATGAGGAAAGAAATGACAAAAAAGTATTTCAAGCTTTAAAATGAATTTTTGTTGTTGAAAATGTTGAACTTGGCAAAAAGAGAAATCTGAAGATTTTGACCAAGAATAACAATGAATGTTGTTTTCAGAATTTTTCTGCTCCAAGTCTGGCTATCTGCAAAAGAAAAGTGTTATCTGAAAAATCCCTCACTCTCAAGTATTCTTCCGATCCGAAGGATTATTCAGAATAATGGACGTGTTCAGAAGGAACAAAAAAAAGCCATTTCTCCAAAGAACCATCAGCAGAGAAAAATAAAATTGTATCTTGGAAGTTTTTCAAAATTTCTTCTACTAGGGAATAATAATAATTTAACTAAAGTTGTAGCACAATAAAGTTATTTTGGAATTTTGTATTCTATTTTTCAGTATACGAATGTTTCAAAGGTCGGATAAAAATGGATTTGAAGCATTCTGCTGAATAATCTGATGCAAGCAGGTAAATTTGTCTGCTTCTGTGCTGGGGACTGTTTCAAGCAACTCTACCAAGCCTCCATATAAGAGGCTGTTAGGTCTGATAGGTCTGTTAGGTCTGTAAAGGTTGTTAAGTTTTCAAAATCAAGCAGCCATTAGTCTAAGCTAATGTTTAGACCTATGTTTGGTTTTCCCTTCAGAGGCATTAGCATTGCAATGTATGCACATCAAGCACTTCAAACTCCAAATCAAGTACTGTTAATATTAAACGAGGTGGAGCACTCAGTGACAAGCCTGTGTCAGTCTTATCTTTCCAAATTGTCTTCTGTAAAAGAATAGTACTTGAACAAACCTAAAGTCTGAGTTTATGAACTTAAAATTTGTGACTATTCCCCAAAATTTGTTAAGATTTTGGTTTTATGGAAAAATATTCAAACAGAACTACCATTTTCATCGTGGTGCTGTGCCTATTTCCCAGTACTAGGAAGCCTTAAACTAGATTTACTGTGTCATCAAACACTGGCCATCACCTCTCTCTATCCATATCTTCTGAGGCAATCTTCAGTTAGACAAAAAGATACTGTTATTTTTCCCTGGGATCCCTTCCTCCTTCAGGGCACGGTGTGCATCAGTGCTGTGTAATGAGCCATTTAGCTATCTGGCACCTCTTCATTGCTTTTCTTGGCTTTGTGCCTTATTTACCACTCGCCTCTTCTGCTCTGAAGACAAAGCTATTAATTTGCTTGTGGCTTTTTATTTTACAGTCTGTATACCTCTCAGATCTACATTATATTTATTTTCATTATGTCCTTGGTGTGTGAGGGGTATGAATTATTATTCAAACTGTCTAGGTGGAGAATCAAGGTACAGGGACATGAAGGTCCAGGTTTTCCATTAGCTCTGTGTTCCCAGCTAGCAGTGTTTAGGATCTGTGTTTGAATGTTTTTCCCCCCAGAGGTGTTAGCAATGCACTGTACAATGCTTTGTGCCGTCAAAGTACAGCTCCCGTTATTGATTTTGGTTGCAGGTGTGACTGCTCCAAAGCTCTGTAAATCAGAACCCAAGGTCTGAACTGAGGTACACAGAAAGCACAAAATAAAGGTGGCATTCCTTGGCCTCATAAATCTCCTCCATCTCCTTCTGAGGCATTGCTTTTCAGAGCAGTTTGGGTCTCCTCCGAGGAATCACCTGTTCAAAATTTAGCTTAAGTGATTTGACCAGAACCTTGAAGGAATCCTGAGGTGGGGGTTTGGCTGGAGTTAGGTCTTCTGATCAGCATTTTTTGCCATAATTTGTTCCTTAAACTTTCTTTCCCCACTGTCTTCAGCCTACATGTCTTTACACCAACCACAACAGGATGTCTAAGAAGAGCAACCACCTTCACTCCTTAACTCTGATTCATCCCTGCTGCAGGTGCATCCCATGCCTCCAATGATACAGGGGAAAAAATAACAAGCAATCAGATAATTATAGACTGTATCATAAGGCATGTGCAAGGGGTGTGCATGCGAGCAGCAAGGTTACCCAGGCAGCACAGATTCTGGCATTTCTTACCTTTTGAGTGATTCAGTTTGTAACCTTGATAATTAGAGCTGATCAGCACATTTTTGGAAAATGCTGTTCTGCTGAAAGTGAAAACAGTCTGCATCGACGTGAGGATTTTAACCAAGAGGCTGTTGCTAAACAGGCTGCCTGGGCCCTGCTGATTCATTCACCTCGTTACAAGGTAGGCTTGGGTCTCTTACACAGGTCTCAGGGGTCCAGGCTCCAAGATTTGCTCCTCAAGCATGTTAACAGCTTCACCAAAGTTGCGAGATATACATAGGAAGTAGAGTTAACTACAGTTTTACCTGGTTCTGGAAAGCTTGTATTTACTTGCATAAATTTCTCCTGTTTTGTTGCTTAGACACAAATTGAATCCTGCTCCCCTTTAAGTCTACCTCAGAAGGTGTCATTTCTTGGTATTGTGCTGATGTCTAGAGGGCTGTAAAATGACCCTCAGCTCAATCCTTGACTTTGTGAGCTGAAGGATTGCCCCTGACCATGGCCTGGGTCATTGGAGTGTCAATCCTACAAGGGAACTAGTCACACAGGCAGCAAGTTTCACAGCTACATACTCACCAAGACTAGAGGAGTGGTGACATCCAGAAAACCTCATTTGCATTTTCACCTCAGAAAAAGGCTTTTGTCACTCTCTTAAGTGTCTTATTCCTGTCCTAATCTTCTGCCCTTACAAGTCCCACCTCGTCCCTCCTGGCTTTTTGTAAACACCTCTCTTTTTTTTCTTTATGCGCTTTTGTACAGTGGGAAAAGATGTCTTCCTCCTCCAATTGTTATTCTAGCATCAGTTTTTTTCTCTCTTTGCTGTTCCCATATTCTGCCATCAATTAAATGGTTTGAAAACTCCTATGTGGTCTGCACTCTAACTAAAAAGAAATCTTGGGAGAGAAGCTCCCAGCCTAACTCCTGTTCCCTCTGCGGAAATCCATGCAAGTTGAGTAATGAGCAACCTACACCTCAAATTCAATAGTATCGGTGGAAGAGGTAGAACACAAACCCTGTGTTCTCCTTCCACTACCTACAAGAAAGAGAGGGAGAGATTATTTACGAGGAGGGGAATGTCTTCAAATTGAAAGAGAGTAGGTTTAAATTAGATATTAGGAAAAACTTATGTTCTGTGAGGGTGATGAAGCACTGGAACAGGTTATTGTGATACAGAGATATTGTGGATGCCCCATCCCTGGAAATGTTTAAGGTTAGGTTGGATAGAGCTCTAAGCAATTTGGTCGACTGAAAGGTCCCTGTCCACAGCAAGGGGGTCAGGACTAGATGATCTTTGAGGTTCTTTCCTACCCAGGACATTTTGTTATTGTATGACTGTAAGTAGGAAGCAGCTATTTATTATCTGTGGCAGTCAGTTATTCCAAACAAAAACTGAGAAAACTTACCCCTGATGAAAACAACTATTTCTAGCACCACCACACATATATCCTGACATCCTCTTTTTCTCAGGAGCTTTAAAAAATATTTTCAGCAAAATTCTCCTAGCAGTAGAGCTATTACCTGTGCCAGGCTACTTATAGCTGTAAAAGATTCATGAGGGATTTTTTTACAGCAGGCCTTGTGACTCTGAAAAGTCTGACCAACTCTTCTGTACTTCATTATTGAGGGATATGCATTCACTTCACACCAGCCCAAGCAGTAATCATAAACAAGGTGCAACAAGGACTGAGAGGAAGTACACAGTTACATTTCAAAATGTTATGCCTAATAATATCAAAGATATGATAAAACGAGACAATAAGTGTGTGCAGCTCTAATAAAATTAAAAGCCAATTAATTTATGATCTCTGATTTAAATTCAAAGGTTTTTTTGATATTGCATATTAATTTACTCTGTTACTCTCATTTTCCTTTTCAAGGTTTCACAGCCATCCCACTTTTTCACATCTGGTGTAAAGTTCATCTCTACCGCTAATAAAATGACTAATTTTTTTTGATTTATTGTTTTAAATAGTTTTATGTCATGGATGTCTTCTTGATGAAATGCTTTTATAATGTCTTTTCTGCCTTAGTACTTCTGCCGTAAATTACAAGCCATACAGTTTCTTCATCTCTCCCCCTAATGCTTTGAAATAACTGGGTTTAGTGTAAAGCTTTTCCTCCTGGATCTGTGTGTTTCCTCCATCTCACATTTGCTTTCCCATCTTCCTAGCTGCCAGTATTGCTAAGCTTCTATACACATGATAGTTTTATACAACTAAGCTAAACAACATCGGTGGCCTTCTACCTTCTTATGTTCATCCCTGTCATCGTGTACACCATTCACAGCTTCAAAGGTTTCCCCAGGGGTCCTAGCACAGTAGAAAATCCTGATTATAAGTGACATTTGAGTGGATTTTTAGAATTAGTGTATTAACAATTATACCCAACCCTAGGCTCTTTATTAACAGTATCAAGACTGGAGTCTAGTGCAGAATTCAATGCAGCTGTGTCATCTTTTCATGAAAGCAATTTCCAGTGTATGCATTGATCTTAACAGTGATCTAAGGCTGGGCAAAGAGGTTGGTATGATACTTTTTCTAAATAGAATGAGGATCTTTGGCTTTTTCTGAAGGATGAAACGTGGTTACAGTCACTGAGGCTCACATCGTTTGAGGTAAACAACTTACTTGCCTTACTCATTTCCATTAGCAGTATTGAGGGCAGCCTAGGAAATACATAGATTTTGTCTATTAGAGGTCCTCGGAAATAAGTCTTTGAAAATCACCTAGAAATTGACTTGCATGCCTTAAAACAAAATCATCTCTCTATATGCACATGTGACATGTCCCTATAGAGTGTAATGGTTATAAGAGAGACAGTGGTAAATTCTCATGGCTTCATCAGTACAGATGTAATTCCATGGAAAATATCATTAGTAGGGCTTTAGCTGTACGTCAAAACATTTTCATCTGCTGAGGCATTTCAGCAATTTCCCTTACCTTTCTAACCAAGGTTAAGACTAAAGTCTACTGGCCAGTATCTCTGAAACTCAATATTTTGGTGTCATAAGATTCTCGTTTGCTTGTTTGTGTGCCTGGATGCCAATTAGTTACAATCAAGTGAGACTTCATGCACTTGGATTAGAAGCTCTAACTGGTCTAAAAATAAGGCGGACTCTGCTACCTGCTGCGGTCAGGGTTTTATTAGTATTCCTGCTGTCATGCATAACAGAAAACAGATTTAAGAGCAATGTGCTTATTGAAAACACCTATGATTACAAATGACAATCGCAGTGATTTCAGGTATTGATTGACCTGTAAAAAAATTAATAACTAGTTTAACATTTTCTTTCTATATAAGAAGCACATTTATTTTTAAGGGCCTGAAGAAGAAAAAATTAGGTAAGTCAAGTATCAGGACAAGGTGATTACTTAACATCTGTGACCAACGAAAAGGCTCAAGGAGAAAAATCATTCAACATCTGCACTGTCGGTAAAATACTTGGAAAAAACACAAGTGAAGTGTGATTAATCACCATGGATGTATGATTGAGTCAATTGACTGTTACTTTTTCATGATGATTAATCAGCTACAAAAATTATAATTGTCCCACTTGTAGTGGCTGCATGCTGTGCCTGATGACATCATTTGGGCTACAGATACTCAATGAGTGGTTTTCAAAAGAATATGCAGATGAACCAGGAAGGGTGGGTGAGGTTAAAACTACATTTTGAAGACCATCTCTCTCTTTGGCAACCCAGACTTGAGATTGTTTTATCAGCTCACTGAATGGACAAATTCTCTGCTGATTAATATTGTCATCAGATTAAGCTAGAATCAAGGGCATGAGTTTTGTCATTTAACATTATTAAACAATATTTACATTAGGGATATATATGGAGGCAGAGAACTGAACTAAAATTATTTTCATGGCATTAGATAAATGAATTCTGCACTCAGCATACTGTGTAGTACATCTCAGAAAATAAAGAGCTTCCAAAATGGCAATGAAATGCTTAGATGGATGAATATAAGTTAAGAAAAGAAAAAAGAAAAGAAGAGGGAAATTGCTTGCTTTAGACTGTGGATGAAAAACAGAAAATGGTAAGAGTAATGAAGATAAAAATTATTTATTGGGAAAAAAGGAGGCTGGCTGCTTGCTGTTTCTATGAATTCAAAACGTGGGGTCAACAAAAAAGAGAGAAAATTCCAATGCTACAGAAGAGACTTAAAAAATGTCCAAACCAACCCAACTGAATTAATTAATGGCAGCTTGGTTTCTGTGACTATTTTAAACTGTGTGATCTGAGAGCCCATGTCAGGTTTGGAACTAGCCATTCTTTATCTCCCCCATCTCTGGGCAAGACTTGGATCCCAAGAGAAAGAAACTTGACCATATTGCCTAAAAGCAAGCTGCAGCCTGTCTCGGTCAGCCCTCAACCTGGATAATGATCAGGGAAGTGGGACTGTGCTGTGGAATCTAGACATAGCCTTGAGATCAAGAATATAATACAAATATTATAAGGATAGTGACAGCTCCTGTAATTATAACAAAACCCCTGTAATTTTTAAGGCATATATGCAGCCATGCTTTAGGGCATAAACCAGTCACTTACTAAGGGTTTAGGAAGCAACTCCCTTTACAGGCAGGTGCTTCCAGAGATTTTTTCTGATGAGGTTTCTCACACCTTCCTCTAAAGCAGCTGGGATTTGGCATCTGTCAGAGACAGGGACCATGCTAGATGGATCACTGATCTAATCCAGTGTGGCAGCTCCTATGTTCCTACAAAGAATGTGCGAGCTTCATAGCAGATATTGGTTTTGCATGTGAGCCTGAAAATGTCATCAGACTGTTGAGTGGGTAAAGTGCAGCATTTTATAAACATACAACCCTCAAGGCTTCTAGGGAAAGATTGTTATGTTGGGATCTTGGATAATCTGAAAGAGATGATGTACTAAGATCTGACACAATAACCCAAATGATGAATTATTCCGGGCAATTTTGCCCATCAAGCTAGATTCATATATACTAATGGACTGTGCAAAGAACTGTGCACTGTAAAAACCTCAACCTCTGTACACTCACTGTTATTTCAAATATCTTTGTGCCTACATAGAAATAGTTTCTTGCAGAAAGGTCCTGCTTTAAACCTAAAGTTCAAAGTCTTATTTAAGAAGAGAGATTTTTTTAATGGAAAATTTCTTTAAAATCCTCAGAGATAACATCCTTGGAGGAATACCATCTTTTACACTCATTTAAAATAGACTTCTTTCCAGTCTGTTCTGAGCAGGCAATACCTTTCTGTGCTGTACATAAAACCTCACTAATGATCTGTAATGAAGTGCTTCTTTTTGCACATCCAGCATTTTTGCGCTAAAGTTAAAGGAAATAGCACAATTTTACCAGCACCATACCCCTTTTAGCACACTGGCTTCACTTTTGAACTATAGCACTAACAGCAAAACCTCAAAGTATAATCCTGTCTCTCCTCCTTAGGTTGTCACTATGTCTTACAACCATGGATCCTAAAGTTTGGTTCTGTTTTATTCCTCAACTCTTCACCTTTATTAAAGCACATTTTTTATCAGCCACAGAAGGAAAATTTATTTAAAGGTTTATGTTTACAGGAGATTATCTTGGTAACTTCTTGTATTTAGATAAGAAAGGGAAACATGGGAGCTCTAGTCTCTTGAGCTTTTCCTAGGTATCTACTAATTGTTAATTATTAGAGACTAACTAAGTCACTGAAGTGAGTCGTTTGGCTGGTGTCTCAAATGCTGTCATTTACTACTACACAAATCAGCCTAGTGATAGAGTGTCTTTAAATTAGGTTACAACTATGCAGTTATTGGACAGGGAGTAATTGATAAAACCATTAGTAACACTTGTAGAGATAACAGCTAGCAAAATCATGCAACCATAATTATTCCTAATGGATACATGCTATAAATTGTGTCAAGAAAAAAAATCTTGCATTATCTTTCAATCAAATTTGACAGTCCTGGTAGATTACTGTAGACTAAATGCTCACGTATGGAAAAAAAAATGACCTATCTGAACATCTTTGCTTATCCTCCCTTCTCCTTTCCCATCAATTTATGTGGGGCTTTTTCCCTTTTTTTTTTTTTTTTTTTTTTTGGTAATACATTTCTACATCAGTGTTAAGGCTAAAAAAAATATAGTCCTTCTTATTAGTTGCTTTTACCACAGTGTTTTATATTTTTAGTCAGACACAAGACACATCAAGTCCTTTTGTAATGTGACAACATGAAAAGAATTACCAGTTTGAATAAATGATTCCAGGTTGCATTACATTTTTCCAACAGCAAAATGTATTGTTTAATAATACATAAAGTTTTATCTGTATTCTGGTGTTAACATTTGTTTCACTGAACAAAGGCTCCTACTCTCATTGTCCTACCCCACCCCCTTCTGACTTATCTCCCATCAAAAAAAATCTCTTTGGTTGTTTCAGTGAATTTTCCCTCTCCCTCTGCAAGTGACAAAGATCAGAAACTGCCTCTTCTGACTAAAAGATCAGACTTACAGAGCAGATATATAGTTTGATCATATCTTTTCTTCCTCCCCTATGTGCAAGGTGATGCTTCTCAATCATATGCATGAAGGGTTTAGGAGGTGAATCAGCAAAAAGGAAAAAGGTAATTACATATGAAAATGATCATGTAATAATAACTTCTCAGAAGAGAGTTGCATAAATTACTGGAGTTCTGTTGACCTTTAAAAATACTTTGGTCCTGTGGCTATTATTGTGAACTTCCAAAGTCTCAAAGAGTAACTCCTTTGTCCCAGGGTGCTCCACATACTTGAAGTTGCACATTTGTATATATACTATCATTCCAGTAAAACAGAAACAATGCAGGAGCATAGCTTAGTTAGAGAGTATTCAGAGACTTCAGCTCTTAGGTCCTTGGTTCAGTATCACCCATCTGATGCTTTAGCTTTGACCCTGTTAGAAAATCCACATAAGAAAGTCACTACTACAATTAGCATGCACAGATAGTCTTGAACATCCAAGGGAGAGGGGCTACCAATGCTGAACTTCTTCAGTGCTCACAAGAGGCAATAATTTGAGAAGAAGGTTTGAATTATGATGTTAGGAAGAAATTTGTGTGGTGATGCAATGGAACATTTTGCCCAGAGACATGTAGTCCCCATCCTTGGAAGGGGATTCAAGGCTAGATTGGGTAGGGCTTTGAGCAACCTGGTCTAGTGGAAGGTGTCCCTGCCCATGTCAGGGGGGTTGGAACTGGACAGTATTTAAGGTCCCTTCTATCCTAAACCATTCAATGTTTCCATGACTTATGGAGCTGATGAGCTATGGCCACTGATGCTGGTGAAAATAGTGTTTTTCTCCAAATTAGCAGAGAAATCCATTACCTACCTTGCATTATGCCCAAAGGAAATAAAAGAGAAAGAGTCTGACAAAATGCTGCTAGGCTGGCTGTGCTGTGTGGCTCATCCCATCTTGTTAAACCATGTACTGTGCATCCTGCACTGAACACATCCACTTCCATCTTGTTCCACCACCTCATTCCTTGTGCATAGCTTCTCTCCTCGTGATATTCCTACACTCCAGGGTACAAAAATGCAGCACACATAGAGCATCACACATTACAAATGGTACATCTGTTTCTTTGTAGAATTGGAGGAACTTCTGGGGTTAAACTTCTGCATTCCTTACTGTGAGAAAAATACATTGGTCCATTTTTTTCCTTTAGAAAAGCACAGACATAAAATGCAATTAAACCTAAACCCCATGTCTTAATGCAGTTCCAGGAACTGTAAGCACTGGGAGATTTTTATTTCCCTTCCCTTTTATTCTGACACATGTGTTGCAGTGTACCTATCATTTCTGCATTAGCCAGACTTAGATAGCCTTAGCATTATTTCCTGGCAACTCCTGAATTCACACTAAAATGAGTCATCAACATGTTAACAGCATGCCAAAATGATTCCGATACTTCTACAAACAAGCCCCCCAACTTCTTATTGATTTGTTGCATGCAGATTTAATGAAGATAAGTCAGCATTTACTCTGCAATGTTAGAGAGCAGGAGAAAAACGTTTGGCCATGTTAGAAATCTCAGGGTGTGCCTCTCTGTGTGGGAGCAGGGCAAGTACACTTTCCCGGTCCTGAGAGAGGATTTAGTACCCTGTTGCAGGTAGGACAGGAGCAAGTGTCCTGGCTTTGCTTTCCACTGTGGGTGCTGCTCTGCTGCACTGAGGTGGTTGGTGACATGTTGTAGTCTTGCAGAAACCTATTGTGCCCAACTCCCTGACATGACAATCTAAATGGATTAGTTTTATGACTGAAGCAAGGACAACTCCTTATGTATTATATGCATCAAATTTCAAGCAGGTAAATGCCATCCTCATCTTCAATAACCACATCCACTTGATTTTTCTTTCTGAATGATTTGTTGAATGTGCATACAGACCCATACATAAAATTCTGCTTATTACAATACAAAATTGGAATCCAGCCTAGACTTATGTGCATTTTTATGATACCACCCCAAACTATAAAAAATCCATTCAGAAATCAGGTTAAACATACAAAAATGCTCCAGTAAAAATCACAACTGAGCTTTTAATACTGCTTTTAATGGATTGTTAAATGCTTATAAACCAGCTTTGAGTATAACAAATTAGCTCTGTGAAAATTAGTTCAGGTGAAACCCTTTGATTTTCTCATTGTCCTCTAAATTAAAAATTAACCATCCTGGCACGTGCACTATACTAGAGCAGTACAAGCTTTTAATATATCCAGTCTCATACAAACCTCATACTTCCCTTGAGAAAGTTGAGTTTCTAAAAATTTAATTCAAGTTCCAAGGTCAAACTGAATAGATCTGAATTTCTCCTTAAAATGGGAGTTTCATTCCAATGAGGACTCGGCTTCAATTTACTGCTTCTTCCTAAGTTGCGACAATATGGCACATAACATCACATGCAGACAGCAAATCAAATGCACTGACAGCACAATGCCAAAAAAGGTGCCCAAGAGCACTCTGCGAAGGCTAGTTGTGAGTTGGGATCCCTTTTTAAAAAAAAAAGTTTTAAAAGATACTTCCAAATCACACATTTGCAACTTTTAAACAAATCCGGTACATTTGCTGTGTCCTGTGGAGTGTCACAGGAGAAACACAAAACAAAATCTCTCATCTGTTTTGTAGGCAGTGGAACTATATGACAGCAACATTTTCCTTTCTGAACATTTTATCCCTTTATCAAATTCACTTTCATGTAAATCTGTCTGCCTCCACACTTAGTTCAAATGATGAGGAAATAACCACGTGTTTTAGGGACAGATTCTGCTCTCCATTCAATCTGTTTTACTGAGCAGCTTCAGGCTGGGAAACAGAGTCTTTTGCTTTTACACAGAGAAATTTTGGTGATGGAACTTTGTGGCTGTCTCTGTGCTGCACCTCCAGCAGCTTATGGACGAAGCAGGATGTTGTGAAAGGGAGGCTACCAGACTCATTTACCAACTGACTCAAGCCAGCCAGGGACATTACTGATATTCAGGGCTCCTCTAAGCTGGGATGTAGGTTGGATGTTCACCATGGGCGAGTGAAGGTTCCTGAGATCTTTTGCTCCAGCTCAGACTGTTTTACCCATGCCATGACTGCATCTGAGGATCAGACCTGTGTGCCTATATTGCACAGAGAAGCACACTGCCATGGGTCTTATGCTAGATTTCAGCAAGCTGGTATGTCTGTGAAGCACAGCAAAACTTTGCAGAGAAACCATCTGAGCTCCAGGAAACAGTCAAAGCTGTTAGCGAGGCTTTCCATCTGCACTAATGAACTGTGTGTCTCAGCTGATATCAGGGGCTGCCGTGCTGCCAGGGCTGTGCACTTAGGGATGTGGTTTAAGTGGTAGACTTGGCTGTGCTGAGTTAATGGTTAAACTTGATTACCTTAAGGATCTTTTCCAATGTAAATGATTCCGTTGATTCAAACCTGGCTGAATGGCCGATGCCAGAGGGTTGTGATCAGTGGCACAATTGGAGAACTGTCACTAGTGGTGACACCCAGAGCTCAGTACTAGGCCCAGTATTTAACTTATTCATCAGTGACTTGGATGAAAAGGACAGATGCCTCCTCAGTGAGTTCACCGATGACATAAGGCTGGGAGGAGTGGCAAATCCCCCAGGGTGCTGTGCAGCCCTTGGAAAGGACCTCAGCATGCTCGAGAGATGGACAGAGAAAAACTGTCTGAAATTCAACAAAGAGAAATCCAAGGTTCTGCACCTGGGGAGGAGTAACTCCATGCACCAGTACAGGCTGGAGGCCAACCTGCTTGAAAGTAGCTCTGTAGAGAAGGACCTGGAGGTCCTGGTGGACAACAAGCTGTCCATGAGCCAGCAGTGTGTCCTTGTGGCAAGAAGGCCAAGAGTGTCCTAGGGTGCTTTAGGAAGAACATTGCCAGAAGGTCAAGGGAGGTGATCCTGCCCCTCTACTCAGCCCTAATGAGGCTGCATCTGGAATGTATGTCCAGTTCTGAGCTCCTCAGGACAAGAGAGACATAGAGGTACTGCAGGGAATGCAGTAGTGAATTTACCAACAAAGGTGAATCAGGGACTGGAGCATCTCCCTTACAAGGAATATTGGCTGATGTAATTGCTAAGCCACTCTCCATGATACTTGAAAAGTCATGGCAGTCTAGCAAAGTCCCAGGTGACTGGAGCAGGGGAAACATTGTACTCATCTTTAAAAAGAGTGACCCTGGAAACTACTGTTCTGTCAGCCTCGCCTCTTTGCCTGGGAAGACCATGGAACAGATCCTCCTAGAAGCTGAGGCACATGGAAGATAGAAAGGTGATTTGAAACAGTCAGCATGGCTTCATGAAGGGCAAATCCTGCCTGACCAATCCAGTAGTCTTCTATGATGGACTAACTGCATCAGTGAAGAAGGGAATGGTTACAGACGTCATTTATCCAGATTTCTGTAAAGCCTCTGACGTGGTCCTCAATAACATCCTTCAGTCTAAAGTGGAAAGAGATGGATTTATGAGTGAAATTGGATAAGAAAGTGGTTGGATGGTCACTTCCAGAGAGTAGTGGTCAATGACTCAGAGTCCCAATGCACATCAGTGATGAGTAATATCCCTCCAGGGTCCATATTGGGACCAGTTTTATTTAATAGCTTCATTAATGAAAGAGATGAAGGGATTGAGTGCAGCCTCACAAACTTGGTGATGGCACCAAGCTGAGTGGTGTGGTTGACACAGCTGATGAGGAGTGGCCCCGTGGGAATGTCATGAAGTTTAACATGACCAAATGTAATGTGCTGCACCTGGGTAAGGCAAGCCCTGGTATCACACAGGCTGAGGGATAAACAGAAGCATGTGAGGGACATATTTATAATTACAGAATGCCAGAGAAAAGAGTCTTCACTTGAGTGACCTTTTATTTGACATTTTCTCCACAGATGAGTTGCTGTTCTCGGCTACCTCCATGATCTTTCTGAATTTTTCTGCATTACGGAAATGAGGCAGTCCTCTGCTGGTTAGATACTGAACTGGAAGTGGCTCTCTGTAATAAGTCCCCTAATTTATTACAGTACATTTACAAATTACATTCTGCATAAACTATTTGTTATAAAATCTGAAAATGTGCCTGTAGTGGTATTTTACTGGGGGACTTGTATCTGATTTGGAAACAACATAGAAGGAATTTGAAGGTGTATGACTATGAGTCTAAGAACCACAAATTAGAAATTGGTAGGTTTCTATAAGAACGAAGCACATTAAGAAAGGCTATTCCAAGTATAGAAGATAAATAGTAATTAATAACATTAAAGTTAAATTTTAATTTTTTTCTCCATGCGCTAAATGCATATTTACATGATTATAAGAACCAATGTTAAAAAAATAAATTGATGAGCACTGGTATCATAGCTATAAAGCACATTTAGAGATGAACAGAATATAAGTAATGCAGTTGACTTTGACAAGACCCTTTTAAAAGGGGTTCCAAAGACATGCCATCTAGGACAGTCAGCCAGAGCAGCAGAATATATATGTTTAAGAATGTTAGAGACAACACTCAAGCTGCACAATGTTACCTTTGATATGTATTATAGATGTGATATTGCTGTGCTTGAAAAGGTGGCAAGGTTGAAGGCATAACTTCAAAGGGCAAGTGGAACATCTAAATCTATGAAGTCTAGAAAGAAAAATCACTTAAGAGGTGATTTAATTGAAGTATTTAAAATTTTAAATGGAACAGATAATGTCAACATGAACTGCTATTTTCAGACCAGCACAAGAAGCTAGGACAAGAGGAACATAAATGGAAATTAAAGGAGAACAAATTCAGAACAGATATAAATACTCATCCAGGATGAGAATAATAAACATGCAAAAAATTGGCGTGGCCAGCAAGGATTTGAGGCAAAAATATTGGAGTTTTCTGATGGGATGTGCAGTGTGTCTATTCTTCAGTCAAGTAGTAGAGGCATGTGCTGCTGAATAAAATCACTCTGCTCATCAATTAAATACAAATTAAAAATAGTTTTAGAGTTCACAAGTCTTTCATTGCTCTTATTTACATCAAAATAATTTTTAGGCGTGAGACTCATGAGCTTGCAAGCTTGCTGAAAGCTAAAATCAAACTTCATGCAGAGAATGGCACGGAAGACATTCTATTTCATTCAGTTCTTCAAATTCTATCTTGAATCTTTGTTATGCTTTTCCCAGAAAGCACTTTGGAACCAAATCAAACAAAATTATGTGTAGATCTATACAATAAGTAGCATGTGATTCTTTAGGACAGATATTTTTTATTCTCTGGAGTGACTATAAAAGTGAATGTATTTCATACATTGTACATTTTTTAAGAGGAGATATTAAAGATTTTTCTGATAAGACAAGCAAAGATTTCAAGGGAATGTTGTGTATATATATGTTCAATGCTGGAAAAAGGTCTTAAGGAAGCCATTAATAGTCTTAATCAGAATAAAATATGTCCAATCACATGGCAATACACATCATAATAAACAAGCAAAATGTGTGCATGAGACTTGCCATGAGATTCTATTTGACAACAAAAAGTATGTGGTGACATATTCTATGTGTTACTGTTTATCCAAAAGATTGTCAGCAAGCAAGGAAAGATTTTTACATCCATGCTATTAAAATATAGCAAGACTGGGATTTTCACTGAGGTGGGCACTGAATATCAGAAGAGTGCTAAGCTATGACTTAGACATAGAGGGGTCAATTGGAGAAAACAGTTCTTCAGAGTGCAAACAAGATGAATAGAAGCTGTTGGACTCAGATTGGTGCATAGACTAAATTAGAGGCTATTGCTTGAACTTTTAAAAGACATGGCCATAAAATGAAAAATCTGCTGTCTGCCCCACGCTTAAAGGGAGATCAGTTGTCTGAGTAGAAAGGACAGAAACACTTGAGTTAAGAATCTGAAGAACTGCCCAAACCAATGTAAGTAATTATGAGCTACAGCATTTATTGATAAAAGTGATTTCATTCCTCCCCCCTCACCCCAATTATTGTAGTTTAATGAATTTGATGTGTTTATATCTATGTAAATAATTAATTATTGGAGTGAATACTGTCTTCCTTCCTCTACAGAGATGAGGCAAGCAGTTTTTCTGGAAGCTATACGTAAAACTTTGTGGGGGTAGGCAACTGGCTCAGCAGCAGCAAAAGCTGAATTGCTGCTATTATAAATATTCTTCTGTGAAAATTCCCAAATAAGCAGCTGTAGTATAACAATTTTAAAGGTGAGACTACTGATTCATCTTTTAGGACAGATGACTTCACAGAACTGCTGTAAAAAACCCCTCCAAACCACAGTAACTATCAGGCATTATACATCAAGGGCAGTCATTATTAATTTTAAATTTGTTTAGAAATGGTAATGTACACTTAGGGTATCAAAACAGCCTTAAGTGTGCCTTTTGATAATGTTACACAATAATCAGGAAGTCAAGCTTAATGGAAGCAATTTCATGCTTGCAGTTTCAGATTAAAGTGTTTTCTGCATTCCTCTCCGTCCCCCAAACCTGGAAAGTCTTCTGTGCAATGCCACTGCCTGACAGTGTTAAAACTGTTTTATTTGCTTCCCTCATGTATGTATCTCAACAACTGGAGATCAGCTCTTTAATCTTGCTCATTCATTGCATGGATTTATAATATTTGCACTGAAAATGGGAATGAGGTAAAATAAAATGTCACCTAACTTGCACGTATGCACACACACGTGCATGCACACACACGTGCACGCACACACACATGCACGCACACACACGCACACACACTCCCAACTTCATCTCCTTTTGGCAACTTTGGATTGTTTCAGACCTGGTTGCCCCAAATCACCAAAGACCTAAGGAAGGAGGCCAGACATCCAAAGTTTCTGTAAGCAAAGCAGTGAGGGTCAAGGCAGTGACCCAGGAACAGGAGAAGCCCTTACAATCCCTACCATGATGCAGCTGCAGTGGTCCAGCTTGTTGCCTCCCACCTCAGAACGTGCTACACCATTTATTTATGTATTTCACAGCCAGTAGTGTAGCTGTATCCCAATGTAACAGCTCAGTAAGCATTTAGACAAGACCTGTTCTGCTCATAGTAATTAAACAGATTTACTTGTAAATTCTCAATAAATTAATTCAGTACTTAGGGAATAAGAGCTATAATATTAGGAAAGAGATCGTGTGGGGCTTTTTCCTTTAATTCATAACCAAGAGGTTGAAGTAATAGCTATAAGGGTTTTTTTCTCTTTAGCTAAGTCAGTAATTCTAGTTCATGCAGGGGGTATTCATTAAAGAGACTGAACTTTGTGTTTGCCCTCCTTCACTAACATTTATATTTTCTTCAAATAACACAAAGCAACTGGTTGATAAGGGAATGTTGCAGTCATTTTCAATTAGTTGTAAAGTATTTTTTTACAGTAGTCTGGTTTCTGGTTAACTGACCAACAGAACAATGATGGCTATTTTATACTGCAGAGACAGCGCTGACAGGGGGTATAATGAGAGAAACTGTCTCAGATTTTCTTATTAACAACTGTAGCCAAAGCCCCTGTTGGCCTCGCTAAATGGGTAATAGCATATTACTCTCTTGGTGGAGGCCTCTAGGAGATTACAGACAAAGTTGGTTAATTAGTGGGATCTGAAGTGTTACTTCAAATGCTGTCCCAGCTCTGCAGTTTTCCTACAGTTTCTAATTATTTGCCTTTGAATAAGAATACAGGACTAGATTTCCCAACCTGATTATTTCATAAAATCTGAATGGATAATCAAGCACTACTTATTTCAATCAAAATACGGTCAAATTGAACTTAACCACAGATGTATGAATACGGCAGATTTGGTATTGATATTGATTTTCCAGTAAATCATCTTAAGTTCAAATGATCAAAAATCAAGACAGGTCAACATCAAAGAAACAGGAATATTGGCATGAAAGCAAGCTCTCTTGATTGGTACAAATTAAAAGATCATTTATTAGTGATTATGCTGTATAATACTGCCAGTGCCAAATGAATGCAATTAAGATGAAATGGGCCCCTGCAGCTACAGGGGTTAATAAAGACTGAATTCCTAATGATTTTTCCATTAATTATGAAGATGTCCACAAAACAGCTTTAACAAAGCTGTGGCCACCTCCAACAAATCTTTGTAATCTGTATAAAATGCCTCCCTTAATTGACATGTTGTTGGGATAACGTAAAGATTTAACAGCTCTGAAATCATTACTTGCCAAAAAAAGGTACTCTCTGAAGAATGAGAAACTTGGGGTTTGTAGGAAGTGCAAATGTTTTGAATGGCTGAAAAATTCCAAGTTGCTTCAAGTCTTAAATGACATACATCCTTACTAGAAACATTGCTGCACTCTGCCTGCAATGAATAAACTTTTACCTCCTCTGAGTGCTTGTGCTCTTCCTAGTTTAGGGAGGCAGAGTATTAACAGGGAAAAAAAGCTGCCAGGGGACTGAACCAGCAGCCTCTGCAGACTCTTCTATAATGAGGACAAATTTTATCTTTTAGGACCAAAATTTAGGAGCCTTTAAACACCAGATATAAAAAAAGAAAAAATGCCTTACCTTTGAAAGCTTTTTGCCTAGACACACCTGCTTCTCAGGACTCTTGCTCTGGGGTCATCTTGGGTTGGTGTGTGCATGGCTGAGTATTTCCAAAGTAGAGGAGTCTGACCTTTCTGTGGGAAGGGTAAAGCCAGATGGTGCCTTTCTCTCCTTTTTTATTTTTTTGCTTATCAGCTTAGATAATCCTTCTCTGATTGCTGTTGAGAGCAGGCTTGCCAGTCTTTTGGCCATTTCTTGCTTATTTGTGGGATTTCCTCAGGTTTTATAACTTTTTTTCATCAGTATCATCATTACCTCTCATCTGTCAGTTAACAAGGAAAAAAAACCCCTAAAGATCTAAAAATGAGGAGATTGCTTGGATGCTCGATTAGGCACCTGTTGCCTCTCAGCATTAAGTTAATTTCCCTGCTAATTATACATGTTTTCCACAACTCTGTCTCTTGGTTTTCTGTTTTCAAGATGACATCAGTTTGAATGTGGATTTTAAAGCAATTGGAACTGCATGAACCGAACACCAACATATTTGCAGTTGGGTATTCTCAGGCAAAAGGTGGTTTAGACATTGCTTTGGACCCATAGAAATTTAAGTCACCAAAAATCTGCCTAGTTTTGCAGACATCATCAAACTGAATGCTTTACAGCAAAGGTTGCTGGATGGTCATGTCTGCTCCCAACAGGAAGAAATTCTGGCATTGCAGTGTGCAGGACTGTGCTGTGGAAGCAATCACCTACAATGGAATAACTGGGAAGGTAAAATCATCCCAGGCAGAGCAGAAGAATGAACTCACTAGATAAAGCCAACTGAGTCACTAAGAACAGTGATAAAGTAAAACATTTCAAAATTCTATGCAGTCTTGCCTAGTTAGGAAGTTAAACCAAATATTTCATGTGTAGACATGTAAAAAGAGAACAGCTGAAGAAGGTACAACATTGTTAATTACTGTGGATGCAGTCAGGATTAAAAGTAATCCAGACAGGGCCCCAAAATAAAAAAAAAAAGTTCCTGTTTTTGACAGGTACATCAGCTATACAGTCAAGGAAGAAATATAAAATGGTAAATAGGAATAAGGTTTCCACATCATGAAACAAAATTTCCAGGGTAATATATTTTGCAATAAGGATCTTAATTCTAAATTTTTAAATGAGTAGAAATGTGAAATTCTTAGATTACTAACTTTGAGATAAGATGTGTGTTCAAACTATGCTTAAATTTCCTTAGTGGGAGACGAGTTACAAATGTAGGCTTTTAAAGGATTTGTGGGACACCTGGGAGTACAGACTATTTGAGCCAGCAAATTGCTTCAAGTTGTAGTAAAGAGGAGAGTTAGTGTGGATAAATAATAAGAAGAGTCAATATCAATTTTGTAGCGTAAAATCAGAGCTACAAAAGTTCTTCAAAGAAATAAACAGACACATGGATTAGTCTGCATTTATTAATATGATTAACATGGATTGCAAAGAATGCTTTGATAAATCATATTTTAGATTAATTACCACCTGAAAATTCCTCTTTCTCTCCTCTCTCGCTACAGGGAACCTAGATGCTTACTTAGATTTGGACAAATGAGTTCTACAATCCCAATCCAAACCTGTAGTAATTCCCATGTGGAAAACCTCTGATGATACACTGGAAACTAGACAAACCCACATCACTGAATAGCACATGTGGCAACATTTTATTTTCTAGGTGGTAAGCTTCCAAACATTGCAAAGCAGGATGAGCCCAATTTTATTTTCCAGAATTTTTCAAAACCATGAACACTCATCTTCTCAAAGAAATCAGGCATTTGTAATTTTGGCAGACAGTAAGGTTTTTTAACAAGCTCTCTTTTTACAAATAAAGATTGCACAGCAGAAGCAATTTCATTTTATTACCAGAAAAACTTATCTACGCTCTAAAAACCTTAGTTCTGAACAATGTCCTAGCACTCTGAAATAGGTTACTGTTTAGAGGTAAGGCCAATTCTAATCAGACTTGAAAAAGAGTTGTGGAAAATGAAGATTGACAGAAAAATTTTGAATGTATAGAAGATTAGTATCTTCACTTTTAATTTGAAATATTTTGGTCACCTCTGTTTAAATTGTATAAAGATTAAAAGTGATATAGAGACGCGAATTACTAGAGATGATACCTCTAAATCCTGTATCTCTAAAATCCTGGAGCAAATCCAAAATATGTGTTTTAACTGTTGTCCATAAGGATTCTTTACTTGAAATTATTTAGTCAGAGGATGCTCAAGAGGAAATAGATGCAGGACCAGTTTGAACAGCAAGGTGAGATGTGAAATATTTCATGAAGAAAGAAGTCAAAGACTTGATGTTGACAGCAGTATTGGAAATTGAGGATCTGGGAACACTGACTGCAGCTGCTCACACTTTCCTTTGTGCCTTGGAGTCCAGGTGCAAAGATAGAAAGACAGACCACTTTCTTGGAGTACCTTTTTCTCCATGTGCTTTTGGCTCATTGTTGTACCTCTGGGATTGTTGTTGTATTACTAAAATGTGCTCCTTCTATTTGCCATCCTTGTTTCCTAAATCTTACTGATTTGCATATGCACTAACCTTTCTTATTTTATATCTCTGTTATGGAACAGCCACTGTTCTTTGATCAAATAATTTTTTTCCATAGCCTTCAACTTAGTCCAATTTTGTCACACTGTCTTGGTGATCCTGTGGTTCTTCCATTTTAAGAACTGTATTTCTTCACAGTTCCTGATATCAGTTCAGCTTTTTGATTTCTCTGAATTCTCTCTAGCTGTGTCATATCTCATCTAAATCCTTAATCTTCACTAATTGGACTAATGATCATTAATTATATGTACTGTGCAAGTATATTGGAATTTCCTTGACATGAGTTGCAGAGATATATTTTGGAAAAAAAGCCGTGTGTTACATGTGTAAAAGTTACAAGTATCACCGCTTTCATCCTACAGGGGATCCTTGCAAGAGCTAGTACTAAACAAAAAAACAAACAACTCTGATATAAATAATCTATTTAAGTGTGAAATTGGATTTTCAACATAAAGATCAAATTCATTGACTTCAGCGATGTTACATGAGGGATGAATTGGCCTTTTAGTCATTTTATTGCATCTGCAAACTCATACCTCACACCTTATCTTTGTCTGATCTGCTATCAAATACTTATTCATACAGCAAATAACTTATTTGACTCTTTAGCAAAAAGGCACCAAATTCAAATGATATTTGCTACACCAATAAATACGAAAAGGCTGCCAAATATGTGTGCATAAAACCCCATAATCTTACTTAGATTTCCACCTATACAGGAGATGTTAGGAAGAATATTATAGAGGAACTGCATCTGATTTTGATCTCTGTGGTATAAATCAGAAATAGCTCTTTGGAAGTCAATAAAATTACACTGTTAAATCAGAATAAGTGTTCATTTTTCTTTTTTAAAATGTTTCAGCACTATTGCATCAACAAACATCTTCAAAGTAGCAGAATATTCAGATTTCATTACGATACTTTTCCTATAAAATTACAAGATAGACTTTTTCTTGCACTAATTTAATTCTTGGTTATTATAGCCACTGATTTTTAGAACACATTTGGGGGCAGTTTTGCATAGGTGAATCACCAGAAAGTGAAGAATTTGGGGGAAGAACAAACCTGTTATTAAACAAAGAACCTGTACTTTTGTGTGTAGTTGTATATGCACATTAACTTCAGGAATATTTATTTATATATATATATATTTTTTTTTTACAAAAAAATATACACACCTCACACTTGCATTTGTTGCAGGGTTAAATTTGTGGTGATTTTCATCTCCTTGGTGGTTTTTCAGTGTTTTTCTAAGGTTTATAAAATAGTTGTGAATTATGTAAGGAAATGCTATTTGCTGATGATACAAATAAAAAGACTGAGGAAAGGAATTATGGCCTGACCTTTAACATGCATGTTCATAGTTGAGCACATTTCAGTCATACAAATCAAAAGTAGGTGTGAGTACCTGGCACTGTACTTAAAATGCAGCTGTAAACCATTCTGTAAACTATTGAAGGGTGTTAGAGTGATGAAAACAAGCATCTGCAGCTGAATGAAGCTTCCAGTTTCTGTAGCTCAATGGCTGCTTTTGGTTTCTACCTACTCCACCTACTATGGCTGCATATTTTCATGTATATTATATCCCTATATATTATTTAGTCATCAGTTCTACTTTATCTAGTTCCAGGTGATCAATAATCTGTGATACAGCAGCTTCTACACAGAGAAACAACCAACCCTAATTGCCTTAGAAAGATCTTACAGATTCACTTCCTCACATCCTCCTTTCCTAAATAAAATTAAGAATTAAGAATCAGTATCAGCATAACACAGACTTAAGGATGCTTTGAAACATCCTAGTAACCAAGCTGAAAGTGGATTTCAAGTAGCTCCTGCAATGCCTACTGTCATTATGTAGACTCTAATAAATACATAAAATAATGTCAGACATCGGTGTTATTTCTTCTTGAGGCATGGCCAGCCCAAATTTGCTAGCTATCTCCTGCCTGAGACCTAACCAAAAATGTGGTTGTATTAATGTTCATTTCTTCTTTACCTTTTGGGTTTTGGGGTCATCATGAACAGATCTTCTGACTCCCCTCTTGTCTGTTACCACTGTTGCCATCCTTTTTATGCTTATATTTGAATTATAAGAGGTTTTGCTTTTCATGAGAGCTCTGTTACCTTTCAATTGAACAAAATTTGAGCAGATGACAACCCCTGCTTTCATTGCTACAACTTTGCAATTTTCCAGTGCCTTATGGCATGGCTATCCAGCTTTCTTCTTCTGACAGTGTATTTCTGTATCTGTAATCTGCTAGGTTAAGGGTATGAGAGCAAAATTTATTCCTCTATTTACATACTTCCATGCAAATTGCTTAAATACATGTATACTAGGTCAGGTAGATCATGTTTAGCAAAACAGATCTGCTACAGCACCTGCTTAGCAGATGTATCTTCCAGTTAGGATGCCTGAGTGAAGAGGGAACAAATATAGGATGATATATACTATTAAGAAACTTTTTAACAACAAATTTACCCAGCAGCCATGGGAAACAGAAATCTGAACTGTGTGATCTATTTTTCTAAGCACTCCCATTTGCTATAGGACTATCCTAATTCTCTCCAAGTAATATCTTTAATATCTTTGCATTTTTAAAAAGAGCAATCTTCCAGAATTTTTGGCCTTGGTTTGATAAATTGAATGCAAATTTCTTGATCAGAGAGACAGAGAAATGTATGTAGAGCAAGAGCCTACTGTTCAGGATTTCCTGCCTTTTTAACCTCTCACTTAGAAAACTGTTTTCCACTACAGATCCCTTAATTTATTATGGTTTACCTCTGCATGACCTTAATCTCGCACAGTATGCGGAAAGAAGGGAAAGCACAGTACCAGCTATTGCCCCTAAGAACAGGTACAATGTGTAATCTCTGTGATGAAGGTTATAAAGGTCAGCTCTCTTTAGTTTTGGTTCCCTCCAGGATTTTCACACCTCTAGAACACTAGCAAAGACTGACTGAGTGCAGAGTGCAGAGTTGCTATGAAAAGGGTGCAGATCCTAAAGAAAACCATACAGTGAGGGGATTATTGAGGTTCCTGTTTCCTGATGCCAGGAAGAATAAATGATGGTGTTGCACTCTTGGTAAGAGGCAGGAGTTAACTTTTTCTGCTCTCCTTTTCCTTTTTATCAAGGCCTGTGGTGAGAGGACAAGGTGTAATGGCCTTAAATTGAAAAGAGGGCAGGTTTAGATTAGCCATAAGGAAAACATCTTTTTACAATGAGGGTGATTGAGACCCTTATACAGCTTGTCCAGAAAGTTCTGGGTATTCCATCCTTGGAAATGTTCAAGGCAAAGTTGGATGGGGCTTTGAGCAATCTGGAAGAGTGAAGGAACCTCCAAGCACGGCATCCAAAAAGCAAAGAATTAAAAGTCAGAAGAATGATTTACTATATAAATACGGAAATTTACACCATAACCAGCAAAAGTTTTCTCTGCAGGTCAACATTTTATGTCATATCTGTCAACATTCACATCATCTAAAAAACTGGTGCTGGATTGTAATATTTTATTTTCCTGTACTGTACTTACGATGCAGCTATGCTCCAGTTATGCTAATTGGAGTTCCATGCATAAATTAGTAATATAACATGCTAATAAAGATGGATAATATCTCAGAATGTCCTGAGAAATGAAAAAAAAACCCAAAACCCCCAGTATTAAGGACATCTGTCCTAGTATATGTTATTTCGATATTTTATGAGAAATTTTGCAACAGGCGAAAAACAGGTGATAAGAGGAGAAAACCAGTTGTTCTGCAGTTGAGACAACCATCAGATATCCTTGAGGATATAAATCCAGATTTACAGTAAGGGTAGAAAATAGGTAATGAGGTCATTTCAATAATATGATTCCTCTTCTTTTCTATAAGTACAAAGAAGTCACTCACTGACATCTGTAAGGAAACATCATGGCTTACCAATTTCAAAATTTTTGCTAAATCTTGAATTAACACATTTCTTTTTCAACTTATAAAAATATTTCAACAGACTTGAAGAAGCTAAAACCAGAAGAATTGCACTGAAATATGGTCAATGTAGAAATGTTGTATTTAGAAACAGAGTACAGTTTCCTTTGACTACTAAATAAGCAGATAGGATACAAGAGAGCCTTACATTATACAGAAAAAGAAATCCAAGGATATTCTGAAAATAAGTGCTAAAATAATTATATGTGTACAAGACATAACACATAACACATATGTGTACAACACATAACACTCATACCCTTAACCTATGAACTATGAAGTGAAAATAATTTGGGCACATCCTTGCCAAATCCTAGTTAAAATATTGTCTGCTAGACAATAGCAACAACAAATTCTTTACAGAGAAAAATATAATAAAGCAGTGAAAGAATTTTAGCACATGGATAATGGAGTATCTGTTCCATCTTATAATTCTAGGGTCTGTTGAGTTCCATACAACACTGAGGCTTTTCCAGGAGCTAATACAGAGAGAAAGGTGGTAGGTGTCACTCTAAGTTGCTGCACTGCCACCCCAGAAGCCTAGGTCTAACATCAGAGAGTTGAATAATAAAATAGATTTGAACCTTTCACCGTGCTAAGCAATTATGGCCCTTATCAATTACTACACAATTTTCAACATTCATCCATACCCTCTTTTTATGTGAGGAATGAGTACCAGAAAGACTTATTTTTAATAAAGATTTTTCTAAAAAGATTCACAATCACTTGCCTCCTGTTTCTCTTAGCCTTCTGTTTTATTATTTTCATTTAAGGGAGAAGGCATTTTGAGAAGTCAAACTGAACATTAGGTAATGGTTAATCATGCTTAATTGAAAAAAAATCAGATTATTTGTAACATGTAAATTAAAGCTAAATATCAAAATTGCAATGCTATCAGAAAAACTAAGACAGAAGGCATATCTTTTGATCCTCAAACATGTGCTGTTTATTGCAGAAATAACACCGTTCCTATATTTTTCATTTGCATTAATTCAGTATATTTTTTGCAGAATCACTTGTGAATTTTTTAAAATTTGATTAAGATATTTGCAAGGATAGTAATTGGAAAATCAGTTTCATTCCCCTTAGTTTTCCCGATTACAAGTGTTACTCTTAATATTCAGCTTCTGAGGAAGATAGTTCACAAATACATTGGTTTTGCTGTACCATGACTTGTATTTTATTATTTTCAGAAAATCTTGTATATATTTGTCAGAATTCCAGAATTGTAAGATTGTGCATCATTCGAATAAGAATATTTACCTTAAGGTCCTATTTTTCCTCTCTTTATTTATTTTTAAGTCAAGATTCTTGTTCTTCTAAAGAAGAGATTTAATGGTTTCGTAAAAGTAACCTCTAGTTTCATTAGTTTCATATATGAGCAATGAAGGCATCTTTAGAGATGGTGGACTTATTATAGTTCTTGTAAAAAAAAAAGGTGGGGGGGCAGGATCTGCAGGTCAAAAGCATCCCTAGGAAGCATAGAGGTGTTCAACAGGAGCCTTTTCCTTTTGTAGATACTGGTCAGTGTTTTTCCTATTATCTGACAATACTCTAGGTTGCAAAACAACGAGAGAAATAATGAGTGACAAAATAAATCTGGTAAATTTTACTCATTCCCCATTAGAATTTGATGCAGTGAAAGAAATTCTGACCAATTTCCTCCTTTGGTTCCCGAGGCTCTGCATAGCTAAGCCTTTTACCTCTGCCACCTGCAGAAATCAAACCAGAATCTTGTGATGACTGATACCCAGCTGAGCTGGTTCCTTCTCTTTCATAAGAATAAGGAAGAAAAAAGAAATCCAGCCTTCTGTACCTTACACTGTGTTTTTGCTGGTTTGATATTTGTTCCTTTTTGTGTACTGTAAAAAGAAATATTCATAAACAGCCTCGCATCCTATACTTCATTAAATCAAGAATGATACAGAGATGTTAAGCCAGAGAATATTAACAAAACTGAAGAAGCACAGCCTGCTTTTAACTGTGTTTCATCATCAGGGGAAAAAAAGAAAAAAAAAAAGAAAGAGAAAGGACAAGGAAGCCATCAATAGAGAAGAAATGCTTAAAAGTCTATATATTATTTTGAATTGCCTTGATAATGTGTCGTAATTGCAGAGACAACCTTGAAAAATGAATACAGGAGAATCATAAAGATGTCCATGAATGAAAACCAGGAAGACCAATCAAAAAAGCCAAGGAAAGTTCTTTTTCTTTCTCCATTAGCTATAGCCCAGAGAGGGTATTTGAACAAGAATAACATTACAAGAAGTTTACAAAGGGCAGAACAAAACGAACATCTTTAGCAACAACTTTCCGCTTATATCAAGTTCCTTTGGAACAATCCAGCAATAGGTGGGTTTCGATTTCAGCCCACACAACCCGGGAGTGCAACACAGTGCAGAAAGTCTCAGGACTGGCTGCACCGATGTGTTTGCTGTTTTATCACCAAAAGAAACTATGGGAGTGCCATACTCTGCCCAAAACTGATTTCATTCCCTCAGG
The DNA here is from genome assembly GCA_910950805.1 of Acrocephalus scirpaceus scirpaceus. Classification (NCBI taxonomy): domain Eukaryota; kingdom Metazoa; phylum Chordata; class Aves; order Passeriformes; family Sylviidae; genus Acrocephalus; species Acrocephalus scirpaceus. The sequence goes on from OU383775.1 coordinate 74,503,594, forward strand.
TACTGCTTAAACTACATTCACATCTCCTAAAGGGTGTGTGGGGGAGCATGTGCATGTGTGTATGTGAGCATGTTGGCAGAGGAGAATTTAAACTTTTTTTTTTTTAACCACTCAGATGTTGTAGTGTTGTTCTAGAAGGCCACATCTTTCAAATTTTGACTTAAATGAAATAGTCTTCGTATTGCTGAATTAAGGTAGACATATGAAGAACAGCATCTGAAAGTCACATCACATCAAGCTAAAGGCTGCACACGGAAGTTCATGACAAAATCACATAAAAATATAAGTTTTTTCCCTGCTCTTTTCTTTATGCAACTCCAGTGGAAGCTTTCCACAGTTTAACAATACTCCTTAGAAACTCCACATCTGTTTTGTTAGGAGCGAGTTCAGCCCACAGTAAGTTTGGGGAAAATAAATATTACAGGTTTTGTGCTTCCTCCAAATGAGCCACGTGGACCTAAGCTGAAGAGGATATCTGATTTATTTAATGAAATTTGAGATACTTAAGTGTCAGAATGCAGATTTTGATTTTCAATTTGTAGAATCTTAGTGTGTGAATTTTCTATGTGTAGTACAGGCAGTACAGAGTTTTTGCCACTTCTCAGCATGAGAAGCATTTCTACTGAAGAAATAGCAACACAGAGAGTGATTGATAGGGAAAAACCTGCCAGTACAAAACTTACTAGGCTTTTGGAGAAAGATACAGAGGAAAAAACATCAGTTCTTGAGTATCTGGTTTAAACTCAAGTAAAATGTACTACAATGATAGTATATAGAGCAAATGCTGTATAAAACTATATCTGACTCTTAGAAAAATTAGTGAGTACTGCCTTAGCATTCACAACAGTCAGGTTTCTAGCAAATTCTTGAATGGAATCAAGGATTTTAATGGGATTCTCTTCTATGTGTGGAAATGATCTATTTGCCTTCAATTTCTGAACACATTGAACAATGTTTTAGTTGTATATCAGGTCAATTTTTCTGGTTTGAAAGGTTTAGAAAATTCTTTCCACAGTCTTATATAAGAAGGTAATTTTAGTACACCATATTGTGTACCAGGTCACTTAAAGGGCTGCAAGGAATGATAGTGAGACCCAGAGGAGTAATTATGGGTATGCTACGAAGAAAATGCCAAGAGGGAGATATGTGTTAAAGGAGAGAAAGGAAGGTCTGCAGAAAGAGGTGTCAAACTTACCAGAAAGAATCAGGATGAAAAGGCATTCTGACCATTTCTTGAGGATAAGGTTATCAGCTTAGACAATCTCTTTGAAGATGTCCCAAGAGGTACTTTAAATTTGGACTGCTGAAGGAGAAGTAAAAGTCACGGACTTGTTTGCATGGGATAGAAAGAGAAGTTTTGTTGTTTGAATTTGGAGGGTTTCTGGAGTTTCAAATGCACATTTGAACTTTTGGGTGCCTTTTCAAAATGAATCTGATCTCAAAAGACACAAAGGCCTTACTCAACCTTAGACAAATATATTATGTAAAATCACCACCCTTTTAACACCTCTCAGAGAATGGGAAAAAAACCTCATCAATACTGTAAATTTTCACTCAAAATAAGTTAGATAACACAGACAAATTGTCATTACTTTTTTTTTGGCACTTTCCCAGTGTTTTATTCATCTCCAACACACAATTTTTATGGAGCATGCTGAAGCATTTTGTTGCTTCTTTAAAGTTTTAAAAATACATTCTAATTCCTTATGTATACTTTCAAATTCAGGAAGTTATGAATTGTGTTCAGTGCTTATGTTTAATTCAAGACTCACACTCACATTCTCAAACATTCAGCTTCTCTATACAGTCATGCAAGTTGTGTCTGCATTAATGTTTTGATTTGAGCAGGAATCTAGTTTTGAAATAAATCTTCTGAATATCTCTGCTAATTGAAGGTTGCCTTGCTTCACAGAATCGTTCCTGATGAGTGAACTGTTTTATTTTTGAAGAACTCTGTCTCAGCCCACAAGTCACTAGCAGAAACTCCAGTGCCTGCTTCTCTGAAGAGTGTTAAATGGTATAAATGGTTGGTATGTTCAGTTCAGGACACCAGGTTGGATCTTGGGTGAAGTAGAAGATGTGAAATGCATATAACAAGCGTGAGGACCTCATCATCACCTGCCTGGGCTTACTGACAGACATAGCCACTGGCCACAATATGATGTTATCAGCTATTTTCAGATTAGATTTTGGGAGAGGCTGGTAAGGAATGCAAACTGTGAACAGATAAAACGTTTATTCTTATCTTTCATAATATCAAACACTTCTGTAGACCTTTATCCAAACAAAAGAGATTATTTACTTTGCACTTGGTTTAGTATGGAAAATGCATGAAGGCACCTAATTTGAAGCTCCAGTGGGAAGACTTACCATTCCACAAATATTTTTAGCACATCTGAAAGTTTCTCTTTCTATATTAAGATAAGATCATGCCTAGAGCTTTTGATGAAAACCCAGAGGAATGCACCTGATAACCTCATGGCTGGGGAAAGATTTCTCATGTGATTGATCTGAAGCAGAGACTTGGATCTGGCTTGTTGTTTCCCAGTGTTAAACCAGCTCTGTTGAAAGTCCAGGACTGTCTCAGTCCTTGTTTATACTGCAGCATTTGGAAGCACTTTCCTCTGCCCACATCAATCTACCTTTGCCTAATCTTTTCCTTGCTTCTTTGTCACTGTGAAATCCAGACCAACACCTGGTTTTCAAAGAAGGAAAACACAGTTGCTTACTCCAGAAAAATGTTATCAAATATCCCAAATATATATTTGTGTAGAAGACTGAAGATGTGATCTTCCAGACATGTCAAGCAGAAGTGGGGACTCGGCAGTTTCTTTTCCAGTTGCTCAGCTCTGTGTAACTACCTGAAGCTCGATCTCCAGTGTCTCAGCCTTCTCCAGGTATTCATCTTCGAGCAAGCTACTGTCTTTCACTACTTTTTGCTTGTGGCAGTTAAAGAAAAGCAGCATTTGGGATCTTGTGTTCTCAAATTTGGACATATCATCAATTGTTTTTATTCCTTCTTGGGCTAACAAATCCTGAAAAACATCTCTGCACAATTTCTCACCTGTCATTTCAGGAAAAACCATCAGTGGTGAATTTACACACTTTTGTGTGGGTTGAATGATAAATGCTCCCTATCTGTGTATCAGTAACTGTTATCTAAGCAGAAACAAAAAAGTGAATGCACTTTAGTAAAGGTCAGCAACTTTTTGTTCCTTCCACTCTGCAAGGCCGTGAAAGCAAAGCCATCCTCTTCCCTCTGCAGTTTTGTACTGAAGCAACACCTCCTCTTTGGGAAGTGCTTTTGAGAATCCCTGAAAGTGGGAACTGAAGCAGTATGAGCTGCAAACTTGAGATCTCTAATAACTTTAATTCTTGGGCAACCTGCTCTTTGGAAAGTTTGGAGATTGAAGTCTAAATGATCCTATCGTTTTGTCTAAAAATGCTCAACATTCTTGTGAAGATTTACCTGGAGCTGAGATTGTATTAAGTAGTAATTCAATAAAATATGCAGGGAGAGTTATCTTCCTGATCAGGGAATTTGAAAGAGAGGAGCAAATTCTACAAAGGAACTAAAAATCTATAACAGTGGATGCTCCATATTAATAATGGGGAAAATCATGAGCATGAAATATCAATGTCTCAAGCAGTCACAGGGTTAGTTAGAAGAACTTGAGGCCAAAGCCTACATTTAGTTAATTTTGAATGAAATTTCTTTTTATTATCCAAGAGTCATTGTAAGCCCTTATGAAGCCAAGGCCTGTACCTTAATTGGCACTCTCTACCTCTTTTCTTGTCTGTTTCCGTCTTTCAAGTTCTTTTCTTCCCAGCGTGCAGTATTTTTACTGGATTTGAGGTAATGGCACACCAGAACCATGCCCCTAGTTTGTGAACATGCTACAACTTCACAGAGTTCCTGCTAGTGCTGTATTTTTGGTTCCAAATATACCAATGCAATTGCTGCACTCATACTACCCTTGTTATAAATCTACATAGACTTGCCTACGTACGTGTGAATTCAGGAGCACTTGACACATAAGGTCTTCCATGTAAGTGATTTTTCCTTCTCTTTGCAAACTTCAGTTCCTTCTCTGAGTATACTTTGCCTAGTATTTCACAGCTTCTTCATGTTCCTAGTTAACTTCGAAACAAAAACAACCTTGTCATTCATCCAGAAATTCAAACATATCCTTAACCTCAACATCTCCTCAGACACTTCTGTAGAATGTATTGCGTTGCTTTCAAGAACCCTGATTGATATGGTTATTAGGTTCATGTAACTGTGCAAGAAAAACATTCTATATTCAGGAAGAGAGATTCAATTGTCATCAGAAGTTCCATTATTCTGGGCAGGCAGAAATTCTGAGATCAAATGTTGCATCTCTTTACTCTGTCTCACTGCAGAAAGTATGACTTGATAGACCTTTCCTTCTTCAGAATAAGCTGGTGCCTGAAAAGAGAAGCAGCCACTGAAGCTGAACTCCTACAAGAAGCTGCTGTGCACTGGAGCACTTGGTGCTCCTCAGATTTCTAAAGCCAGCAGGGTTGACTGTGATTGCCTGACTCACTGGCCCCCACAAAATGAGTCACATGGCTTGCTTTAACTTTTTCCCTGAAGTTCACAGCGAGTAGAAATACTCCGGAGCTTAGGTCATTTGCTTTTGGTAAATGTGTGAATGTACAAACCCCAAATACTAATACTTCTGCAAAAAATGTGCATTTTTTAAATGAGGAATTTAATTTTTAAGTTTTAACAGGGAAGGTTCAATTCCACATTCAATGTGAGAAAAAGGAAGACATCCTGGTCTTCTTATGTTGCCCTTTTAGAAGACAGAGCATAGCATGTCTGGTATTCTTGACTTAGGCAGTCACAGAGCTTCAGGAGAAGGACATTGTCAAAATTTTAAGGAGATTTGATCAACTTTTAAGGCAGTTGAGAACACTGACAAAAGCATGAAAAATAAAGGTGAAAATGAAATGGAGAAAAAAGTGGAAGAGAAAAGGGGAGGAAATGTTGAGATTCTTGCATTTCAAAATAAGGGAAACTTTCCCCCCCAGCTATTTATTCAGATATTTTTGAATAATTTAGTTTCTGTCAAAGGAGATAATCAATCAACAATTATTAGTGTATCTATGTTCTGTAATTAGCAACTTATAATTGTATATTAATGACATTTTGCAGATTATAAATAAATCAACACTTGGAGACTGAGGTCAAACTTTACCATAACTTTTGAAAGGTAAGACCTGTAGTTTATTTCCAATAAACTAGATGATTTATTGTTGAAATAGGGAGTGTGAGAGCTTTTTGTCTCAAATTTGAATAAATCTGATATTTAACTTAAAAAAATAGAATTTTCCCTAGTTTCAGGCACAAAATTCCATACTGGAATGACAGAACCAGTGATTATTATTAGATTAGGTATTTATTCACCAACAGAAACTGTTAATGACAAATTATAATTTAGGGCTGTGCTTTTAATGCAGTACCCAAATGAGACATTACGATTTATTTATATACTGTTCTTAAAGAGGAATTGAAAAATAGAATTATCTATAAATCGTAACTGGAAGGCAGGAAATCAATCAATGAACTATTTCTTTAAAATCTTTTTTGTGAGTCTATTCATTGAAGTTATGTTGCAGTACCTGGTCTTAGCTTGTAAGTGCTAACCTAGGATGAAATCATTAGCCTTACATAGATACTGGTAACTCTGGGCTATGTATTTAGTGGATGCAAATAAAGATACACATAAGTAGCCAATTATCTGAGGAAATGAACCATTAATGGATTAATGTAATTGGAATATATTCTTTTATCAAGAGAGACATTCACTTAAAGTGGTACTGTGTTTGCTTTACACATGACTTGTTGCATATCTAATGCAACATATTATCACATATTCCAAACCAGGCACATCCCAGAAGGAGTCAGACTTGGAAAAAAAGCCAGACAGAAATAGAGACAAGCCTGACAAGCAACCCCGTATTTTCTCCTCAGCCCACAAATATTTTGATGCATCATTTACGTGAGCTCTCTTTCAGAAAAAAAAAAAAAGCCAGAGGTAAGACACAGTGCACCTGCAGGATATTGTTTGCCAATCTTCCTTTATAGAAACAGTTTAGTTTGTACCATGGGTTTTAGCAGTGCCATGATACATTTACTGCATAGAATGATTTGATAATGAAAAGCATTTCTCAGAGATTTTTCCAACTATATGTCATTTCCTATAACAAAAAGTACAAAGAAATGTATCATCATTGAAAGGGCAAGTATTCCCCATGAAAAAATCCAAACCATTTCTCATCTTTTCTTCCTTTTTATGCCAGGGTTATTTTGAGAGGAAGAAGGAGAATAAAAGTATTTCTGTGAACATGATGGCAACCTTTGACTAGCTTTTTTGATACTCAAAAAATACCCAAAATAGATTCTATTTAACACTGTGAGTGAAATATAGTAAAATTTTAATAGAACAACTAAGAGGAAATCAAAGTCCTTGACGAGTCTAATAGGAAAAAAAGCTATATAAAGCTATCTTTATATAGATAAAAGCAAAAAAGAGAAGGGAAAGAAAATGCAAATGGCCATGGTTATTCATCTCAGAGCATGGAGAATGGATGTATCTCTAAATACATAGCTTTCGTTTCTTTCAGAAACTTCTGGAAAATATGAGAAAAAAAATAGTGTATTTTTAAGCAGCGGTTTTGTAGGCAGGTATTGGTACCCATAACATACAATATTTTACAATTTTCACAGACATTTTGTTGCTGCTCCATTAATTAGTAGAATCTGAATTTGTGGCCTAATTGAATTGAAAGACAAATAGCAAAGTAAGGTACATTTCTTTGGCGGGTTTGGTTTCCCCTTGCCCTGCCCCTCATATGAGCATGGAACTCATTTCAGGACTAAATCTCACTACCTTTTTAGTGCCTTTCTACATAGAAGTACTACAGCTCTCTCGCAGTTGGAGACTGAGGAAAAAGCCAAAGAAATTGTAATTATTCTCCAGAGGCAAATGAACTGACCCTTCACCAGTCCTGTCAGAGGAAAATGGAGAGCTCCTCAGTTGCTCTAGAGACAACCATCTTCTAGATCCAGACTCAGCTGCTCCCCTTGTGTCAACTCATGTGCAGCTGGGTGTCCTGCCTAGAGTCCATTTGTCTTTTGTCCTTCTGTGTGAATGTTTGGAACCAAGAATTAAACTTTCATCAGTACACTGTATTTCTGAAGAATTTGTATGGTGCTTCCTTGCATATAAATGTGGGGAAATCTGGAGCAAACCCAGCAGAATTCATACTAATACTACCTTCCAAAAAAAGACAATCTCATATCATATTAGTGCAAATTCGGAAAGTGATATCCAAGTTTAAAATGAAAGCTATTTAAACATGTCATTTCAGGACACATATTCCTTGATATAAGTATTTGGATAGATTCTCTATCAATCATATTATAATTTGTTTTCTCTGTCCAAATATCGAAATCTGTCTCAGTTATTGTAGATACAAACGCTATATTCAGAACTAGACAGGTAAGTTTTGAAGAGGTATCACATTTTTATGACTCTTCAAAAAAAGTTGATATATTTTATAAATGACGTGTGATTTCTTTCCAGGGAAAATTACTTTACAGTTTAATTTTTTTTTCTGACATTTTCCCCAATAAATAATCAGCTCTTTTCCAACAAGACAGCACACAGTCTGAACCCTGAGCCTGGAGGTTAAGGCACCATCCATTTATCTCTGTTCACATAATGTGAATTATTGGTTACTTGCTTTTCATTGTAACTGTGTTATTGGAAAATTATATCTCAAGATATATTTAACATATTTTACTTAATCTCTGCTCACATTTGATTTGCTAAATCCCTTGCAAAGTGTTTTTGCCTTATTCTATTGACAAAGCACAGGCTTCAGATTTTACTGAAAAGATACTGCAGCTTGATATGGATGATGCTCTTGACATTTACACACATCCCAACTTTATTTATATTGCAGCAAAATACCTAAGTTGTGAAAAGAAGAATGCACATTCAGCAACTTACTCAGTTCCAGCCACAGGACTCTTATACTATCTCTTGAATAATTAGCAACATGAATTCAGATGGAATATACAGTAACTTGCCTGACTTTGGGGTAGGAAAAAAAAAGATTAGAATGACAAATAGTCAGACTCCAGGGTCAAATGCTTTGCCAGTAGTTGCATATGTTTATGCCAAAATACATAAAGAAATGTCACTTCAGCACATGAATGATGACAAACACTCCAAGTGGGACTGCACTTCATCAATCATTTCAAATGCACAGATTGGGTTTACCTATATAAACAAAAGCAATAAAACTACTCAAAGCCTCACCTTAAACTATTGAGGCATGACATAAACAGTGTTACCGCACAGTCAATCCCCGTTTTACTCCAGAAGCAGTCAGTAAGCAAGTGACAAACTGATTTATTAAGATTAATAAAGCATGCCCTTAATAAAAATAAAGACACTAATATTTTGCATAAACATGGGAACTTTGTTTGGGGCTAGAACAAACCAGGATGCATGAAAAGAGGGACGGTGATTAAGAAATCTTTTTGCACTGTTCATTCAGTAGTACTGAGAAGATTTGAAGAGTGTTTGATCACTAGAAGAGTTCCCAGGCACAGAGACTTTCTGCAGACCCAAACTGCAAATCTGAGACTAGAACAAATTTGGTTTTCTTGGAAAAAAAAAAGAAAAAAAAAAAGGTGACTCAGAGGAAGAGCTCTAAGTCAGCAAAACACTGATGGGGCCCTCTCTGGCTGTGTCCCCTGGGTCTCATCAAAACCCCACTGAAGTGAGTGGGAATCTTTCTGTTGTCTTCAATGAGATTTGGAGCAAACCCCCTGTGAGGGAAATTTAATTGAATTCCTTAGTATTGATCCTTTCATTTCAGTTGCTCATTTAGCCTTTTTTCTTAAACCTGCACCTGCTTTGTCGAAGGGGAAGGGGAAGGGAAGTGAGGGGAAAGGAAGTTTTAAAGTTTAAGTATTAAATTAATGTCCACAATATTTTATATAAACACAATTATGAGACATTCCTAGAATATTATAAATTTCCACTAGATAATTTAAGGACAGGTTAAACAACCTGTTTAAGTGCTCTTTTGTAATCCCTTACTGATAAGAAAGTGGGCTTCATATCACATTTTCTCCCACCTTCATCAGCTTCCCCCATCAGCATTATACTCTTTTTTAATTACTGTGTGGCAGAATCTAAGGCTCAAACAAAGCTTTTCCCTTTCTTTCTCTGTAGCCAGTCACTGAACGGCTACATGACCTTGCACACAAACCATTTCCTTAGTCTAATCAAGATAGAATTAGGAAATAATCAAAGCAGGCAACAGTACATGCAGAAGGGTCTCCTTGGTTCAGAAGATGCTGACACAGATTTCTAGCCACATACCCTAACATAAGCCAGATATTCCTCACTTAGTGGAGTCTATCCAACTATATCACAAGCACAGAAAGACAGGACAATCTAACTCAGATTGGTAACTTTTTAAATTTAAAAGCCCTTCAAAGATAAGGAAAAGGGAAGTGATCCCAAATGTTTTGTAACTTGGAGTTATGTTATTTTTTTTCTATGTCACTTTGTCACCAGGTATTGCTTGTCCTCTTTATCCCACACAGAATAATTGCCTCTTTATGTCTATTCTGCTCGTGTCTGAACTTTCAGGTCTGTGTCCCTTCTCTTGCAGAAGTCCAACAGAGTTCATCACCTTGGGGTGACCTGGCCATGTCCACTCCTGGCCTGCCACTGCCTGGGAAAGAGCAGAGCAAGGGCTGATAAACTAAAACATCTTCTTATAAGTTTCTACCCTCAATTTGTCAGTCAAAGAGCCTGTTTGCTTAAAGGAGAGCATGTTTCACTGTAGTCTCTAAAAGATTTCTGCCTATCTCCAGCATATTCTATTTTTCACTTCTGAATGTTAAGATTTCTTTAAACCAGTGGATAATGCTGAATTGTTTTTAATATTACTACTCCTTAACTTGTTGTTGAGCCATAGAGTACAGCCCATTATTTCCTGTTGTTCTGTGACTTTCTTCCTTGACCATGACATCATTGAGGGAGTGAAACAGGGTCTGAGTTATAAAGAGATAACAAACTCCTGCTGGATCCTGGAGAATAGTTAGTTATTGACCAATATTTATAAGCAGCCCACAATGAAGTTTCTGGGTCACCTCAAATGAGACCATTAGCTCCACTGTAGCGGCATGAAGACAGTAATACAACCTCCTGGCATCTCAGAAAACAACATCCCTTTTATCAATAAGATATTTTGGGAAGTCTCTGAGGTACAGAAAATATGCCCCTATTTTATAAATAGGAAGACTTTGGAGGATCCAGTACTTGCCCCTTATGTCACAGACTGCTTGTAAACAGCTGGATGTCTTGGGTAGTGAGATGCTTCCAAGACACTTCCTTTAACCTCTGTATTCAATTTCATCTGTCAGTTAGAAGCTGAATTATGCCACAAGAGTAGCTTTGTTCAGTTTCAAAGACCTTCAATCATTAGCAGTGGTGAGAGCTATGAATGCAGAGGAAAAAAAAAGTGAACCTAAGGCACTAACTGCAGCAAGGTCCTCTTGGAGAATTTACCTTTCTATTTAAACATAATTTATTGTTAGGGAAAAAAAAAGGAAAAGAAAAAAAAATTATATCTAACTGGATAGATAAGTATAGTAGCCCATATTCTAGGGATTGATAACCTGTGTGAAGCATCAGGACAACAGTGCCTTTAACACAAGGACCTCTAGCTCTTTTATTCAGACACACAACTTGAATGAGGAAGTTTGTGTTTTTTCAAAAAAAATGCCAGGGTATGAAAAAAAATTCATAGCTTTTCTGTAGTTCTGAAGTTTGAAATACACTACAGACAATAAAATGCCCCGAAAAGGAAAAAAAACCCCAAATTAGTACCAAAGGGTTGCATAAAATGCAGCCACTTTCTGAAAAGAATGCCTCCTTCATCCAGCTCATGCTTCAAACATCCTCCTCATTTAACACAGCTCAGTTGCTGGTATTTATAGATTAAGACTTTACCAAGAACACTGGAATTTATTCTTTAATAGAATGAATTTTAGCACTACATTTCATTTATTATTTCAATATTGTGAAAGAATACATAGGATTCCATGAAAAAGTAACTAAATCCACATTTTGTTAGATCTGAAGTTTTGATTCATCAAGCTGACAAAATGACAGTTCCAGTGTTAACAAGGAATTTCTTTTATCATCTTAAGACACCTTTTGGTGATATTTGTTGTGTATGGAAAACTTTGCAATAACTAGTTACACCTTTGAAAGGACTCACTAAATCTTTGTAAATTTCTGTGATAGGTGACAGTCTATTTGGGCTTTGGAGAGAAGAAGGGAACAAGTATATAATAGTTTGCATTAAAGTAGCAAAAGTCACATGTTTTCAGTTAATGCAGTGATCAGAGCAGTAACCTTAGAGTGCATTTATGTATTATTTGAAATGTAACTAACAGAGACACTTTTGCAGTCAGGTAATCCAGGCATCTTCTCCAAATCTTTTCAGAGTTAATCTTCAGCAGCATGGATCAGGAAATGTCATGTAAGTGTGATATTAATGCAGGGATAGCCCATGAGAAACAGTTTATAGGATAGATTATATAATATATGTAGGGAAAACATTGCTTTAGGGATAAACCACAATGCATGTAGAACGGGAGCTGTTCTGGAAAAAGATCTCTAACACCGTTTTTTTGCAATGCTTCTGCTTGTGCCCAATGAGGTTATAAGAATTGCAAGATGCTTGGTCTTATTGGAAAGTGCACTCAAAGATTAGGAAAAAAAGTATGTTCAACACATCTTAATCTACCAGTGTAAACATGCAGTATTTCCTACAGTAATTTCAATTAGTATCATGGGAAGAGGTGGAAGGTTGAACATGTTTAAAAATCAGGTAATTAATCTCCATCCTAAACTTGATCAATATCAAAAAAAAAAATAGTTAGCTTTATCCTAGATAAATGACAGCAATAGATAAGAATTTTACAATTGTTAATTAGCAAGTTTAAAAGCTTTTGGTCATTGTAAAGGCAGAGAAATCAATGTGAAAGCACACCAGATGCGGATCTTTATTTCCTATAAAAGAAGATTTTTTAAAATCCCTCTTGTCAAAAAGGAACACAATAAACTTGAAAAGAAAAATTATTTTGCTTTATGAAACTGGCAAAAAACAGAAGGAAAAACCAATTAGTTTGAACAAATCAAACCAAATTTATTTTTGGGAAATTAAAGAGTAATTTGGGACTCATCCAAAAATGTCATCTGGTCTAAAATTCAATATTTTGACATGTTTCTCAATTTTGAAACCCTTTGTCTTTTTTGTTTGTTTGTTTGTTTTATTCTTTTCTTTTCTAAGGTCAACTTTGAAATGCCAAATGCTATTCCAAAATGAGCACCTGAAACATATTGCTATGAAAAAGATAAAATCTTTCAGCAGATCTTGAAAAAATATATAAAGGTCTTTTTTCTTTTGGAAAAACCACTTTTTGAATTCAATAAAAATTCTTGAAAAATTTTGATCCTGTCAAATATTTTTCAGAAAGTTTCCTGTCATGACGGTAACTAATTACCATAAAACAAATTTTGAAGTAAAAGCTAAAATAAAGTGTTCTATTCTCTTGATGTTCTGGTTCATTTTCATCAAAAGCAACTAACTTTCAAATCACTGTACTTGCAAAAGGTTGAGATAAACTGCACAATAAGCAGCACATGAACCTGCAGACGGCCTGATGCCAGATCCCTCTCCATGAAGGAACCTCTTGTCTAACACTGGTAATGTCACTTTTGGGGTGGTACAAAATTGCTGTACCACCCTGGACAGCCACGAGCTACTGGCAGGAGCCTGTCACTAGATCCAGTAAAGGATTTGGGTGCCTGAAGTTTGACTGAACCAATCAGTGGAAGATTACTTTTACAGGCATTCAAGATGACTTGGAGGTATCCTACAATGTACCTACCTGGAGCTACATTTTTCTAAAAAGTTAAAGGTAGCTACATGAGAGAAAAAAAAAATCTACTTTGTTTGAGCATTTGATCACTTCATTGTTTATGCTCTGCTCAAATTCTAGTTTTAAGAAACAGAAGGGCACCCAAGTCCTCTGTTTATTTTCTTCTTTTTTAATTTATTCTTGCTTCACTTGACTGAGAACCACAGTGAGAAACAGTTCAGCCCTAGAGACACCTATGCTTATGTTTGGAAGGTCTGTACAACTCATTCCAGACCAGCAACCTTTGAGTAAGTGCAATCCCAACTGTGGATGAAGACTGGAAAAAAAATGTGTGCCTGTCTGTCTGTCCGTCTGCCTGCTCCCAGTTACTCTACAAGATTTTAAATGCCTATGAGTTCTGGGAACAACAGAAGCAGTAACGATGCAGACAACTGGGCTCAGCTGTTTCTTCCCACGTGTCCTCCTGCCCCTCAGATCTGGGATCCAGGAGTGGCACATGCTGCTTCTCATCAGGCAAGAGAGAGAGTGGTGAAGTACCTTACAGGTGCCTTGGGACAGGAGAGACAGCCCTGTGCATGTGAATGTTGAAGGCAAGGGCTCCTTGGGGAACAAGGGGAAAGTGCAAGGTTATTGCAGTTAGGCAATAATAAATTACTGTTGTGTGAGGCCATTAACTCAGGAATTATTGATAGGACTTCTTTATTTATATCAAGGACCACAAAGTCTAAGCCCAGTTCCCTCAGCACTTTGAGGTCCTAAGCAATGTGGAGGAATATGTACACCTATCAACAGGAGACCTGAACTGCCATACAGGTGACACCAGCACACCAACACAGCAAGGAGTGCTCAGAAATCCAGCAGAGCAGTGTTGAAAATTTCTTCATACTCTGCTCTCTCTAGAAAATCATAGCACTCATATTCCCAGCATGGCACCAGTATCACCTCTGCTTGAAAATCTTCTGCACGTAACTTGTCACAAGCTGTAACACAAGTTTCTAGCAGAGACAGGAAGGCAGCTGCAATGGTTTACCTCCCTCTGTTTAATAATAAGGTTTCTCTATTATATTTGTTGAGAAGCAGAGCTCTATATTTATGCACTGAACATTTTAACCACAAGACCATTCTTCTTCTGTATTATCTTTGATAAGGGAAAACATTTTTGTGTTTATGTGCTGAACATTTTAATTGACTCCTTCCAGCTAACAGAATATTGCATCTTCTCACATGTAGAAGAGATATGTATAATTCCATATGTAACTTTTAATGAAGTCAAAATTAAATAAGACTTCTGATAATTAAAAATAGATACTATATCAAATATATACAAATTAAGAAAAGAATTAATGCAGTAATTTAATCCCCTAGGTACTGAAATAATAATACATTTGAATAAAGAAAAAAATATGTGAAAACATTTGACACAGTGAGGGTAGCTATTGCATATTAACTTTGCCAAGGTGCAGTTTCTGATTCAGACTCTGAAAAAGATTCTTTCTTAATTTCTAAGTAAAAACGGAATTGGTTGTCAGATGCTCACCATTCTCACCTTTGGAAACTACTGGCTCCTCAGTTGTTTGATAATAATTACAAGACTGAAGCTGGAAATTTTTAAAACCCCCAAAGATTATCTTGCCTGAGAGAGCATATTTATTGTCATTATAGTATTTTCTTTGAATACAGATTTACACATAATTCACACAGATTTATATATAAATACACAAATATTATTATAATTTTGGCCATATGAGACTGTTATGATCAATGGAACTTGGTTTAGACCCACAAGCATGCCAAAGTGCTTTGCAGGTTCATATCTTGTTAGGATGGAATATTGTTCTGTGTATGCCGTGCTGGGTTTAGCATGAGTGCACTCCAGGCTTATAAAGTTAAAGCTATTCTTAACTGAAAGACTATTTGCAGACAAGTTGCATCTGCAAGTAGGAGTGCAAATTGAGCAAAATATTGCTTTCCAGTCCTTCAGTCATCCCTTTTCTTTAAAAAGTTTACTCTTGCCCCTGTAACATTGTGAGTTCAGAGACACGCAGGGGGATGCAGAGCTAGAAAATATGGAGATCCAAGGTGTCACAAGCTAGTTCTGAATAAGGTGATTATCACTGCTTGGCTGTCTTGCAATGAAGTGTGAAAATTTGATGTGCTGGGGTTCCTAGCTGACTGTTTCTGTACTGTACTTTGCTTGCCAGACTAAGAAGCAGAAAAAAAATCCAGCATGTTCTATTTTTTTTTTGTTTTGTAAGTAGAAAAATAAAACCGACTTTGCTTGAGAAACCAAAATGGTTCAGCTCTTTCCTGTCTGATTCAAAGGTATGTTTAAGTTTTAATGGGGTGAAGAAAACTAACTTGAGTTTCACTATCATTTGTATTTTCCATCATAGAAAAATGAAACCCAGTTCATCCCAGTTTTAGTTTCAACTAGAAATCCAGATCAGTCCCATGACAATTATTTTCTTTTGAGAAAATATGAAAGTAGTGTAATCATTTTATTATCACTGATTAGTGACCTAGAAAAATGGAGAAACAGTAGAGGAAATTTTACTGGTTACATTACAGTGCTAAACTAGTGTTGCCAAGAAAATCTAGTCATTCTTCCAGGAAAGGAAAAGATGAACCAGAATAATAGACCACAAGGAAAACATTGAACTTCTTCTGGATATTTACTCCTATAAAAATTTCCTGTCTAATCCAACTCTTACCTAGCTAAGTAAAAGATGTCTCTCATGCAGTGAGTTGCACTAATATCCCTGTTAGTTTTAAAACAGCTGAAAAGAAAGCAGTTTCATCTACTTGTTTATATTAGGGCAAAAAATAAAGTACCTCTATTGAAAGTTCAAATACCTCCACCTTGGCTGAAAAATAACAAGCAAACAAAAATGAAATAGCAATTTCAATGGCGGCCCAACAAGTGAGCAAAACTCTGTATGCTGGGGAACGTAAAGCCTTTTCTCTTTGCAAACTGAAGGTTTTACAGAAGTTTACCTTGCAGCATGCAGTCATATCTGATAATATCTCTGGAAGAAATTTCACTCCACACAACTGGGCAAGGTATATGCATAATTTTGGTAGTGTATGTGGCCAACGTCACCTCAGTGGGCTAGCAACCTCCATATTAAATGCATTATGCATTACTTTTCCTCAACCTTTCTGTTCAGAATGAATCATCTCTTTACTTCTTAAACTAGATATCATGATAAAAACTCCACTCCAGCTCCCTTTGACATCTTTTTTTTCGGATAAGATCAGAACAATTTGACATTATGCAATTTACTGAAATGTACAAATGGTAATGTCTCTCTTCTTTCCGATGCTGGTGATCAGCCAGTGAACACAGCTGGGAACCTCACCATTTACTCGAGCTCAGTTTCTCTGAAGCTTTAGTTATCCATTCAAACACAATGAGATTTTTAACTGAAGCTCTTAGTGCTGCTTAAGAATAATTTCATTTCAGCAATAACCAGTAACTAGCCCCACTGCACTTTTGGAGATAATTTTCTCTGATGTCTTCAAATGGGTATGAACTTCCATGAGCTATGACTCTAAAATTTTCAGCTTAATTTTAAAAGTATGTTGTATTAGTTCTTTGCCCCCTGTCCTTCCCCCCACTCCCACTCCCATTGTGTTAAATATTGAACTTTGATATATATAAGTTCAAGATACTGGGTTTTTTGTTTGTTTGGTTTTTTTTTTTTTTTTCTTCCTCTCCCTCAAGTACATTTCTGGGAGATACTTTCACTTGTAGTGCTTTGGAGCTTTGCTCCTTCCTATTTCAGATGCTAATAACTGCTGAAAAGGTTGTTGAAAAGTTTATTTTGCTGTATAGGTTGACACAGCTTTGCTTTCTCCCTGAATAGAAAATGCACTGATTTCTCTTCACTATACCCTTGCTTCTTTGAAGCACATTCTGTATTCAAACCACTTAGACACAATGGATGCTTCTATAGACACAAGATGCCCATGTGTGTACAAAGGGTAACTCTTACCAGAAGAAGCATCCACCATCCATGAGAGGACAGACAGAAGGTTATACAAGATGTATCTGTAAATCATAGAAAAAGATTCTTGGGAAACATAAGATATCAATGGAGAAGGTTGTGTTTTTACACTGGCAGGAGTTCAATATCTCCTATTATTTTTGGTACCTGTACAGAGATGTTCCAGACTGCAACAGGAATAAAATAAACCTTGTAATTGATACTGCACTGCCAATATCATTTGAAAGGCAGCCATGTAAGTTTCACCAGTTGCATTTACCTATAATCTTCAGAAATTAACCAATTGGCTAAGATGGGAAGAGTTCTCTGCATTTCTGGTTGTCCAGAGTTGTGTTCTGTCAGATTTTTAACGTTTCTTAGGATATAGGAGCTGCACCCTCTGGGCAACGGGTTTCTGTGCTTGGTTACCCTCACAATCTTCATACATTTTTGTTTAAATGGAATTTGCTGTCTTTCAGCCTGTGCCCACTGACTCTTCTGTCACTGTATACCACTGAGTGTGGCTTTGCCTTCATCCCATCAGATATTTGTACATATTGATCGGATCCCCTGAGACTTCTCCATGCTGAACAAGTCCATCTCTCTATCTCACCAAATGCTCCTGTTCCTTCAACCCTTCTTTGGCCCGTCTCTGGATATGCTCTGGTATGTCCTTGTCTCCTTTGTACTGGGAAGCCAGACCTGGACCCAGGGCTCCTGATGTGTCTTACTGGAACTTAGTAGATGGGAAGGACCACTGTCCTGAGCCTGCTGACAATACTTTGCCATCTATAGGTTATACTCGCTTTGCTATATCTGTGCATTGCTGTGTCATGGTGAACTTTGTACCCACCAGGACTTCCAAGCCTTTTATTGTAAAGTGGCCTTTGAGATGGCATAACCCCTTTCCAGGGGCAGGTCTTTGCATTTTCCTTTGTTGAAGTCAACTTTGTTGAGAGCTTGTCAGCCCACTTCTCAAGCCTGTCCAGGTCCTTCTGAGTGGTGCACAGACATCTGGTGTGTCAACCCTCCTCCCCATTTTGTATTATCTGAAAACTCACTGAGGTTACACTCTATCCCCATTATGCACACCACTAATGAGGTATTGGCTGTTTAAGGCCCAGTTGGAATACATGTGGTTCTGGTGGTTGAACCCTATCTAGGCTTTGAGGTGCTGATCACAAGCCTCAGATGTTCCACCAGCTTCCTTTCCATATCACTATCAGCTTTCCTGGATCATGCTTCATCAGTTTGTCCATGAGGATGTTTTGGGAGACAGTGTCAAAAACCTTGCTGAAGTCAAAACAGATGACATAATTTATTCTGTTTTCCTGTACCAAGCCAGCAATTAGTTGTAAATCTATGCTAACTATTTCCAGTCACCTTCTTGTCCTTCATGTGCCTAGAAACACTTTCCAGGATTAGTTGCTGTTTCACCTTGCCCAGGATTGAGGTAAGCAGCCTGTAGTTCCCTGAATCTCCTTGCTGTTCCTGAGATAAAAGTGACAAGCTGTTCAATAAGTTGTACCCTACTGTGGGGTGTGAAGTGCACTTGTTCTGTGTTCCATCAAATAATATACAAATAATCCTAACCCACAGATTCTGATCCTTTATCTTTGTCCTCAGGCACTGCTCAGAATCTGCACTGGAATTTATTTAGGTGCTTCTGAAACTGCTATTGTCAGATTTTACCTGATGTCAGACAAGATGGATGCCATTCCATGGATGCTGCTAAGGGAAAACTTCCACACACAAGCAGTCAGGGCTGTTACAGGTCCAACTGGGCAGCCAGGGTCTCAGCAGTGCACAGTAACTTTCCCCACTGCAAAGGAAGTCATTGCTCTTGATTCTTTTCCTCTCTGGGGACTCACAGACGTTTGATTTTCTTTAGTAAATAATAGAGCATTGTGAAAACAAAGCAGCGGCTTAAAGAAAAGAAGGAATTCACTGGTAATAGTTCCTATTTGTGTGACCTGGAGAAAGTTTAGGTCATCTCCAATAACATCAGATAGAGAGTACTTGAACTCCAGTTCTACCATTTAAAAACACCAGACGTTTGGTGTTAAAAAACCTCCCAACCACACAACAAAGCAAAGTTTCTCATAAAAAATCTCTGTTGTTTGGGATGGATTTTGGAAAAAGAATAATTACACTGACAGACTTTAATCTCTGTCTTTTTGCTCATTATTTAAAATAACCAAAACAGAGAGCTAACAAACAGCAGCAACTTAAATACCAAGGGCTGGTTCTGTTTTGACCTAAAGATTTCTGAATCTTCTATTTTTTTTTCCAGAAGAGAGATCTTTTCTTTGGCAGATGCTTTCAGAGAGAGGTTGACCTCTGCTTGTTATCACCATCACTGAAAGGTAGTGAGGTTGCCTTTGTAATAGGCAACAGACTCCCAAAGGGACTTCTTTGTTTGCTCTCAACTTCCCTGACTGAGGCAAGGGTATCTCCCAGGTGTTAACTCCCCTTAGCTTATCTCTCCTCAAATCTAAGCTATAGGTTAAGGAGTGTATGGCAAGGAACATTACAGAGCACAGTGACCCTTCCCTCTCCCACCACATGCTTTTGCAGGCCAGCAAGTTCTCTCATGGGTACCTTTGAATCTGCAGATATTAGATACACAAAGTCTGTATAACAATTAGACTTCTAAGCCGATATTTCGGCTTTTGACTATTCCATGATTGAATTCTCCTAAAGCTCAAGTGCTAAGACTTTGATTAATTTATCTTGGCACTTGGTGCTTCACCTCAGCTTTGCTGTAGCTCTCTGCAGGCGTGCAGCTCAGAGCAGGAGCAGATACCTATGGCTGTTTGGCCCTTTGGGTCTGTGGCAAAGGCTTTTCCTACAGCCGGCCGTTCCAGCTTTGAAGTTTGTGTGGGTCACATGCCAAAGTGAGATTATCAACTCCTATAACAAAACATGTCAGGTTCACAATGTACACAGGATTATATTGCAAACCTCCTTTTCTGTGACATTTTCCTTCCTCTGGGAATTGTAACTATTGAAGAGACAGTAAAACATCATGGCCATCATGTTCTGCTTTTAGTAATTTATGCAAGGCACAGTGATATGTTCAGAAAAAAAGAAGAAACTGAGAAGACTGCAACAGTGCTTAGCTTTGAACCAAAATCAGCTCTAAATTATTTCCAGTTTTACTTGTCATAGGGGCAGTTAGCATTTTTCTTTCAATGAATTGAGTAAGGACTGCAACAAATTTCTGCCTTCTAAAGAGATACATACAATATAGTTGCATAAAATATGTGAGACAATAGTTTGACCAAACAGGTGGTAGAAATGTTTTAACTATAAGTCCTCTTGCTCCACTGAGGTTGGACCAAGCAATGTATTGATTTGACAGAGTAGCTCTAAAATTGTATTAAATAAATCCATCCTACTGAACTGTTCTGCAGCTATCTCCCACCTGGGCCTGCTAATTTCATTACAGATGAACAAGGTCACGTTGCCTGGGATGCTGAAGGCATCCTGGACAGGCTGGTAAATGGCCAAACTGTATTTTCTAATACCTGATACAATTTTTTTCTATTTTCTCCTCACTTTTGGCTTGATCCAAGCCAAAGTGTGTCAATGGAAATACACCTATTAGCCAAAGTTTCAGGATTAGACCTCTGAGAGAGTTTTACAATTCAGTGTTTTCAAAAAATGTGGTAAGTAGAAGCCACAGGGAGTCTGAAATATTCTTATGACAACTGATAATCTAGAACAGGAAAAAACTGTAAGGACAATTCACCATTCAGCATAACATACTTTGCTCTGTTAAAAAGGAAAGTTATTTTTTTTCCTCTGCAAATGAGACAATATGATGGGGAAATTAAATTAAATGGTGATGTTATTCCCCTGGGGCAAAACAATTCTATTCAATAAATTAATTTTACATCAGTAGCTCTTTCCTTTCTTGAAACTGACAGTAATAACCTGACAGCTTAAAGCTTTAATAAACTTCAAGAACTAGGAGACTGTCCTTCCACAAAAAAAAAAAAAAAAGAAGAAAAAAAGAAAAGCCAAGTGTATTGCAGGTATTAGAGTCTTTCCTTGTTCACTGTAGCATAAAAGTCCTCTAAATTCAATTCTACTTAGTGTATTATTTGATGAACCAGACCACTTAAGATAGCTTTTGACAGCATGCAGTTTTAGTATCTTAATGCTTCCATTCTTCAGAAGATACTCAAAACCTCAATGACATTTCCCATTAGGTGGCTCTAAGTAAATATTATACAAAAAGGGCAAACACATGGAGGAAAAGTATTCCGTTTCAGACAGTCCTGTTTGTTAAAAAAGAATAAGTCATTCTGTACAGGCTGCTGTGTGAATTAAACCAGAAAGCATGAGTTGATATATCCAGTTGTCTTCAAGGGAGATCTCTCATCAACAACATCTGAATTTGAAATGAAATATAATTTTAAACGTAGCAGCTTGTTCTTTCTTTCTTTCTTTCTTTCTTTCTTTCTTTCTTTCTTTCTTTCTTTCCTTCTTTCTTTCCTTCTTTCTTTCCTACTTTCTTTCCTTCTTTCCTTCTTTCCTTCCTTTCTTCTTTCCTTTCTTCTTTCCTTCTTTCCTTCCTTTCTTCTTTCCTTCTTTCCTTCCTTTCTTCTTTCCTTCCTTCTTTCCTTCCTTTCTTCTTTCCTTCTTTCCTTCCTTCTTTCCTTCTTTCCTTCTTTTTTCTTTTCCATCCTTCCATCCATTTTCTTTCATTCGTTCTTTCATCCTTTCATCCTTTCTTTCATCCTTTCATCCTTTCTTTTATCCTTTCCTTTGTTTTTCTTTTGTCCTTTTGTCCTTTCTTTCTTTTGTCCTTTCTTTTGTCTTTCCTCCTTCCATCTTTCTGTCCTTCTGCCTATGCTTCCTTCCTTCCTGTTTAAAATTTTAAAATGGAAATCATGACAAATGGAATCTATCCACCAATAAACCCATACGTTCAGAACCCTGTGACTGTAGCTCAGTGTCTTCACTTTTCTGTAGGAGATCTTGAGCAGATGCTGCTATGTCTTCTGAATAACTGCAAGGGGAAATAAAGGACTTTCACTTTCTTCCTCCCTCTTTTTATTTTTAATTCTTGAAGTCAGCCCACAAGTGCAAATATTAACCCCCAACCCCAGAATAAGTCATCTCTTTTATCATTCTTCTCATAAAAACTTTATGTTTCTCCGAAAGTATTTTACAACTGTGACAGAAAGCACTGTGACAGATTCCGGTAGAAGAGGACCAGGAGAAAGGCTGGGAAGTCAGCCAGAAATTAAGAATGATTCCCCTTTTGCACCCGCTCTAGTGTATGACATCATCCCTTGTACTTCAATGCCTCCATACAAAGGCTTGGGATAGCAAGCCAAACATATTGTGCCAAATATCTTTGCTATTATTACAATTTTTCATTTGGGTATGATTCTGATAAATTATTTGTAAATGCAAAAAGACCATTAAATGGAATAACAGGGAGTTACTCAATTCTTCAGCTGCACTGAATACTTCCAATTAGAGTCTGAAGGAGGAATATTGCCTTTCTATCAGTCAAGCCTGTGACACAACACATCTCCCTGAGGTCATGGGTCCTGGATACTCAAAGAAAGATGTCACTTGCATTCTGAAATAGATTATAGAGGTTTTCTAATCAGTAAAAATAGCAATCTCCCTAAAGCATTCACTGGGTAGTTGGGCAGAAAGGGTGCTTTAATGGCCTAAACTCAAGGCCTTAGAGGACTGTCATCATTCAAAGGATATTTTTGAATACTGAGTAATTAAGTTGAATATTTTTAGCTATTTCTCAGCACTGGATAAGGCAATTATTTTAATATTGAACATAACTTCAATTAGGTGAACACTTTTTTTTTTTCCCATGTTCACAATTCATTTGAGGATGCAGCAGCAAACCATTAAAAGAAGATGACAACATAAAAGAGTACAACTTTAAGAACAGGGCATATATTTGTTGAAGACTGGGACAGGTTTTTGCCACATCTCCCCCCCCCCCCCCCCTTCCATCTTCCCCTTCCTCTGCTCTCAGTGAGCCCTACATAATTTTAGGAGACAGAACTAAGGCTTTTGGTCTAAATGCTGAAAGGTGCAGTGGAAATGCTGTTGCTGGGTTAGCATGAAGAAAAGGCACTAAGGTTTGGGGTTTTTTTGGAAGTTGCTCAGCGCCTTGTCAAACTGAGGCCTTGGTAAAGAGTTTGTGCAATACAAGACTCCTGTTGTCATCCTTGTTGTCGGTGGAAACTCTTTCCCCAAGCTGAGAATAGGTGGACTCCCTACAGCCAGCTTGGACTTAACTGGCAGTCCTTGCTAAAGTTATGAGGAGGCATGTTTGCATATCTGCAAGTGCAGTTAGTGCCCCAGACATAAAAAACCAAGAATGGGAATACATTCTGGCAAATTCTCTATTTAATTCTACTGAAAATATTGATTTAAATTGATTCCCTGCCTCTACTGTTTCTCACTGAAAACAAACAAGAGGTCATTTTTAAGCCCTGAGGCCTACGAGCTTTGGTAATAATGGAAATTCTTTTTTTTAAAGACTCGAAAGACTAAATTGACTATGGTCAGGCAAGTTTATTAAAACCTGTATTAATAATATCCTAAATTCAGCCCTATTACTCAGCAAGTCACTAGGTTTGGAACATGATCTTAGCCATTCTTACAAGGTCACCCAGGTAATTTCCTTTGACATATGGCAGCAATTCAGCCCCCATTTCTTTTCCCACCAGGCTTATTTAACACACATATCAGAGATGTGATTCTTTTATAGTACTATTGGCATAATGATAATGTCTTTATAATAATAGTGATTTTATATTTTATTAAAAACATTAATAGGGAATTACTGCTCCTATGAAACAGCAAAGAGCAAGAATTAAT
This sequence comes from Acrocephalus scirpaceus scirpaceus, assembly GCA_910950805.1. Classification (NCBI taxonomy): domain Eukaryota; kingdom Metazoa; phylum Chordata; class Aves; order Passeriformes; family Sylviidae; genus Acrocephalus; species Acrocephalus scirpaceus. The sequence goes on from OU383775.1 coordinate 74,527,465, forward strand.
CATATACTTTCATTCTGTAAATTCCATCTTTTGGAATCAAAATTACTACAATTACAAATTCTTTTTTGATACACCAAATTTGAAATTAAACTGACCAAATTATTCTGGTTGTTTAATGAACATGAGAATGGTGTATCTTTGACAGTTTATGGTTGATGTCCATTTTCATATCTATTTAAGATGCAGTATTAAGATATAACCAGTAAAGGTGGAAAAAATAATTAAAACATTCTTTAAGCATTTTTGCTGCTATTAGCTGTTGAGTTCTTTTAAAACCTGTGTTCTGGAAACACATTTACATCTGAAACAGTCTGAGTAGAGAAGAACTCTCCAATTTCCCTCAACTTTTCTATTGATGTGTCTGACAATCCTCAAGGGGCAGCTTGGTTTTGTCCTGCAAACACCCTCCATGCCTCAGGTTCACAACTTCCTTCCAACAGTAAGTGTTTCTTCTCAGCTTTCAGGGCCAAAAAAGCAGTTTTTCCCTTTCACACTGGGTGTTTTGTGTGGTCCAACATCTTCATCTCCCTCTCCTGAATCCACTCTTCACCTGCTCACTGGTTGTCCTATTGGATGAGAAACAAAGGCTTTGTGAAGATAGCAGGCCCATTAAGGAAGTAGTGGGATGAGGCTGGAAGAGCTGATGCCTTGACAGTGTGAAAAAGAGAGGGAAGATATACCCATATAAATGTTTTGAGAGTTGACGTTTCATGAAAATTTCATGAAATTGAAATGTTTCCTGCCGATGACATAAAAATGTGGGAAGTGACTAATGCACCTGAAGGCTGTGCTGCCATTGGGCAGGACCTTGGGCTGGAGAGTTGGCCAGGGAGAAACTTAATGAGGTTCAACACGGGCAAGTGTAGGGTCCTGCACCTGGGGAGGGATAACCCCTAATACCAGTACGTGTTGGGGGCTGACCTCCTACAGAGCAGCTCTGCAGAGAAGGACTTGGTAGTCTTGGTGGGTCACAAGATGACCATGAGCTGGCAGCATCATGGCCAGGAGGGCCACAGGTATCCTGGGATGCATTGGGAAACCTGTGGCCAGCAGGTGGAGGAAGGTGATCCTGCCCCTCTACTGGCCCTAGTAAAGCCACATCTGGAGTGTTGCGTCCAGTTCTGGACTGCCCTGTACAAGGAAGACAAGGAGACACTGGAGAGGATACAGTAGAAGACCCAAAAATGATCAGGAAAGACTGAGGGAATTGGGCCAGTTTAGTGGTGCCCAGCGAAAGGATGAGGAGCAATGGCCATAAACTAAAACACAAGAAATTCCAACTCAACATGAAAAAGAACTTCTTTGCATTGAGGATGGCAGAGCCCTGGAACAGGCTGCCCAGGGAGGTCGTGCAGTTTCCTTTCTAGAGTTCCCTCTCTTGATACACTCAAAACCCACCTGGAGGTGTTCCCATGTAACCTGCTGCAGGTGACCCTACCTTGGCAGTGGGTTGGACTGGAGGGTGGATCCCCAGAGTTCCCTTCCAATCCTAAGAATTTTGTGATTCTGTGACTCAAAAGAGCATTCTCAATTCAAACACAAGCACACACACACACAGAGTCACTCACACACGTATTGAGTATTCACGTATTCACACACCAATTCTGTCCAAGGGACACAATACCATTAGGTCCTTGAAACAGAAATGAAACAGAGAGAAAGGTATGTGTACTCTTATTGGGTGGGATTCATCTCACTTCACTTTAGACATCTAAAAATTGCTCATCTCAGTTAGTCAGCTGTGACTAGCCTCAAATCAGAGGTAGCAGAGAGAAATAGGTGCACCTGAAATGCATTCATCCTTCCTACCTTAAAAGAAGATGAAATTTTCTTTGGAATTACTTGCTTTCCATGTATTATAAAGGGGAACGTGAAGTAAATAACTGAGACAATTGACTTCTAGACATCTGAAAGTTAGGAACTATGAATCTCTTCCCTTCTTTAGCCTTGAGGACTGAATTGCACCCTCTGAACTTTGAATGAAAATGGTACCTAAGGTCTGGTTGTATTTCAGTTGAAGATTTTCCAGTAATTGCTGTTAAATTGAAATGTGAGATTTTTCATATATAAATTATTTTTAAAAATTAAAATAAATAATTGGGGGGAATACAAAACATTACTAGTACCCTTGGAAAACCCTTTGCAGTGAAAAATCTTTTCAGATATAATTTTAGTGTTCTAGATTGGTTCCCTAATAATAAGATTCCCTAATAAGAAGAATAGTATTTCATGGCTCTAAAACAATCTAAAAGTAATTGATTCCATAAGTCTTGGGACTTTGAAAGTCTTTGAAAGATTTGAATTAAAAATGAATTATTTTTGACTGTGATAAAAATATGGTTCTGATTATATTCCCAAAGTTAGTGCACTGAATTTAGTTTTCAAAATTGGTTAGGGTAGACCTTTTTGTTCTGAATTAGAGCCATAAATTTATTGAGGAAAAAAGGTATCATCATTCTGATCAGTATCTTCATGGTAACAGTATTTCATGAGGGTATAAAAGAACATTGCTTAGTTTCTTTTTTTGAATTAGACAGATTTAAATAACAGCTTTCATGAAAGGCTTCAAATCCTAATGCTATAAGGTGCATGGGAGGAAGTTAACTTTTTAAGGATGGTTACTGCAACTGAATTAATCATTGGGCTGGAATACCAAAAAGAATGTTTCAGAATTCCTCTACTTCATTAAAAATGTGTTTAAATCTTAGCCTACAAATGCTAATCTATAGACATGGCAGCATTTATTCTCATTTTCACAATGTGTGGTTTCACTCTCCTTTCTGTATCTTACCTTACTCAAAAAAGAGAAATAAAGCACCAAAGTGAAATAGATGTGTGTTTCTATATGTAAAAGTAGCCAGTAATTATTAACAGAAAGCTTTTGTGCTGTGCCTATTCAATTACAAATTATTACAAAGAAATAATGCACCTCAATATAATCTTGATGTTGAAATTTGTGTGCTGAGACATGTCCAGAAAGAAGAATTTAAGGGGTTTTGTTTGCTAGAGCTTTTTGTTTATTTACTGTTTTAACTGGATAAAGAGGATCTTCTGTTGGTTATTTTGGAAACATTTAGTCAAAGAGGAACATTTGGCAGCAAAAACTCACTCTAAATTTATCAATATATATATATTTGGACAAACATTTCCAGATGGTTTTCTGGGTCTTGGACTTTCACAAAGCTACACAAAACAAACACTTGTCTTTATGAAATATTCTAGTTATGAAAGGTTATTTTTTCCAGTCACTGAAGCGATGTTTTAAGTCAATCTTGATCTGGTAAAACAGAAAAAAAAATCCCTCCAGCAAATTGAACTTACACTATTTAGTGTTTAAACACAGCAGGGAGGCAAGTCTGTCCCAGGTATTTGCAGTTTTTAAGGGCTCTGCAATGTATCAGATCATATACACGTAACAGCAGACATGATGATAGCTCCTGACTGCTTCTTCTTGGAGGTACAACGTGAGGACACAAGGACACAAACACAGGGAAGACATGAATAGTACTGGAGTGCAACTTGCTGTGCTTTAAAAGTTTAGAACTGCATAGAAAAAACAAGTTTCTTCAAAGCTGTGTAGTCTGATGATTTCAAAAGACAAATTTTCCTGGAACATATCCTTAAGTTTTTGTAAATTGATAAAATTATTAAAAGCTTCTTTTACCCCTTTATATAGGCTCAGATGCAGGTAAAATATGAAGTTTAGCTTTCACATGCTAAAAATCCATGGGGTTAAGATGGGAAAAGCTTTAAGTCTGGTCTTGGTGCTTTATTGGGAAAGGAAGGATGTGAGTATTTGCTTGAGTTTTTGTGCTAAGTGAGCTTTTTTTTTTTTTTTTTAATCATTGCCAGTTCTATATTTTTCCAAAGTAATTTGGTCAAGTGGCTTTGCAGTGAGGTGCAAACAATAAATGCTGGGGATCAGTTGAAATAACAGTCCAAAACCTTTGGCTTTTGTTCTGAGAAAATAATACAATCTGAGAAGAAAGAATCCCACACAACCCCTCTGAAAACCTTAAACCCACAAGTCTTTTATGAAGAGTTAATTTTTTGCAGGTAGATCTCTGAAAGAGACAGCTGATCCTTGTGTACTGACATATTCTTAACATATCAGTCCTTCAGATGCAATTCCTATCAATCACACTCTATAAGAAGCTTCAAACTGAAAATCAAATGCAAGTTTTCAAAGACCAAATTTACCCTGAATTTGTTGATTGATTTGTTCTCCGCTTGCATGAGAATCTTGGTCAACCTTTTTTTAGATCCTATAATTAATTTTTCTTTCTCCTCCAAAAAAAGTAGGAGCAAGTGGAATTTAGCATTAATTAGACTATATATAATGTGCAGTCTATCACAATAAATTTGTAGTAGTTTTCTTGTCTACTTACCCATTCTCCATGTCTGAGTCATATGTTCTCATATACAGGTACTAACTGAAATTACTGTGAAAGAGGATAAAGTTGGCATCAGTCCCCACAGCTCTGTAGATCTGTCTGTGTGATTTTGGAACCCATTTGACATGGCCTTGGATGCTTTGGCTCATCACTAAGAGCAAAACACTTCATCATTATTCTGTTGGGAGGAATTAGAGATGGCAGAGCGGGACAAACTGAACAACACTATGGGTGAATTTACAGGAATCAAGTTCACTGACTTAAATATTAAATTCATGCTTTAAAGGCTTACCAGGAGAAGCACCTTACTCAATCAAATTAAGTTCATGAGTTTTTGATGATCAGTGGATATGATACAAAGAGTACAACCTGTAAAACTCTTCCACATCTCTCCAGCAGCCTCTCTTACTGCACTTTGTTATGCCACTCAAGGGCTTGACCTTTTCTGATTTCTGGTATTTATTTTACAAAACTGTGGTGGTTTTAGCACCTGATCTCACAACTTCCAGCTCTTTTTCATTCTTCCTGCCATCTGTAATATTTCCCAGCTCCTGGTCTATGAAGTCTGTAGTGTATAGTTAAAGAGTAGGGTGTGTTAGAGTACATTACAGTTTTTATTATGCTGATGTTAGAAGTTGAACAGTGAGGACTGAAAAGCTAAGGTTCCTACTTCACTCTGCCAAAATACCTTCAGTCTTGTTATCCTTGACTTGAGCTTTTCTGAGCACAAATTATTGATTGTACCCAAACATGCTAATTTGTGTTTCTGATATTGAACAGAATATAACAGAATAACAGAACCTTCTTCAGTCAAGTCATGAGAAAGAAATTAAACTTGGGTTCTTGACACATTATAACTGGAGTCTAGCATAACCTTGTGGAAAAATTCATACAGTTTGTTGAAATGTCTTTATATTTTGATTATAAGGATGACAATGATGAGACCTCATTTTATTACAAATTTTTTTCTTGGGATCAAACTGTTAATTGATAAAAGCTTTGATGGAATGTTTCTATAAGTTTTAAGAAGATAATTCTTTTTGATTTCTGAGATTAAGAAGTAAATATTGATCATCAGTGCCTCATTTAAGACAAGGAAAAAAGTTACAATTTTAGGAAAAATAGCAGTTTGAGTTTAGGAAAAAAGTGAGCAAAAATATAGATTTTAAATGAAATCTTTGAAAGTAAAAGTAATATCATTACCTTCCTAAAAAATATATCAATAATTTAATCTAACTAGCTTGGCTGTGCCTACAAGACTCTAGTTTAGCTTTCTAGTTTAGTCCTTCATTGTATATATTTATTGTCATTGACTCAAATTTTCAGACAAGAAAATCAGAAGAAGCTTTGAACACTTCCTAAAAGTGTTCATAAATTTCGGATATTGGAGTATTAGGATTTCAGACTGAATTCTCAAACCAAAGTAACTATATGGTTCTGGAGTACATTATAAAGAAAGTCTAATTTGAAACACTCATTTGGTTCATTTGAGGATGTATGGAAGAGAAATCAGTGGAATTCAAACTTTGTTATTTCCTGGTCAGTGTTGACAAGGCTGTCATTACTATGAAAACAAGGCTTGTGCTAAAGAAAACAGATAATACTGAGAGAATTAGCTCTGGGTGGCACTTATAAGAACCTCAGGATCAGGACTTAGAGATTTTTTTATTATATCATGTGGATTTCCTTTGATACCATGCTACAAACCCCAAGGATATTTCTTGTGGCCTCAAATTGATTTCAATCACTTTTTAAATTCATATTTAGCAACAATTTTTGGTAATTAAAATCCAAAGAAATTAACAATTAATGGAACTAACTTGGAGAATAACGGTTGAAGTAAAGCTACAAAAACATGAAGATAGACAAGACAAAGAGAAAAGGAAAAAAAAATTAAAATTAATTTGGAAACTGAAAATAACAGTAGATTTTTATCTTCTGATTTAAGACTGAATCAGAGAATATATTGTGATCTTTTATAATGATGAGTGAAATTTTCCCTCCAGAAATCATCTCATCCATTTTTCCACTGGAACTACTTGCCCAAATGGCTTCTCACAAGTGTGAGAAATGGGTTCAAACTTACTGGCCCATATCACTGCAATAGGAGAAAAATAAACTGGATTTTTACTCCAGAGCAAATGCATCTGTTGTCTTCATGCCTAGACTTGGGCTGTCTGAGGACATGAGCTTAAGTAACAAAACTATAAAACCTACACTGATTACGCTAATCCTCCTGAAATCCATGCAGACTTGCCTAGCAGACTGTATATAATGTTTCAAATAAAACAGTAAACTGAGAAAACTTTAGTCTTACCAATCCTGTAATATATTTAGGTGCATTTCCCCATGCCTCTGATCTTTCAGAAGGAAAAAAAAAATCACCTTCTTGACACATCAAAAAGCAACACAACACCAAAGCAATGACACGTTTGATTCTGAGATGTGTGTCGTGTTTACTTGGATTTTGTAAAAGACTTAGTGACTGGTATGGAAGAAATTAAAATATATAGGAGCAGCATTTTCAGGTGTGAGCACTTGAACTGTAGTGAAAATATATGGTTCTCTAGTATAGAGAGGTGGCTACAGAGAGCAGTTTGTCACTGAAACCACCTACCAGGGAGATCTGTTTGCATGTGTGGGTCTTTGAGTATGTGGCAACTGGGACACCAGGCAATGCAGGGACCAGCTACTGCATAAACCAGGTGTTTAAGGTCAGCTGCTAGAGAGATCCTGTGTGTGTCTGTGTCTGTGTCTCTGTGAATGAGGGTATTCTGTATTGGTTATTGCACTGGGGTTGCAGCCCCAGGGTCTCATATGTGCAGGAACCAGCAACTGAGTAGACTGGGACCCAGTGGCAGCTACCACACAGACTCTCTGCTGTAGTGTACCATACTGCATGTACTCATATGTAGTTTTCAGTGCCTTTCTTTCTGCTCAGCCAGAGAGGAGAGCAGGGTGAGGTCACCAGTGCTGTTTGCAATTGCACGAGTGCAATGTTTTCTGTCTGGGGTGGTCCATGTAGTTGTGTGTGCACTTACATAAGCACTTGGGTGCATATGTGTGTACCCACTGGGAATACGTGCTCAGACTCGCTACTGGCTGGACCTGGGGGCATAGAGCTCACCTCTCCCTTATCAGCCTGCTGGGTGCACCAACCCCGTACACTGTGGTGGCTCTGCTCCTCATACAGCCCTGCAGCAAGAGGCCCTGAAGTTAAGTGGAATAAATTATGAGCCTGAAGTTATAAAACATATTGGCTGACTGCAAAAATAGCCCTGAAGTGCACATGTATTTGTTTATCCTTATAATACTGCTTCAAATATAAGTTTTAAATGGTGATGTCTGACCCTTTTCCATCTGGGGCATGTCAAAAGCAGGTGCTGTTTGTGGACGTGTCCTTATAGCAACATTCATTTCCTCAAGGAATTTAATTGTTGCCTCTTGTAAAATAGGGATAATGGCATTAATTTCTTTAGGAAAATTCCTCCTCAATATTTTCATTGCTATGCTGGAGTACAATTTTGTCAGAAAACGGAAAAAAAAAAACCCCAAAACAAAACAAAAACCAAAAAACCCAAAAAAACCCCACACGCCCCAAAACCCCCCAAGAAACCACCACCACCAACCCAAAAAAATCCCAAACCAAAACCAAACAAACCAAAAAACGCCCCCCAAGCCTATAAAACACGCATTGTGTCTAATGTTGCTGCAACAATTTTCATTTAGAATAAAATGAAAGAGTAAACTTGACACATCCTTTTCTCACTTGAGTTTTTCACCCCATCTCCTATGTAAGAATCAGTGTATGTAGCATTTGTTTTGTAATGTGTTTCTGTCTGCAGCCATACAGTAATACAGAAGAAGGGAGTTACATGCTTTTTTGCAGACTACTTTCAAATGTTTTTTGGTTCACAAATACTCCACAGATTACAGGTGGAGAAATGTTGCTTGAAAACAGTTTGAGATCTTGTGATGGAAGAAATACATAGGAGCAAAGTAGTACTACCAGCAAAGAAGAGAGCTGCAAACATTGTGTGTGCTGTGGCTATGAATTCACACCCTGTAGGCAAAACCAACCTTGCTTCTTTGGCATAAAAGCATTGTTTCAGTCTCAAACAAAATGCTCTTTTGTAGCAGCACAAAGTAAATTTTAAAAATGAATTATTAAGAATTCTATTGAATTGAACATTAACATTTCTGAAGAGTCAAAAACCTCCTCTGCAACAATGAGAAAATACTCAGCATTTGCCTCAGTTCCCTTTAGGATTAGCAGGAGTTTAGCCCTATATTTCCGTGGAAGCAGAGGTAGGGCAAAGCTGAAAACTTTCCAAAATTCCCTCACAACTCTTTCTTTTTCCCATGTGTAGTCTCAAAAGAGAACAAACAAAACAGAAAGAAAGGAAGATTCCCAACAGTCTCTGAACTGTTTCCTTGCTTCCTGCCGTTCATGAAAAACTTCTGCGTGGCCTCATAAATTCTGTGGTCAGAGACAAATTCCTTGAATTTCTTCCACTGTGGAATCACTGGGGAGCCACAGCATGCCAACAGTCTGCTGAGGAATGGTCCACACACAATGAATGAGGAGTCTTGTGTTTGGGAGCTGATGGCAGAACATACCCCACAGATCTGCCATAAACTCATTGCTCTGTTGCATCCAAACAGTTTGTTGTATTTAAGTACCAGCTGGAACTAATGACTAGTTCTTTGAGATCCTAGCTATTATATGAGTCATGACCTAGTGAGCTAAGTAGAGGACCAGGATAGGAATATTGAAGATCTAAGCTTGGCTTTACACTTGCATTTGTCTTAGGGTCAAATAAGCAAACAAGGGTTTTTTACATTAAGGAAAATACAGAGATTGCTATTGGAAGTATTGATTTACATGATGTCATTAAAATCTTAAGCTCATACAATTATGCATATTGTTACCACTCCTTTCTCTTTTTTATGTAGCAAAGGGCTACTTAAGGGCTTGATGGAAAGGCTTGGAAAAAACTCACTTTGGGAGAAAGTTTGGGAAATCTGTTTAAGACAGGAGCAGTGGTAAAAACAATATATAAAACAAACAAACAAACAAACCAACAGACAAACAAAATATATATATTAAAAAATCCACAAAATAAACACTCTTCCTCCTCTGTGGCATAAAATGTAAAAAATGAAACAAAGAAAATTTTGAAGTCATTGAAAAAGAAATTTTTTAAAGCTTTACAAAAAGTTCAGCTGTGGAGTCTATGGGATATTGTTGAACCAAAGTGCTAGCACAATGGAATGGCATGAATTTGATTGCAGATCCACTACAGATTAACAGCTGTTCTATAAAGGGACAGAAATAAAATGCTTTCAGATGAACAACTAAAACCAATAGATTCATGAAAAATGGTGGTTTTTTAGACATGATATCTAATTATAGAAATTGTACACCAGTTTCTAAGGAGTGGAGTGCAGTTTTTGTGTCACAAAGATATCATACTATAAACATTCTGTAAAAATATAATATAATAATATCCCATCATATAATATCACACAGCAAGCATAGTATCATATCAAAGTCTTTCATGAGTCTTCTAAGGGTTTCTGTGAGAAGGAGAATGTAATCTTTTAAGGAAGATTCATCTTTCATATACATATCACCTCAGAATTTCACTGGTTTAGTTTTTGGTAATGTCAGTCCAAACTGAAAGGGCGACTAGAAACAAGAAACGTAATTAGATCCAAGTATACTGAAGAGGGGTGATTCTTCAGAATTCAAAAGCCAATGGTAGAGACCAGAGAAGAGGATCAATACACAATGAAAACTTAGAGAGGAAAGAAATATGGCTATATATAAGAGAGGTTTTAAAATCAAAAACCAAGTATTGATGGGGAATAGAAATCAGATAAGAGAGAAGTGACAAACCAGAATGATTAAGAGAATTGACATGCTTAAAGAAAACAAGAAATTTAATAATTAAAATATCTCCTGTCAAAAGAATAAAAAAGGACAAGTGAAAGAAAATAAATGAGTAAAGCAAAAGTCAAATCAAACAAAGGAATTGAGATCAAATAAAACTGGCAACTGAGTTTGGATTTCTAAAAGTTCAACACAGAACATTACACTCCTTTTGTCTTCTTGTTTCTTTGTGTTTAATAATACAATCAGAGAAGTCACTTATTTAATTACAGTCTCTCTTCTTGCCTTCACTATTCACATAATTTCTATGTTTGGTAAGAATTGCCTATGGGATCTCAAGCAAATCACTTAACTCTTCTCTCACCTCAGCTCCCTCATCTGAAAACAGTGAATATAAAGTATCTCCTTTTCTTTCAAGAGGGTTTATTTTTAATTTTTATTCTATTTTCTTTAGCAACAAACCTTGTTTGAACACCTGTTAATATTCACAACTGCTCCATGCAAGCCTATGAGCCAGAGGGGCTTTGTTTTCTGTTCTCCACATTGCTACTCGTTTCTTGCATGACTCCGGATAGGTCACTTAACCTCTGTGGGCTTCTCCTTCCCCATTCATACAGCAGGATAATACTGACCTACCTCAGAGAGGGATGTGAAGCTAAATTAGTGTTTAGAAAGGACTGCTGAAGTACAAGGTGTAAAGTATTATTATGCTGAGTGCTTCACCGGTGAGAAACTAACCTCACGACTGAAAATCAGTTTAATATATGAAACTCTAGGAGCTAGCATGGATTTGCTGATGAGAAGGGTGGCTGCCCTTGAGAATGGAAAAACACAGTCCCACATTGCTCTGGCCACATTCACTTTGCTTACTCAAGAGCAGACAATGACAGGCAGGGGCTGAAGGGGGAAGGAGGAGGGGAGGATTTAAAGTTAATCTTGCCATGCGACTGTGTACAAGAATTACTGTCAGTACAGAAAACTGACACAAGGTAGGGAATGAATCCAAAAGACATAAGCTAAAAATGTGAACAAGGAAGAAGCTTTGCTTTTTCTTTTCCTTTTCATTTTTTTTTTCCCCTCTTTGTTTTGTTTGGTGCAGCAATCTAGACCTCCTCCTCTGCTCCCTCCCATCCCCCTTCCCCTGGGAAAAAAAAAGAGAACTCTTATTAACCAGTGCCTCTTTCTCCTGTGAGTAGGGAAATACTTCAACACTAAGTCACTTAAGTGTAGGTTACTGTGCAGCCATACTGCTCCCTGTGAATTATGTATGGCTATTCAAAGCAGATATTAGACTGCGTGTGCAGATACCACTGTACATATTAGATGGCTCCAAATAAGGACACCTCTGGTGAGGCTGGAAAAAAGTCATGGCTCAGACATATTTATGGAAAAGAAGATGTATTGAAGTAGCTGAACTAATAGATCAATGCACCAAACTTTATGGGTACAAGTCAGCTGTCACAGGCATGGTTAAGGGAGTTATAATATTCCAGTGAAGTCCCAAGCTTAAAATAAAATAATAAAAAAAAAAGATTAAAATTGCTCTGTCACTTAATTGATAGACCAAACCTGAATCAATCACTCTTGATTGCTGGCCAGCTCTCACATTCACCATATGTCTCTGGATTTCTAAACTCAAATATAAATCTTTTCATCACAGGCAGGTTTGAACACAACAAAACCTTAACAGTGAAATTTCTTTTGAAAGAAAGGCAGATGAAGAAGCAGAGATTCTTATTCTTCCACTATCATTCATACAAATAGCTCTCTTGAATCACTGTAGAAAGACAGGTACTTGAAAAGCAGAATCTGGCTCTGAATATCGATATGTATTGTAACAGGGACACTCCTTGTATAAACTACTCTGTGGCCTTTTGAGCATGTGTGTGATCTTTCTATGAGCTCCATGCTGTACAACCCCCCCTACCAAAAGAGGCCATATTATGAGTCATCCAGGAAGAAAACTGGTTAAACAGATCTCTTGTTCTTCCCTGCCTCTCAGCTCCCACAGCATAATCGTATCCCACTCTGTCTCCTCCAAGTAAGCTATGGTCCTTTCTGTGCATTAGAAAGAAACCAACAAGTAAAAAATCATTTCACAGTATTAACACAGAAAGAGCCATGCACACAAGTGTGTTCATCCATGCAAATGTACATTCATGTCCATATGCCTATATACACACACACGCACATGTCTATGTGTGTGTGTGTGTGTGTATATAATGTGTATTTCCAGGTGCATTTCTATGTGTATGCAGTGAATAGTCAAAGGGGCAGTAACATCTGCTGGGGGTAAGATGTGAAGAACCAGGAGCAATGGTTAAATGGTCCACAGGGTGGAAGAACCTCCAAAACATGCTCTGCTGCCACAAAATTCATAATTTGAAACCACAGATAACAGATGGGCAGATGCTTCTGTACAGTTTTTTCTTAGCCTCATGAAAATAATTTGAGAATAACTGAAATATAACGGTTAGCACAGTAACTGCCATTAAAAATGTGATTTCTGCAGTGCAGTTACGTGTGGAATTACATGGCAATCTCTGATACAGAGCCATACTCTACCTATAAGAATGCACTCAACACCCTAGAAAAGTAAATTTGATCTGTCAGTAGCAAATTCCTCCTTCTTGTCTTAACATGCACAATACTTCACACCTCAGGTTTGATCAGATTAAACTATTACCCTGGTAGGCATGTACATGTAATAAATGTATATTCATCTGTTTTCCCAAAACATCCCTATAAGAAGAGATAGTTACCATACCCTTTATTATGCTATCATATAAATAGATAATAACCACTCTCTGTGTATAATCTGATATGCAGCAGACAAACTTTAGGCAGAGATGAAGTAGGCAGCCAAGACCCCTCACTCTCGTATTAGTTTTCCCTGTGCCCTGCAGATCCATGCCAATTGGTGTTCCCATAAAGTCCTGTCACTTGTGCAGCAGAGACCACTGCTGGGATGCAGTGGCAGCCCACATCCTCAGCATTTCTCCCACCTTGGAGACCCCAGCCTGGCCTTTTAGCGCTGCACCTGGGCTCTTTGCTCCGAGCCTGCCCACATCATCTTCCTCACTGGGGAAAGGTTAGCCTGCTTTGCTGTGGCTCCAGATTCCTGTCTTTGGGGCAGCAAAATTAGAGTTTGCAGTGGTGCTGGTAATTTTGAGACACATCCAAACATACATTTCCAGGTCCAGCATCACAAGCCATACTGGTGTAAATTTCACATGAATGAAGAAAAAATAATTGACATTTTTTGTTCTGTTTCTGGAAGCATATCATTCCAGACCTGAGAAACTGCTGTCTTTTTTGCGTGTGACACTCTCCTTAATACACTCAGTGAACTTTACTATACAAAAACTTCAGCTGTTAATTCAAGATAATCTAGGTTTTCTCCTGGCAAAATTGAAGTAAATATAAATCACTTCCCCTGATGATGTTTACAATATTTATTCATGGACCCTTCAGGATGAAGCACTTTGATTAAACAATTTAGCAAAAGCACAGCAAACCCACCTGCTGTATGCAGAACTAGAACTGAGCATCTCCAAGGTTGTTACGAGCTATTATATGTGTATGAAAAAGATACTTTACACTTGCAGCCAGAGATCCGGAAAAGTGACAGCTATACAAATATACATGAGCAAAACACAACAGCATGGGAAATTATCTATTCCCAGCCTTTTCTGTATGCTTTACAAAAGTGGAAAGTTTTTGAGATTATCTACAGTAATTAGGAGTCCCCAGTTGTGTTTACATGGTTAGCAAGTGTAAAATATGATGACCTGCTGAGGATTTGCAAACAGCTAAGTTATAATGATGGATCGTGGTGAGAGGACATGTAAGATTTCCCAGACTTCTGCTGGGAATACTTCAAAAATAAAGCACGTTGTTTTCCCTTGGGGTTTATAACGCCTCTTTGACTTAATCAGCTTGCCTTTTTGCTCTCAAGGAGAAATTTCTCCAATTTTACTCATCGGGAGAAATTGCAATGTTCACAGTGTTATGGTGGTGATTTTTTAACTATCTTTTCTCCTGGGAGACATTGGTTAGGGTAACAAATAACTCCTCCATAACATTTGGTTCATTATTTTGTAATGTTTGAGGAGAGGATATTATATTTATATATGTGTGTGTCTATGTATGTATATTAGACTGATGTAAGTACATGTTTATGAGTTTTATATATATATAGATAGATGCAAAAATCAGATAACCTAAAGAAACAATTTACCTTTTATATTAAAAACATATGAACAAATAGTTATTTATTTCAAATCATGTCAAGTCATTAAAGGAAAATTCACATTTAATCTATATTCTTATAATGCCCAAGAAAATAATTCCTCTTCTCCATGATGGGATAATTTATGCAAGCCATGCTCACTTATTTTATACAGTAACATTTGAGCAGAGCTATCAGTGACTATATGTTTGCTCTTGTGGCTCAGAGAAAGCAAGCAGGGAAATGAGTAATGCTTTATTACTGCCAAACCCTTCTCTAAAGTGAAGAATACCCCTAGGCATATTTTGAAATGTTACTGTGGGGTAGGGGGAGCTTTGCATGTCTCCCTGACAGAGCCATATAAAGCAGAGTCGAGAGGTGAAAATGATTCAGGAGAGCTGCTTTGTAGCTTCAGGACAAACCATTCCCATCTTTGCTTATATTTCTGGCTAGTACTAGATGAAAAATGAGGAAAAAAAATAAGATTCAAACACTTAAAAAATGGAAACTCACTGCAACATTTGACTGTAATATTCCATCTACAGTGTCCAGGACACCAGGCTTTTCTAGGATTCTTCATTTCTGGCACCAGGTAAGCCAGCCAGGATCTGGACTCCACTCTTATATTTATAGGCAGATACTCCTTTTCCCTCCAAGCAACTGGAGGTGATGGGCTGTAAACAAAGGGTGAGATTTATCTCACCTGGCTTTAGTTGTCTACAAGTTTGACTGTCACCAAGCTTAAAATAATCATTCAAGCTTCAACTAATCATTCAAGCCCTGCCATTAGTCTATAAAGACAAATAGAGACCCAAGAGAGGGATTTTATCATATCTGAGATGCACACCTGAGAAAAATTTCCCCTCCTTCTTTGTGCCAGAATTGGAAATGGATCCTTCCTTAAATTAGATAGCTAATTTTCTTGTTTAAAGTTAAGTGGAATGAAACTGGGACACAATGTATAGCGTCACATTTTTGATTTTCCATGATTAAACCTCCAGGGAGCACCCAGAGATTTACATTCTCCTTTATATTTTCATCATCTCCTTTTTACACCCCTTGGCCAATTTAGAGCTGAAAACTTACAGGAGTTGCTCTTCTTCGTCTTCTACACCTTCCCAGGAACATTTTTGTTATTTTATCTTTCAGCCTGCCGAAGTGAAACATTGCTCCAAACCTTTCTTTTTCCATGCTAGGACAGTACTTCCTCTTGAGAAATCTGTACATGGTGCAGTATTGAACATTTTTGGTCCTCAGTTTATTTTTCATTCTAATGACTGAGTTTCAATTCACTTTAATTTGTGGTTGGATATAATGATTAAGGTTCTCCCATTTCACAAGTGGCTAAACTTTATGCTTATATTGATTACAAACATAGATGAACACACTATGCTTTTTTTAAAATATTCCAGGTTTATGACAGGTAGGTAAAAACTGTAATAGAAAGGTCTGCTTGGTTTTTATCTTTAGGGTTTTTTCACAGCTTTCATAATATTTTCTTATTTCTGTGTGTAAGGGGAAATATTATAATCTTGATTTTTTTAAAGTGGTACTTAATGCTTCAGGTGTGCTGAAACACCACATACCACTTTTCATCAGGAACTTGCAGATTAACAAATATTGATGAGCTTCTGAAATTCCTATGAGACTAGTACGTGCATGTTATCTAAGGAAGGTAAGGTACAAGGAAGTTTAACACATTTCTTCAACTTAAAGCTTTCTGAAGTAGATTACTTAATGTTTATGACTTGTGTATATGTCAAAAGATTTCAGATTATATTTTTATTCACTATCACTACAAACATATCCCGCATACTCCAAATTTGATTGTATCTTACTGGGGGGATTGCTAATGTTTCATAAACTGCATTCATACTTTTAACTATCTCTTTCATCATGAAGTGACTCATTGCCTTTAACTTTGTGAGAGGTTCTCTCTTTGATGTTCTTTTCTTATTTTGCATAAATTTGTTTTTCTATCTATTTGTTTCTATCTGTGTTTTAACACTGTCATTGTCTGTCAGTTGCATTATTATTATTACTATTCCAATGACGTATTTTTGATTTTCCAGCCTCTCCAAACACTAAACTGTTTCCTGGTAGAGGCATGCCTTCAAAGGCTAAGAGTAAAGAACACCATGCAAACTCTTTCCATATTAATTAACCAAATATACAATTTGGAAATTTGTTTGTATATCACAAGGACTGGGTCCTCATTAATAAATTTAATAAGTTTGGGTTTGGTTCCAAACAGAATCTCTCTTGCAAAAACACCCACAATTCCACAGCAGAGGGACGAGTAGCTATGGAAAATACTGTAGTCACCACTAGGATCAACATCTATCATGATGATCACTCACTACTTGATAGAAGCTCAAGAAATATCTATTTTTAGAAGATATTTTCAATATTCTCCAGCGGACATCTAAATCTCTACAAAAAGTTAAAAATTAATTAGCACTTTTTTGGGATATCTAATCTATTAAATCAAAATAAATGAGGACTATTTGTTTTAGTGTATTTTCTGTCAATCTCTTCTATGTATTTAAATGAGCATGACACTCTCATGGACTGAGCCAATTTGGAAGTTTTAAACAGAAGCAGAATCAGTTTGTGGAAAGCCATATGGTCTCCTTATGATCTGACATTAAACTAAATAACAGATTTACAGCCACAGATACAACAGCAACAGCAAAAAAAATGTAAACCCCTATTTTTCACTTTTAAGTTGTATCTGCTCTGAGGGTCTTTAATTTTTATTTTTATGTTTACTTTTTTTTTCCCCCAAAAGTAACAAAAGTGCTGTGGAATCAAAGAATTCTATTTGTGTGTTCTTCTCAATTATCAGCAAATGGTTATTATTGAATGTCCATCAAGACAAAAAAAAAAAGGAGTCAGAAATCAGATTATCAATTAGAAACCCATAGCTGTAACACATCAAACATTTGGGAATTTCTCACTTCATGCCCCTCTATTTCTTTAAAGTGGTTGGAAGATAGAAAGAAGGCATATTCCTAAAGTGTCTTAACTGAATAGCACATAAGGCAAAATAGAACTCATTCATCTAGTAATTTCTAGTAATTTCATCCAGCAATTTCTGCAATCTTCCCCCGTCGACTCAGAACTGAGGCCAGTGACATGACTGGGTAAATACCATCTCCCTGATGCTCAGGTTTCATATTAGGAAAATACCAGATCTGGAGACGCCATGATTTTCACTGGTATTTTTTTCATGCTGGTTAGATCTCCATATTAATAAAAAAATTGTAGACAGTTTTTCATTTTTATGGCTTCAGTTGCCATCCACAAGTTTATCTTCTGTCATAACTTACCCATTATTTTCTTCACATGGTCATGCCAGTGTTCTGTAAACAGATAACCTCAGGAGCTGAATTTCCCTGTTTTCCCCCTGGAAATATTTATTTCAAAAATTCAGATGTTTTCTCTGATTTTCCAATAACCCTTTTAAGGATTTAAACGTGGATGTTGTTAACCTCTGTAATACTCTACTATCAAACTTACTCTATCCTTATAGAAAAGTAGAACACTGTACATTTGGTTAACTCTTCCTTGTTTATGAATATTCCTATTTTGTTAGTCCATTTTATCACCACATTGCACTGGGAGCTCAGTATGTGCTGTTATCCACAATAAAACACGAATCTATTTTGGAGTTACCACATCAATGGCAAGGTCCTTCAGCCTGGATAGACATCCCTTCATAGAACTGCAACTTTGTACTTCCCAGTATTAAGTTGGAATTTGTTTGAACAAAGCACAGTTTGCTATACAGTTCAGTTCACTTGGTATGACTGACATCTTCGTCATTATGTACCACTTTTGCCAACCTCTGTGTTGCCAATTTTGTCAGCAGCAATTTTATACTTACTTCCCAGGCCCTGAGGAAAATATTGAATGGTACGAGGAGAAGAGCTGATCTCCAACAAACCCTGTTAAAACCAGTCCCTTCAAAATGACAATTTCATTGACAGCTACCTTTAGAGACCTACCAGTTTCTCAGTTTTTAATCCTTATAACATGCATTGCTAATGCTTAGTACCAAAGTTCAGCTAGAAGATCATGTGTACCTGAGCCAAAGCCTTATAAATGTCTACATTTATTTTTATCAGGTAATACGTAATATTTTCTTTTCTAAGTTAGATTTGTTTGATAGACTCTATTTCCTATAAAGCCATTCATATATATTAATTCCTTATTAAATCCCACATAAGTTTTAAAAGTATTTTTCCTGAGCTGATGTTAAGCTAATATATTGCTATGATATATATAGCTCATGCCAAGTTATACATATGTCAAATAAAGCTGAACTGGAGGACTTGGTAAGAAAATAATTTTTATTTGATATCTAGTCATAAGTGTATCTCTGGAACTAGAGGGACAATTTGTATTTTTAGGTGGTTAGAAAATGTACTCGTTGCTCATGCCTAACTTATCCCTTCAGAGATGATTTAGTGAAATCAAAAGTGACTCAGAAAGTGCACCATTGCTCCAACCCTTAAACTTCATGAAGAACAGTGGATGATTACCTCTTTTTAGCATACTAAGCTAACTCCTTCCCTCTCTTCAAGAACCTTAAGAAGGTTAAAAGCCCTCAATCCAGTTTTACAATTTGAGAGAAATCTTTGAAGATTCAAACCTTTGCATCTGCTGGACTCTAGCTTCCTTTAAGAAAGCTGTGCATCAGACGATTTACAGGGCACCTCCTTCCAAGATTTGTAGTTATTGCCTAGTCTTCAAATATGTTCTGTTAAAACTTTTTTCCTTAATTTTTTTTCCCGTGCTATGGATGAATGATCTTCAAGATTGCATCATTCTTGGTAATTCCTTTTTGCCATTATTTTATACTTGACAATAGTCAACAAAACTCTGTAGAGCTTTTTAATTGTGTGCTCTGAAAATTTCACAGGCAAAGCGCCAGCCACTTAATTGTGCTAATTATTATTCACGCAATAACGCCTATTAGTCTGCACTTTTTTTAAAGGGGTTCAATCTGCATTCAGATCTTGCTTGCTTGGCAGAATGTCATTATAGCGGCTTTCAAAATCTGGCAATAAGCCTAAGAAGAGTCCATTTTTTGCCACTGGGACTGCCTAATCCAGGCATCATAATTGATCAAACTGACACATGCCTGCCAAAATGGTTGCAAGAAAAACAGGAATCTACACTGCTCCAGTATCTCCAGCCCAAGTCTTCAAAAATTATAGGGACCAAAAGATGAAATTGTATTTATGTGTGAAATCAAACATATATCTACAAGCAGAAGGGTAGAGTTCCAGAATTGCATTTAGTGAGTGTCCTTTCAAAGACACACTAGAAAAACACACTAGAAGAAAAGGGAAATAAGACCATTAGAAGGATCTGGCTGTTTAAGTCAAATCCCTGTCTGGTACTGATAACAAGATCTCAAATTATCAAATTATAAAGCTTAAACATCTCCTATGCTTCAGTCAGATATTTACAGATCCACTTTGAATTAATTTGACTATGAAGTAAAGGTACACTTGCAAAAGTAACTGGGAGCATCAAGCTTCTCAAATAAATGTGATTCCTCAACAATGAGAATTGCAGGAACAACAAAAGAGCCATTATGATTTTTCTACACCATGGTATCAGTGACGAAATTGGAGTTCACAATGCATAAAAGAATGAACTTGATGGATAAACACAAGGCTATTTGGAAATTCCATCGGCTATTTTTTATGTTGCTGAATAAGCAACTCCCTGTGACCATTTATTAACATGAAGGACGTGAGATCATATTTGCTTGTTAGCATTTAACATATGATGTACAGCAGGATGTGGCTCTGAGTAAGGCCAAATAGTAAAATAGGTGTAGAATCGCAGAATGGGGAGGGTTGGAAGGGACCAGAGTAGGTCATCTGGTCCAGTCTCCCTGCTCCAGCAGGGCCATCCTAGAGCACATGTCACAGGATTGTGTTTAGACACAATTGAATATCTTGAATATCATCTTGAATATCTTTAGTGAGGGACACTACAATGTTTCTGGGCAACCTGTACCAGTGTTCAGTCACCTGCACAGTACAGGAGTTCTTCCTCATATTCAGATGACACTTTCTGTGCATCTGTTTCTGCCCGTTGCCTCTTGCCCCGTCGCTTGGCACCACCAGGGAGAGCCTGGCTCCATCCCCTTGGCACCCTCCCTTCAGATATTGACAGACAGTGATGAGGTCCCCTCTCAGTCATCTCTTCTCGAGGCTGAAGAGGCCAAGCTCCCTCAGCCTCTCCTCATACAAGAGATGCTCCACCCTTGAAGCCCTTCACTGAACCCATCGCAGCGTTCAGCATTCTGGATGCTCTTATACTGGGGAGCCCAGTATTGAGTTTTGGTGGAGGACACCACTAGTGGGTGACCTCCAACTAGACCCTGTGCCACTTATTATGACCCTCCGAGATCTGCTGTGCAGCCTGTTCTCACTGTTTAACATACAGAAAGCTCATTTTTTCCCTACACATGAAACTTTTGTGCAGTGTCCCAAAATATCCACGAGCCACCTAGCAAGGAATTTTTACTGACTGATGCACTGAGCTGACCATCCAACGGCTGTAGAACAGAAGGAATGAGGTCAATGGAAAATTGAGTTTAGCACTGTTTGATCTCTCTTTCTATATGAATTTAGAAGTCAGGTGTCATGAAAAGGTTCACTGACCTAAAGAAATGTTGATTAAAAAAACAGCTCTGAAAGCAGAGAGAAAATTAAATTTGAGGGATATGATGGAGAGGAAGAAAAGATTTCTTTACCATTTTGTGGAAGACTCTGAAAAAAAAAGAAGATAAAATAGAAAGGGAAATTTAGATTTTAGCTTAAGAAGAAATTTGTTGAATGCTAGTATAGACTGAGAGAAGTTAGAAACTTCTGGCCAGTGAGAAGCTCCATGGATTTCTTCTAGATCTTAAATGTTCTACAAGCTTCCCTTATCATTACAAAACTAATTCACTGATTATAAATTATATTCACTGATTATATATAGTTTTTAAAATTTATTGGTCAAGAATTGTTCACAACCAAATTAATTTTGCAAATCTTAAATTTATATAAAATAAATTAGTTCAATGATTTTCCACTTCTGATACAGAATCATATCAGCATAAGAGAGAGACAAGGATGCTGAAACTGAACAGGATTTTACTGATGAGAACTTTTTCACTGAAAAATGCTGATGCATTGAGCTAAATGTTTATTTCAGCTTTATGAAGTTCAACAAAATTTTGACCAGGGAAAAGCTCTCAAACCTAGAAAAAAGCCTGCTGATTAAAACCAGAGAAAGATAAAGACAGAAATGACTGCTTGCCACAGAACAGCTACAATGTAATACCTATTGTCTGAAGCATGAGTTTTTGCAGAAAATCTCTCACCTTAATTTTCTGCATGTGTTTCTTTTTTCATAAGTGTGAGGTAACAGAGCATAATGATGGAGATGAACACACACGAATTAGACAGTTTGGATTTGTGGCAGTGTCTCATCCCAGCTCTTGCTCAGTCTTAGCAGTGAATAGAAACTGCATGTTTTCAGATCATGTTTGAAAGCAGATGATGCAGATTTTGGTTGAGATTGATACTGACAGGTATCCCTTCTCCTTACATACCAAAGTAGAAACAAAGTGGTGAAGCCGTGACATTTTCCAGAAACTGGAAGAACCTTTTTTCAGTTGGAATTGAAGTAAATTTATTTCTGTGATTTTCAACTTCTGGAACTAGTCCTTTCAGTTGCTGTCTTTAGTCTTCTCACACTGCTGATGCATTTTAACCACTACTGTGCTTTGCCCCACTTCCAAGAGGGTCAGAAAGCCTCACATGCCCTCACATGGTGTCAGATGTTACCATCTTTCCCTTGCCATTTTTTTCACTACCCTGATACTTGTGTTTTATTCCCATTTTGGTTAACTAATGGGAAGTAGAAGTCAAATTAAAGAAAAGAGGGAAATGCTGGAAACAATTTTAAAAGGAGGCCAAGGAGGGAAGTGATGGATCAAAAAAAATCTCCAGAGCTGCACTCTATGTTCTCCTCAACACTCACAATTATCTATCTACACCACATTTGTTAAACAAAATGGAATTAAGCAAACTTTCATTAAGCATATGGTCTTAAAAAACGATGACATTTCAAACAGTAATACTTCTTTGCACT
Source organism: Acrocephalus scirpaceus scirpaceus (assembly GCA_910950805.1). NCBI lineage: Eukaryota > Metazoa > Chordata > Aves > Passeriformes > Sylviidae > Acrocephalus > Acrocephalus scirpaceus. The sequence goes on from OU383775.1 coordinate 74,550,155, forward strand.
CTCTCATGCTTTATCCTACTGACATAATGGCACAACTAACCACTGACAACAAAGAAAGAGTCCTGCTTTGAGGTCTTCTACAATGCTGGCATCAAAGTAGCCTGTGATGTTCTAAATAGTATGACAAATCATTATATAAACCTTCTAAGTACCAAGGTTTGTTTATAATTCACCTCTGTTACTGGTTGCATGAAAATTCAGTTGCTATAGAAGGATCAGCAAATTCTACTTTTTCACACTTGCAGAGTACATGTCAGCAAGGCTATGTGTTGAGTGTCAAGAGTGGGTTCAATTCTATATACAAGACCAAAAGTTTTGCCATCCACACAGTAGATTTGATAAGACATCAAGTTAAAGGAGGAACTAGCCATTTATGTGATATTCTCCTGGAATCCAGTGAAGTGTTGGGAAGGATCTTGCACCATTCCAAAAGCAAAAGGAAAGATTATAGCACCAAGCCTCTTGCATTAAAGAAAGTTTGGTGTTATTGACAAAATTGGACTGTTGAAAAGTAGAGAGAGTCTTGTATGAAGAGGTACCTTTTCTATCAGTTTGTCCTAGTAATCACTGCCTTCTTAGCTGCAGGACTATATACAGCTCACTATCATTTTGATTTGAGGATGCCAGATTATGATATTTATAGGCTTTTGAAAAATAGTACCCCTAAGTCCCCCTGATTTTCGATGAGACAAAGAGACATACCTGATTTTAAACATAAGATTTGATTTTCTGTTACATGTGCAACATTATTGGAAATGTACTTAAGTATCAATGAATGTAGATGAAATCTATATACTCCCAAATACCTAAGACACTTCAGAAAACGGAAATCTGGTGCTTCTGGAAATATTATTTATGGTTCATTCATTCTGATGCTGGTTGAACATTCTTGGTGGTTAAAGGAGAATCTGTATTAAACTTTATATAATTCACATTGTCTTAAAAACTATACAGAAAATCTGTGAGTGTCCCCCTCTCTGGGTGTCCTTGCCTTCTTGCTCTCCTTTGTATTATTACAACACACTCATTGCACCTTCTCATAAATTAGATCATCCATATCCCAGCGACCGCACTGTGTATCCATGGGAATTTATACAGTGATTAGAACAATGGGGCCCTGATTCTGAACGGTGCCTTTGGGATTTCCTGTGATATCAATTATATACAATACAATCCTGCCCATGAACAGCATTATCCTCCAAGCCACTCAGCTCCAATTGCATGATACTTAAAATTCCTCACCTCGTACTCAATGGCCATGAGAGGAGAAGAAAAGAGTAAACAAACAGGAGATGACCTTTATGAGTAAAACATCTAAGCATAAAAAGATTAATCGACCCCCGTCAGCCAGTCATTAAATCAAATAAGAGCTTTTCTTGTACTTTTAAAGCTCAGATTTACAGTCAGGCAAATTGTGTAAAAAGGCTGGTAATACAGTGACGCCCAGTGCCACTGGGCTTTAGAAAGCTGACAGTTGCTGTAAAATAGTCATTAAACAACCTCTAGAAGAGACTCATCAGCAGATGCCCCCAGGTGAAGGAGAGAGAAAGCTGAGAGAATGAAGGAGAATCTAACATCTTAGCATGACTGAATTAAACAGAGCATATTATGCTGATTTTCAGAGTCAGCCCAGTAATTTAATTTTCATAGCAGTTCCTTTGATTGTAGCAACCATTTTATGAAACATTAATAAAACTTCTTTTTTATGTAGCATACATCCCTTTTCCATTTCATTAAGAAAAAAGACAGGATGTACAAATTTGCTGACCATTAGCACTGTAAATGACAAAAACAAATGTAAGATTATTTTTAATGCAGTACCACTGTGGTGGGTAGACTATATTTGGCTTCACAATAATTTCAGCACAAATTAGAAGAGACAATCAAACTGTACATGGATTTGTTATATTGTACTGCAATGTCATTTTATAAATCAGAATAGACTACTATGTGTGTGCATGTGTGTCCATGAACTATTTTTATGTGTAATTACAGTTAGTAATGATATATTCATTGAAATAGATTCTTCTTTTGCTTTTACTGGTACAAATTGCATAATTATTTGGAATTAATATCAACATAAAACTGGTGTAAATGAATAGAAGAGATAATAAATGTAGTTATCTTCCTGGGGTAGTGCAACACACACATACAACTGTATGCCTGTAGTCAGCTGTCATTGGCTCAACTACATGTAAGCATGGGAAAAAAAGGCAGAAATTTTGAAAATTTTCAACAGGGATTTATTCTGCAAGATTTTACAAAAAGATTTTACAAAAATAGGGGGGAAAATTAATTTTCCTTTTATACTTTTTTCTTTCATCCTGTCTTTCTGCGACTCCTTGTCTTTCTCTACATATTACAACAGGATTGAAGACATAACTATGAAGAGATTAATGTAAAAACAAATGAGAGAAAGAAAAAAGCACAAGGAAAAGAGAAAAAGTTGCATTGACTTTACATCTTTCACTTCTGTTGAGATAATTGTGCTTTTCTCTTTAAACCAAAATTTCCCTCTGCATTTTTGCTTTGGAAAAGCAGACAAAATTTTTTTCAGCAAAAATGTCTTCCTTGAAGAAATACTGACACCTCTTTAACCAGAGAAAATACGTTTTGCAGACAGGAAAGACATGTCACAAAAACATGTTCTCATTTGGTTACAAAATCTGTTTCTTTGTTGATTCCCTCATTTAAATGCTGCCTCAAAGTCAGACTCCTATCATAACAAATAGACACAGAAACTCATATGTGGAAATACACACATGTTTATATTTATCTATATGTATATTTATATGTATATTTATTTACATATACAAAACATGCAGTCACAGACAAACTCTGTGTAAAAATAAAGACCATGAAGTGAAGCATTCAAATGACAAGTTTTCTCACATTTAGACCGCCTGCCCATATACACAGAGGCTTCAAAGCCACAGGATTACATGCCAGTTTTTCCCCTGTGATAACTTAGTTTCAGAAAAAAAAACCCAACAAAACTCAGCAAACTAAAAACCTGGCTGGTTAGTGTACAGTGAGTGTTACATTTGTTTTTAATATGTATCTTAATGTTCCCTTGTGAAGGAAAAAAATTACTCATTCATCTCACAGCGAGGGACCAGACTCTGAAAGATGCTATGGAGTTTATTCATAGAAATGAAAGCACCAGTGGGAAACAGCCAGGTCTAATTCAAACTTTTTGTGTGATCTCTATCAGACCACGTCCTCCCTCTGTGTCCCAGCTTTTCCTCAGTAAAATATCATTAGATATATATTGGTTAGACTGTAGAGATGGGGTTATCTGATTTCACTTTAGTTTTCAAAAAAAACAGGCTTCATTAAAATTAAAGTACCTGTTGAGAGCAAAAAAAGAGCAACAGATGCTGCAAGAGGGTCTGCTCATTTGCAATACCACCAGAGCAGGATGCACAGGTTTTTGCTTTGGTTCCTTTTGTTTGGTCACCAAGAGGAAACTCCAGGCAGCTCTCATAGATCGTGCAGCTGTTTTGGGGATGCCAGGTGCCTCATGCTGTCTTAGAAGAGCCCTACCATAGGTTTGCTGCTCCTAGGTTGGCTGTATAGTCCTTGCACAATAGATTCCTCATCTTACTTGGACTTTTGCAAGAGGAAGTCGTCTAGCACATATATTTTATTTGCTATTGATTTGGAAAAGGAAAATTCTCTTTCATCACTATCTTCATCTGTAAAATGAGGGTAATGTTTATCGCTTAGCAAAGCAGCTTTAGATCATCCTGTGACATATATGGTTTCAAGGTGTCATAAACCTCCCATAGATTCATTTTTGTGTACTCAGTATTACAGTGATAGCAACTGAATGGACACATAAATTACATTACAAACTGTGGCTGCTTTTCCAGGTTTGGTTTTTTTTTCCTTCTAAAAAATTTTATGATGTAATAATAATCAGTAAAAACATGCCAGTAACATGTGGAAAATACTTATTGCATGAAGAACTAGTACACATTCCCTTTGATTTTTTTTCTGTAGGATTATATTCCTGTAAAAATCCTTTTCAGTGTTATTGTCCATTAGGTAACAAAAATTTTATTGCACCTTTTGTGTGATTTTGTGCAAGAGTGACACAATTTTATTCTTTTAAACTTTATATTTTTGAACCACTATTTTAAACGGCAGCATGGTTTAATATTCTGTAAAGTCTCTAGCAAGTACACATACAAAATACTTTAAAGTACCTTCCCCAGAAAATTCCAGGAGGCTTTACATAAAGTTTCTTCAACCAACATACACCAATAATTCTTCTAATTACATCAAATGTACTAAACCTTTACTCCCATTCTAATTGAAGGATTTAATTATGAAGGAAAATCAATACATCATACTGCAGCCTATAAAGTTATTTACTTTGAGCAAAGAATTTTGTAAGCCACAGAAAGATTGCAAATTGCAGAACACCACAAATTTTAATGTAGAGGGGAAAGGCAGACTATGGCACCATCTTTATTGAAAGAATTTTACAAAGGTGATTTTGCATTCATCATATCTGCTTCTCACAGAAAGAAGTGTGGGTCTCCAAAGGCATATTTTTTCTATTGAAATTATTCTACATGCCACTAAAACAGAGTTTGTTTTGCTCGTAGGAGGTTTTTTTTTTTTTGGTTGGTTGGTTGTTTTGGGGCTTATTTTTCTTCTTTTTTTTTTTTTTTTTTCTCCCCCAGAGAACATATACAAGCAGGCTAATGGCCAATATCACAATTAAGCAACTTAAATTTATTAAGAAAAACTTTCAGCAGAACCTTGACGGGATGCTTGCAAGTTCCTGGTGCACTGCAGCCACACTGGTTGAAGAAGGAGGAACAACTCTAGTTTTACAGCAGGCAGAGTTGTAACTAGTGAAAAGTGGAAAGAATATGCTGGGTTATTTAACCATGCACTAATCATTCCTTTCAAAAGGCATTCAAAAAGACAGAAAAAGGGTGAAATGTCCAGAAATTAAGTTATGTGACAGATTGGGCTGCAGTTTCTCAGAAGTTTAATCTGTACTGCTAGTCAAATAAAAAAAAAAACAGATGTTGGCCTCAGTATTTTCTTGCAGTGTTGTTTTTGATTGAAAACTTTGTGAATGTTTGTGATATTGCTGAGAGCCTATTGGCAGATGAGCATCTCTTGCTATAGTCTCCATCATTATTTGCCTGTCTTGTCTATTAACGAGCACTATCATCCCATCGTAAGATGACAGCTGCAACACGTACTCAGGCGCAATAAACAGCTAAATGAGGCGCACAGCAATTTCACTTGTCACCAGAGCCCTCGGCACGACTGGCTGCACAGCTTGATGCATAAATTCATGAGGCTGTTGCATATGATGGAGTATGCCTGGCTGAAAGAGGTGATGGATAGCAGGGCAGCTAAAAATGGCCATCACCTTGACTCTGTCAGGACATTTTTTAAAAGTACCCCATCAGCTCTCTTGCATTCTTTTATGTACACTGTCCCCAAGCTATAGGCTTTCGAAAGTATTGATAGAAGGCTTTTCCTTACTGACTGTTTTTGGGCCTAAAGTCAAGTTTCTTTTTAGGTTCAGTGAATGCCATATATGCTACTAATGTGTAGGGTGAAATGGTCCTCTAATAATGGTTCGTTCAACACACAGTGGAGTCATAAGGTTAAACACTAACAACAGAAATTTTCCAGAGTATGTCTAAAATGCTGGTAAAATGCATACATGCACACAAGACACATATGACAGCAAAATTTGTGAAACAATGTGCAAAAGTACATTCAATTACAAGCATGCATACAAAACTACGCTTTGCGAAAGGCTATAGGTAGCATTCTGGAGTACGTTATGGTAATTATACATTATGCAAAATGAATACAGGTTGAAATAACTTGCCATTACATACTGTTAGATCTGAATTAGCAATGGATTTTTTAATAAGTCAATACAACTGTATGGAAAATTACAACAGATAAAAATGGACATATTGCTCTCAGAGTTTCCAAATAAAGCCCAAAACTCATGTTGCCATAAGCATAGAATTTAATGTCCCAGTGAAATTTCTTGCATCCCCTGTATCTATGTTACTGGAAGCCACCTAAGGAAGACAAATACAAAGGCAACAAAATCAATGAGGCAGTTTCCTGCAAAGCTTCACGCATTAATCTCTATCACACAGAGAAATATAAACCACTACAAGGGAAGGAAGTCACTTGTTCTCTAATAAAAGAGAAAACCCTTGGTAATAAGCAATTAATAAAGTTGTCATGATTAGTTATGCAACTATGAATCAATGTTCATGATGAAAATGACCACTCTCATGGTTTAACATATCTATGATCTGGTGGTATTGCAAGCGTCGTTCCCACGTTGAAACCTACAGAAACACTGTGGTCATTTTCTGAACATGGTTAATGGCAAATTTTAGCAGAAGGTTGTTTCCCTGTCCTGTACATGCCAATCTGTATATCTGAATGCAAAGTGTCTCCTCCTGCCTTTTTTCTGCTCTGAAACTCTCTTTTGGGCTGGCCAGCTCTGCCTGGTTCCTGTCTGCAGTAGAAGGTATTTGGACTTTTCCTGCCTGCTGACATCTGCCAGCAGCATCCTGGCACCCAGGAGTAGATCCTTCAGGCCATCTGCAGCCAGATGCCACTGGGTCTGCTTGCTACTTAGGTGACTAAGTGATGGGAAAAGCCCCTGAGTTGGAGCACTCAGTGACATTTCTGGTCCTTCAAGCTCTTACACCCTGCAGCCACTCATGTGGTCCTCATAGCTGTGGTGTCCAAGCACATACCAAGCAGTGACCTCAAAGAGCAAAGGCACTCCTCTAAGATCTTGAGGAGGAATAGTTGCCCCATTGTGTCTTTCATTGTGTCTTTTATTTTTTATGCAATCCCAAAAGAGATGGAAATGTTGGCACCATGTTAAGGTGCCATTTTCCCACTCACTGGCTCCTCTTGGGATGGTCAGCAGCTGATATATCTGGAATGCAAGAGCCTGAATTTCTGAGGTGAGTTTTTATTATGAGTTTTTATTAAATTTAATAGTGCATCTTGGGGATTGGGGAAAAAAAAAAAAAAAAAAAAAAAAAAGCCTAAATAGTGATTTAAGTGACTGATTTTCGATATGGCATGCTGCCATCTGGTGGACACAGCTCTGATCTAGCGTCTGACCAGAGCTATGAGGAGCTGGGGCAAGGAAACAAAGGTCTGCGTGGAGTTTTGAGGTCCTCTGCGGAAGAACCTGGATCCAGTGCCAGTATTCACTTTGCAAGAAAACCATCTCTGAAAAACTCGACAGACCCCACTTCCCCACGACTGCAGTGTGAGACACTGAATCCAGAAAACGTTAGCTTATTTTCATGGAGCCCCTGGGAAAAACATGAAGAAAACGCTGTCTTTCACACTGTCAGAAAGGAGGAAAAAAAAATGCAGCAAAAGGAGCACTACAGTAGAGCCACACAAACTGCAACAGGCTTCCAAGCATGTTCTGATGTTCTGCTTGTGGGTTGTCTTCTGGCTCACTTGGTAGATCAGAATCCTGCTCCTACGATGAAGTCACGTCCTGGGAGGAAGAACTTAATGAGCACCCAAACATTTACATAAAGCTAAAATGAACCCCAAAGAATGAGGCATTTAGGGAAATTTTAAATTACACAAGACAGAGTGCCCATACTTTTGCCTTTATCCAGCTTCCATCAGAAGCATCTGTGGAAACGTTATTAAGTGATACTGGAATCCAGGCCATTTCAAGTGCTAAAGAAACTGGGACAGTATTTGGTAGGTCTGGTGAAAGGAGAAGGAAGAGAGAGGAAAAAAATTAACTGCATATTATCATAGATACTAGATGTTTATTCACATTTCTTTTTTCCTAGCTTATGCTTTCATGAAAATATTTCAGTGAAGCTTTTATCAGTGCCACATTTACTGTCCTGAATATCAAAGCTCAAGGAAAATGATTCTTCTTTAAATGAATGCAATAGTACAACACGCAGCCTAAGAGCTGCTGTAATTCAAGAACTTCACAAATGCTATGAAAAGGCAACCAGAAAAAGAGATTTGTGTCTCATGGTGTGTGTGTATCAAGCTCTTTACAAAGCATTCGTACACTTTGTCCTAAACACGGTAATCAAGTTTCCCACTGAGAGACTTGAAGATCAAGACTAGGGGCCAAATTCTGCTCTTATAGTTACATGTTCACCTGTGTAACTGACAGCAGAATTTGCCCTTAGGACTTTAAACTTGATCTACTATTCGATGGGCAGCTCGTGCACTGATCTGAGCACCAGAGTGATGTGCTCCTGTCAACCTGTGAATCAGAGGAATTGCTGCTCTCATACAGAGGAGGAAAAAACCTCCTTGTAAATTGTTCTTGAAATCGCCTCATGCTTCTTTCTAGCAAGGATAGGCAAATTTGAACACAAAATTCAACATAAACTTAAATAATGCTTAGATATCTGGGAGACAGATGCCATAGAAATACAAGCTGGTTGATGACTAATTGTATTTGCCTTTCATTTAGGACACGCTATGATAAAAGGAGTTAGTGAGGGGGAAAGAGAGAAATTTAAATGAAAAAATGCATGAAGCACACATAAATATGCACATGCTGCATATAAACAAAGCAAATTTAGACCAGCTTCAGCATACTTCTTCACTGGCTGATATAGAAAGTGTGCAGAAATGATGCTATTCTTTGTAAAACTGCCTTCATCCTCTGAAAAAAAAAAAAAGATCAATATAGACAGGGCAAAAGGTTTCATTGGCTGAGATTACCTTGCAAAAACTGGAGAATTGTCTGTTGAATTCTACGTAAGTTAGCAACTCTGTGAAATGGAATATATTTTTCCAAATTTACTGCTTTGCATAAAATTAGTTAACACTGAGCATGGACTGTCAAAATGTGTGTAGTAGAATGAGAATGTGGGACACTTGGAGACGACAGCCAAGATAATTTTAGTTGTGGATACACTACCCTCAGCAAACCTTGACCCTGTTCAAACAGCACTTGCAATCAAGATTTACTATACCGTGCTATCAAGCAGAGAGCCTGTTCTGTTTATGTAGGTATGTAGACTTCTCTCATGATGCCAGACAGCTTTCCTTGGCTAAAACTTCCTCGGTCCCAGGCTCCTCTCCTTCCTGTGCCTAGCTGTCAGACTAGCCCATTCTGGCAGCAGTCACATGAGAGGGAAGTGCTTTGGGCTGATGTTGCCCTCACGCTGCTGTGGAAAATGTGAGTTAGTTGCAGTCATGCCTAAAGCCTCTGTGGGTGTGGGGTTGGGCTAGCTCAAGCTGAACTTTCAAATAAACCTAGAAGGTATGAAAGTGTCACATGACAGATGGAGGTGCTCATTTTGTTTGTAAATCACATGTGATTGCTGCTATAATTTCTTCAATGGGGAAGGATGGAAAGGCGGCTTTCCTACATAAGTTGGCCGAAAGATATTTTTGATAGTGCTTCATGAAAGAATGTGTTATCTCTAAATCAGGGAGGTAAGCATTATTTTTTCTATGTATTGAAGTAATGTCAATGCCTTAGTTACAAATTGCTATTGTCCCTGTGATGCTGCACTCTGCAGAAAGAGACAAGAAAATCTTCTTCCTCAAGGTAACTGCCTGTCTCCATTTAGCAAACAAAATAATAAAAAAAGACTAGGTGGTAAACACTTTTTTTAGGTACTTTTTTTTTTCACCAGGAAAAAAGCTTCTAAAACTCGTTGCAATGATCAATTCTGTTCTTGCAAATGTAGAAACAGACCATTTCTTTTGCTCAGACACACTATTGACATCATGGCTTGTATGAGCAAGAAGAGATAAAAAATAAAAATATTTAAAAATGCTTTTATTGTCTTATTTTATTCTCTATTCATTTGCAAGTTATTCCATTTTCAAGGTCAACTGTTTGATAGAACACTTGGAAGGATATTCCCTGGACATATTTTTGAGGGGAAAAAAATAATCCAGTTTGTAAACAAATGAAATAAAATGTGACAGAAGATGATATCAGACATGCAACATTTGTGACAGATGAAGCTCACAAAGATTGCCCACAGACTTCAGAATGTCTCCTTAGTAATCCCCTCTTCCTCAGGAAAGACTGCTGCTGGGTTTCCCTGGCCACTTCAAAAGTTCATTCTAGTATCTTCATTGAATTTCTAAGACTAAACTCAGTAAAATTAATATATTTTAAACTGCACAAGAGGTTACAATGAGTATCTCACAGAACTTAAGCTCTCTTTCTCTTTCCTCTAGTCTTTCTCTTTGCAAACACCCTTATTCGTTTTCCAGTCTCAAAAAACCCCCAACTAAGCAACAATAGTGATAAAAAAGAACAACCCTAAAAATTTCCCATAATTATTCTGCAAATTGCAGAATGGTAGTTGAGGCTCATCTCCTAATAACTTTTCCAATATTTCTCAGCCACCTCAGGTTCTGTCAAAGTCTCATCTTAGTGTTTGATCCTGAAAGTTAAATTACCTCAGGAACCATTTTTTTCCACCCTCAGACCTAGATCTCCTGAACCTGTTTATATTTCCTGTCTACTTGCAACTGCTACGATAAGACCTAAAAAACTGTGAACACTTTTTCCCACTGTGATGGACAGGAGCAAAGCCTTCTTCAGAGAGCAGTGGATGGAAAGTAAATAGGTTCATAAGCTCTGAGAACACTAGCAGTGCTGCAGGCAGGGTAGCAAACAGTATAAAATACAGTTAAAAAGTAAGAAAAATACATTTACTTTTGCTCTGTTAAGCTTTGAGCTGTTCAAGAAGGTTGTGAAGGAGATCTTAGTTCTGAAGGGCGCAAAAAAATTTACTTTTAGGCTACGCTATTGCTTCACAGAAGTAAAGGAGGCAAATTTGATTTCAAAAGATTCACAACAGATGAGTCATAATCATGAAGAATATGATCCCTAAACCATTAGGAATGAAAAAATAATGTGATGGTAAGTATCCAGAGAAACATAATTTCCACAAACATAATTTCTCCTATCTGGTTCTTAGTACTTTCTAGTGAATCCCAAACAACTAACAGAATAGCTATAAATTGAAGATACTTGAGAGAGGTATTTTGCAGATTTCTGAGAATTATTTGTGTCAGCTTGCACCTCACTTGTACTACTAGAGTAAAAGTCACAGTCTATAATGCTACAAAGAGGTCAGTACTCTGTATATATATATATATATATAAAAATACATATGCACACACTTTTTTTGTTGTTTGCTAAGTGTGAGGGTTTTGTTTTGGGGTTGGATTCCATTTTTTTTTAAATGAATAGTGCCTAGAAGGCACAACAAGAGAACCAACTAGAGAACCAACTACTGCATTAAATCAATATTGTGTCTTGTAAAACACATAACAGCACTAGAAAATAACACATAATCTGAGGAAAACCATGGTCATGATGCATTTCTATCTCTGTGGAATGCTATAGAATGTAAAATATTTGCTTCTTTCTCCTTTCAATTTAAACCCTGCTTTCCTCTGAGATTACGCTCAAAAAGTATTTCAGCTTGAAGAATTAAGATAGAACGCTTATACATTTCTAGAGGTGTGGATTCTTCAAAAAAAACATAAGGAATTAAAAAAAAATATTTTGAGGCTTTTTGCCCATTCTCCATCAATAAAGTGCTCTTAGCTTTGTCCCCAACCCTCTGTCCAACCTGCACAACAAAGATACTGCATTGCTTCAGCAACCCAAGTGGTATACACAGACATTTACTCTAGTTGCATTTTTTTGTTGTTGTTGTTGTTGTTCATCACTATCTCTTTTCATCCCGAAATATTTGTTGCCACTTCTAATACTTCCATTAACCAGAGTGGTAGCAAGTTCCCACAGTTATTTTCCCCTGTGAAAGAATACTGAAATTTTGTAAGGTTTCATTTCCATTTAGAATGAAAATTAAGGCCTTTTGAAGCTTTAGTAAGAGGGAAGATGAATATGAGAAATATCCCTAAGTACCTCAAGTTCCCATGTCTCTTGTAGGGGAAACTAGACCACCTCACCTCACATAATTTTTGCTTCTCTCTCTCTCTCTCTCTCTCTCTCTCTCTCTCTTTCTCTCAGCCACTGTTCTTTGCTATTTTGGGATGGCTCTCTTTTAAGGGGAACTGCAAACTTCTTCATACTTTAACTTTTTACTGTCCCAAGAGGTAAAACTTGTGTATCCTCCATTGCAGTAAATAACCAAAGGCTGTTTGGTTGGAGACTCTATGTTGTGTTTACTTTTGCAGAGCAGATTGGCAACAGGACAGAAAATTCAGGTCAGAGCATTCACCTGCCTTGTGGAAGATGAAATACAAACCACCATGGTGAACCAAGAGGCAGAGGAATTGATTTGGCTTCTCTTACATCCCTAATCAGCAGGACCATTAGATTGTGAGCTACTCTGAGACTCTTGTTTTCTGACTGGACTTTCTAGCCCTCATCTCAGAAATCTTTAATGAAAAAAATCATGCCAAACTGGTACACATCAGCAGCACATGTCTCTCTTGAAAGACTGGTTCTTCCTTTTGACAATAACTTTTTGGCAAAAATACTCCTAATATAGTACAGCTACATGTCCCACATATAAAATCAGTTTAACCAACCAGTATCTACTGAACCAAAGTCTGACTGACATAAACAAAAAGTTATATCCTCTTCTCTTTCACATAGATTTTATGCTGCACTCATCGCTATGCTGCTGCCAGCACCATGTCAGTGATGCATATATGAATCAGTACAAACCATTCACAAGTTCTATATTTAAAAGGCTCCGGATGTAGCAGTTCTTCCAGCCTCGTCAGATGTTCGGAGGCGGGTAGGCGTGAAGGGAGGAGAGGGGAAAGGAGTGTTCCGCTTCAAATTCCCACCAGTTTGTTTTGACATCTCCCTTGTACCGAAGTGGCTGGAGCTCACTCAGTGGCTTGCAGAGAGACGTGTGTTGCCAATCTGATATGATGACTCTGCATACACCGCCAAAAATTGTAGTGGATTTTTCATCTCGAATCACAAAGCAAGCTCATGTTTAATTTGGTAGCTACTATCATCCCACCTTTTTTTGTGAGACATTGCTGCTTTACATGTGTATCCCTTTTTTATACAAGCAAATGACAGGCAATTTTTTTTCATATACTTTGCTCAATTATATAAGATTGTCACAAGTATGTAGAGGATGGGGAGAAAGTGAGCTGTTCTGGTGAGACAGCTGACAAAGGAGCAACTCCAGCTCCCGGTACACTCTGGACTCGGCAGAAAGCCCTTCTGTTTTTTTCCAGGCAACAGAAGACTAAAACCTTGGCATTATTGCCCTCCATATCAGGGAAATAAGGTGAAGGTTTTGTTCAGATCTCCTCCCTCTCTGCCTTCATTTTCGATTTCTACATTGTAGCACACTTCCTTGTCCTGAAGGCATCTGCCCTCCCAGAGCTGGTTCTGTTTTGCTTTTGCCTTTATTAGAGGCTTGGTGTCTCTGAAACATGATTGAGGCCTGACTCATAAATAAGAGCTACTATAAATTTAAACCACTGTCTTATTTAATCCCCTTTTGCCCACATAGCGAGGAAACTGACTGGAATTTATTGCCTTGTGTATTCTCCCTGATTTATTCAGTCAGGAGCCTGCTTGCATTTTCCTCTATTTGACATTACTTTGTATCTCGTAACATAATATATTTTCATTATATTTTAACACACCATGTGGTAAATGCAACCGCACTGCAAAAATTGGGGATCTTTCTGCTTGTCTTGTTATCTCTCATGTACAATAATATCCACTACATGATGAAGACCTGACTCATAAACAATAGCTTAGGTCACTGCCTTATTTATTTCCCTGAGCACTCTGGCCAAGGAACTAACGGCCTGGTAATATATCTGACATCTGTATCAGGATAGTACGATCTATGCCCCTGCATGGGAACACGGGGCTCATCTGTTGACCCAAGCTATTAGCGAGTGTAGGAATCTGCATCAGAACACCAAGAAAGTTGTGCTGACTCAATTCTGCCAGCACAGCCTGTTAATTCTGAGTATGAAAAGCCTGTGTCAACTTCTATGCAGGTAGAAAGAAAGAGTGAGAGGCCACCTGAGGAAATCTACGAGAACAGGTAGCTTGGAGAAAAGACGAGGTTAACAATGTCACCAGTTTAGCAGGATAGGAACTGAGGGAGCACATATAATCCAAGAAGTCTGTCTCTTTATATTGTTTGGTGTGCTTCCAAAATCACAATTAGAGCTGTTAATTTTTTAAAAACTATATGTTTTCTCCTCAGATTATTTTTTTAGAAAAGTAGAAAATGCTGCAGCAAATTGAGTTTCAGTGAAAGCAATTTTAAAAATGTTTTTTACTTCCCCACTGAACAAATCAATTTTTGTGCAAAAGGCAAAAAGCTCAAGTGAGATAGGGTAGGACAAAAAAAGTTGTGACCCACAATAATTACCAGGCTTTTAAAATTTGTTTGTTAAACGTTAAAAACAAAAATTACTATTACCCTTTCTGTTTTAAGGAAGACTTTCACAGAAAGGCATCACCAGATTCACAGTGTGGGAGAGAAGAGTATTTTTCAAAAAAGGCACCTTTGCAGCATGGACTAGGCAACCAGCAGACTAAGTCCAGTGATTGGAGCACAAGGTGAGCACATCACTGAGTGTAGCACCTGACAGCGCACAGCACTGGGGAATAATATAGGAGAGAAGGTTCCAGAAGTCCAATAGCCTGACAAAGAAAGAAAAGCTTGAGCTCACAATAGCCAAGACACTAGTAGCAAGGTCATTCTGAAACTTTTCGATGTACTCACACCAAGACCAAGGTTAGTCCTGTATTGTCTCTGAATTCCCCATGGGCTTTCACCATAGGGCACATTAAGTAAATGCCTCTTAAGATTAATACCCGAAATCAAGCTACAGGACAATATTTGTTAACCTCAAGTCTTATTTCAAGTCTTATAAGGTATAGGTGGCTGCCATAGCACTGGCTATTGTTCCTGCAGGTATTCAGAAAGAAAAATTGTTCCAATGGTTCTGGAAAATAAAGCAAAGCTTGGTCTGATTTTAGAAGAATGTCAGTACTCATGCATAAACTATAGATGGTTTTGTGCTTTTTTATTTTTTTTTAACCACTTTATTATCAACCTTTTCCATCTAAACTTTTTGCTCTGAACTGCTGAATTAGGCCTGAGTTGGAAGGAGTTAACTTTCATCAGAGGAACCCTTATAGTGCTGTGTTCTGGATTTGTAACTAAAGCAGTGTCGATAACATGCTCCAAAAGGGATACTTTATACCATATAATGTCATTTTCAGCTATAAAAAGTGAGTGGAGGGACAGTCTGGAGAGATAACAACTGCATGGTGCCTGGCTGGACATCAGTGTATTTGTGGGAGGTGGCAAGTGATTGTTGCATAATTCTTCAGTGATTTTTTTCTTCTTTCTTTGCTTATTAAACCATGTCAAGCCATGAGTTTTTTGTTTTTCCTCATCGGATCCTGTTTCCTGTTCTGCTGGGAGGGCTGAGGGGCTGAGGCACCACACAGCTAATGGCTCTTTGGTGCTGGTACATCATAGCTGCATATCTGTTCTACCCCTCTTCCTTTTAATCTGTTTTTGAGGATTCCCTAAACACTTCAGGTCCAACTGGGGGTCAAAGAAAGACCAGAAACTTTGTCAGTTTCTTGGTGATATTTTCAATTTTTATATTCCAATCATGTTACTTTCAAATAAAAGGACATGGGAACTGTTGTAATTTTTGATGATTTTATTCCTTTTGCTCTGTCATGACAATGGACTCAGAGACCTGCAGGAGACAGCATGAAAGACATGAAAGAGTTACTGAACCATTCGTTCAAGACATGCTGTCAGAGTTTTCTCTTTTTCTCTGGCCTGATATCAATAAAAGGATGGAAATTGAAAAGACTCCTAACTTACGAGTCCACATGAAAATCTTTTTGTACAGGAATGGTAAAAATAAGATTAAATGCTCCAGGGCCATCTTTTTCAGGAAAAGAAAGTGTTTGGGCAGTAGCTGTTCAGACCACCCTGCATCCCTGCATAAGTGAGGTCCCTGGTATCACAGAGAAACAAGAATGTTCCAGCTCCACTCTTTTGTGAGAAAGGAGAGAGAAATGCAGAGACTGAGAACTGGGAGCAAATTTTTTTTGGCTTTCATGCCTGTTGATTTCTGAAAAAATATTTTGACTATGGAGTGTAATTTTGTTGCTGTTATCTGCCTACAACTTTTTACAACTTTTTACAACTTTTTATCCGCCTACAACAAAAATTACAACTTTTCTCAAACACTGCCTCCAGCCACTCTAGAACAAGAATTAAGCCTGAATATCTACAGGGTATGAAAGTGTCATGACTGTCCAATGGCCAATAGCAAAAGAATAGATACTCATTTTGGTCAAAAGATCACTTACCTCCACTTCATATCCAGAGGATGGAACCCAGAAACAATGTCTTTTGCTGAACAGATTTTTCTTTATTAAATTGAAAGCTATTTGTTTGCAATTTCTTTTGGGTTTTTTATTATTATTTTTGGATTTTTTTCCCCTCTATGGTGATTATCCCTTTATCTCAAAAAACACTTCACTATTATTTCCAGTGCAGTGATAGCTCCTGGAGAGTCCAGTGATCATCAATCACCATCTCCCCTGCTGCTCAAATCTACACACACACACACACATGCACACTACTCCTGTCCCACTCAGTGTCTGGTCTTGTAGTACTGGGAATGGTTTAGGCCTAGCTATGTCTCTATCAATAACCTATGTTTATATAACAGGAATAAAACTAATTTGAGTGGTGAACCCTACATTTAAATGTGGTAATTACTCAATACTGAATCAACACTTTCTTGTTTTCCAAAATACAAGTAAAACAGAAGGGGAGACAAAGAAAAGATTAAAATCAGAGAAAAAAAATCAAAGAAAACAAACAAATAAAAGAGAGAGAAGAGAAGAGAAGAGAAGAGAAGAGAAGAGAAGAGAAGAGAAGAGAAGAGAAGAGAAGAGAAGAGAAGAGAAGAGAAGAGAAGAGAAGAGAAGAGAAGAGAAGAAGAGAAGATGAAAAAATTCTACCTTTTCTGCTTTGAGAATAGCTTTCAAAAGTATGGGCAAGGTTTGAGTGACAGACACTTTTGTTAACACAAGGTACCTACATGCACTGACCTTTCAAAGCAAATGCAAAGGTGTTTGTAATCTTTACAGTCTGAGACCTTCCTAAGGATATGATTTGCAAAGTTGATATTTACACACTTTAAAAACAATAAAAAGTGTTAGTGATTTTTAAAATAGAGATTCCACCAAAGAGTCAATACTGTTCCTAAAGCATACAATTTGTGCATATTTATATTAGCTGTGATAGAATTAGCTTATGTGATACATGGATAGAATGGCCAAAAATCACAGCAGTGTTTCTTGTGATATTCCTAGTCTTATTTATTAAATTAGTTATTTTCTCCACAGTACAGTTTTATCTTATTACCAATTGTCTATCAGTAAAAAATAAAGAAAACAAAGAAACAATATATGTAGTTTTACTAAGTAAAGTTAACAATGGGTTAGATCCTGCTGCCTTTGCTAATAATATCAGGTAAAACCTCTTCCTTGGATTTTGCAAATATTTGTGGATGTAATTAACTTAAGCATACAATAAGTCACTCCAAAGTCAGTGCTTAATCAGTCTGAGAGACTGACAAAGGAAATTAGCATTTATGAAATACATTATAAATAGTCTCATTTGCACACAGGGATCCCTAGTAAAATATTTGGTTTTTACATTTTGTATACCCTAAGAAATAGAGAACTATTTTGGCTATCTGTTCTTTTAATTAAGTGTATTTCTTTTCAGGAAAAAAAGAATTTCTAAGCTCTCTTTTAGCTTATCATTTCACTTATGATACATTTTGTTAAAGAGGAGCAAACCAGGCTGAAGGTATTCCCAAATATATTTATTAAAAAGTTTAACCCACTCTTTAAAGTATTAATTGCCTTAAATTGCCCTGTTTTCTCTCCAATTCCATTTTATTAATATATTATTTAGGCCACAAAATTTCATTACAAAAGAATTGTGAGCCAAAGTATTAGACACATATGTTCTTTGTAAACCTATAAAAAATTAAATGACATTATATTTTTCAGCAGACCATTCAGCTTAAAATTCCAATTATTTCTAATATTTAACTAAATAAAAATCTGAAATGCATGAAAACTGACAGCTTTATAGATCTGCTTGTAATTGCACAAATTCAGCAGTTATTGACAGAAAGATTCTCGAGATATATCAGTCTTGAAAATATATCTCCACTATAAATCCCATCAAGATAAGGAAGGGACTCTTTGGTTCTCTGGGAAGATTTTGAAATTTTCAGGCATATTTTCACTGTTAACCAGCAAAATAATTATTTAGCCAAGAGACCAAGCTAGATGAATCAATGGTGCCTTCTACCTTTGATTTTACCAGTCCTTTTACTGAATCACAGTACAATCTCAAGCAGAGGATTAAACATATTCTAGATATAAGCATTTTATTTTTCTCTGAGGTCAGGAGGAACATTGGAACTACAGTCATAGTTTCATGCTACTTTAACTCTATTCTGAACCAATCTAACTTATGCTGACCCATAGGGCACAAAATAAATATTTTTAAGAAGTGCTAAAGATTTTTTTAAAAGACCAACATCTGACTTCATGTTTAGATTATAATTTTTGAAGATATTTCTAAAAAATAAAGTTGATATTCCTTTCCTTTCTATCAAAATGTCTTTTTGATGAATCACAAATCAAAAATCATCCACCTTTTCATACATCTACTTCCCTCCAGTTTTAAATAAATATTCCAAATATATTAACACAAGAAACAACAATGTGATAACTTACACTTTTGTATATGATTGTTTTAGGAGAGGTTAGAGATTACATTCACTGCAGAACTGCCTTACTCCTTTTATAGCTGTGTGCCTCAGAGTTTTCATTGCTGTTATGGATTCCTGAGAGTCTTTCCCAGTGTTACTCTTTTCCATCTTAGCCTGGAGACCAGTGTCTATTGATAAAGTTTCATCAGACCTAAACATCCAATGGAAAGTTAATTTGGGAATGTAAGGTAAAAAAATGGACTACTTGGCAACAAGATAATTATAAGAGAAAGAGTGGGTCATTTCATTGCAACACAGCTAACAGCAATGTAGACGTCCATTTACATCAGTCTTAATAGAGCAAACTACTGTTTTTGAAATCTGAGGCAGACAGATATAAACTGACTATTTAAGAATAAAAATATTCTCCTATGCTCTATCTAACAATTTATTATTCCAAGTACCACTTTAACTATTTGATTATCCCTAAAAGATGAGACAGTCTTGGGTTGGGGATTTGAAAGGAAGAGTTTGAAATACCCTTTTCTCAGAAAGTGATCACATTCATAAGCAAATTTAAAAGTATTTTATTTCAGAGCAGCTTATAAAAGAGCACTGCTCACTCTGCCTGTGCAAGTAATTGATGGAGTACAAATTGTATGACAGTGCTGGGATGATTCTTTTTGAGCTGCGCTGATACTTTTTAACGTACTTACTAAACCACAGAGCAGTACATATCTGCGGGAGGTTTTGAGAAAGAAAGCAACAAATACTTCTCATTAATGAAACAAAACTAAAATTATTTTTTAAGATATTACAGAACATGGAATATTACAATAGTAACTCCAAAAAAGAACAAGTTTGGGACAATTTCCCATTTGACGTGAAAGTATTCACAGAATTACAGCAACAACTTTCCTTTCCTTGAACCTGGACCATAAGCATGGTAGGGACATCTCTTTGATGCATTGCCCTTGACCTTGTGTGTTTCTTCTTAGATTCAGAATCTGAATCCTTATAATGATTATAATATGAAATTCAAGTTTTCAGCCATCTATGTATGTCCATACAAGACATAGGTTTGATTTTGACGTTTGGTTCTTTTTTTCAGAAATTTCTTCCTTGTACACAAGGCTGACTTGAGACTATATTGGCCAAAGAAGGTAGAAAATTCATTTTTATGTGCCTTTCCTGTAATTCTTGCCATCAAGATGATTCACTATACTATCCGACTGCACAGTTTGAAAAGAAAATTTGCTAAATTTGAAATGTAAAAAACTCATGAAGCAAAAGAAGCAGAACTAATATGTCATTTATTTAGATTCAGTTATGATCTTCATGTGAGAGTGACACATAAAAAAATAGCCTTGGCAGAAGATATGGATGGACCTGTAACACCTACACCAAGAAGTGAGTAGTACAACAAAGAGGGAAATATATCAATTTTGTTGATAAATTAAGAAAGCAAACCACATCAAACAGCAGACATTCACCTTGTATTTTCTCTATGGATTTTATTTGCAGTATAGATATGGCTAAAATATTACTACTGAGTGTTGGCCAAGCAATTTGTGAGCCTATAAACTTTGATTGATGGATGTTGGGTAGAACACACCAAAAGATCTTGTACCTGAGAATGATGTACTGAGTGACTCATGATAGTTTACGATGATGCTTAAAATCTTAATAGTACTGCTTGTTTCTGTGCAAGAGCTGATTTTATTACTTGGACCAAAGGCCACTGACATTTTGGTTCCATAAAGCATAAATATATCCATCAGAACTGTTTTATATTCAGAATATGAAAAGCAATAGTTAGGGCTGTGCACAAACACTGTTGAACTGAAGCACAAGAACTTTTTTCTTATGAGAACTCCATGGGATCATGGCAATATGGAGAAATAGGAAGAAGTTATCAAAGTCTGCTGAGCCTACAGTAGCAGAACTACATCATATAGTCCGTAAATATGGTTTACTCACACTCAAAAATCATGGTGTGTCTTGATTTACTGTGGACTATATTTCATTTGAATTCTGATCAAAGACTTAGGGTTTAGGAAACTGATGTTTATAAAGAGGAACGCCTCAAGAACAGCAGCCTGTACTATGGCCAAGCAGAATTAAATTATTTTAAACAACATGTTTTGATTTGATCCTCTTTGTTGAAGGGGCCAGTAGCTTGAATCAGCTCCCAGCAGGAAGAGTCTCATAGATTTCCCAAGCGGTCTACAAAAAACTCTTCATTGATGATCATCTGTTTTCAAGTTTATATTGAAATTTTAACTCCTTGTAGCTGGACATACCACTAAGGTGTCATGAAGGTCAGTTACGATAGTTGAAGGGGTAAGGCCAAACTGCCAAAATTTCAAGTGGTGAATCCTCTTTAAAATTTAGTTTTCATGTAAAAATTTTTTCTCATTTCACATGTATTTTGACATAAACATTGCCTATTGTAGGGATAGGAACAAAGCACTCCTTTTGAAAATTGTGAAAAGCATTTAATTATTGTAAACAGTAACTGATGCCTCCCCAAAATTGAGGGACTTAAAAGTCTCATTCAAGGCAGGAGATTTAAAATGTTTGGATAATTTTCCCACATACCTTCTCTTTTTTTGTTTTTCAACTTCCTCTTTTTAAAAGTCATCATGTGTAAACATGAGGGAACAAAAGCTATCTCTCTAAAATAAGTAAACCAGTGAATTGAATATGTTCCTTCGATGATACAACAAAGTGATGGACACTGGATTGCATGCTATACAGCATTTTAACTAGCTTCATATTGAGGAGAAGTTAGTAACCAAATCTTAAAATCTGCTTCTGTGTGGGGGCAGAGATGAACAGAGGAAGCAAATAGTTTTTCTAACCAGAGAGTAAATGCCTTGTCTATCATTTCTCACAGCAACTCAAAATGTTTCTAAACAAAATAAAGCTAAGAGGTTTTTTTAGTCTTTGGAGCCACATGTTTATAGATTTTCTGTGTTTCAGTTGCTTTGTGTCCCTTCCCCCCATTAATAGAGATGCTCACGTGTAAGGTCACCATAGACTTTTTGTGAATACAAAGAACCTCAGCCTTAGAAGTGCAAGATGTCCTCAAAATGAGTGCTCCACCGTGGTCATGGATAGCAGGAAGTGTTTTATATCTCTTTTAAGAAGAAAAAAAGTATTACAGAATTTCTTCAGGTCTCGAGATGAAATATATTTCCTCCCACCTGACTCCTTCTCTCCCCTGATTAAGAAATCTTTAATATTTCCTTCACTGACAGGAGCATCACAGGCAAAACACTGTATGTATATGCATCTGTATTTCCAAAAAGAAAAATATCACTACATTTCTTTTAAGATTCTGTTAGAAGTTGTACAGAGATCAATTTTGAGACCTGTAGCAGTCCATGATACTAAAATTGTATGCTATGCTTTGAAAAGGTACTCCTTCAGTTTTTGAAAATCTGTTTTCATGCAGATACAATTCTTTCCCGAGAAAGAAAACCATGTTGCTTTCTTTCACTGAAATATCACCATCATACCAAGGTGCCACAGCAGTCATGAATAGTAATGTTGACAGATATGTGGACAGATTATATATAAACATATACATCCGTAACTGTGTGAACAGTGAAGGCTGTGATTTAGTTTTCAATTCCACTAGCAGTGTCCCACCATTCCCGTGAGAACCACTGATCACTCAGAGCTGCATTTTGGGGTGATTGGTCCATTTTTGCAACATCTTGCTATTTCAGAAGTGCCAACAGCATCCCACTTTGTATAACATGCCTGCAGTTCCTGCTGCATTCTGCTTGTAATGCTGGCCGAAGCTTTCTTGTTTTGATATCACTTGTGCTCAGTGGGCAGTCTAATCAGCCTGGTTGATGGCTCCCCTGATTCACATTGCTCCCACTGTGCTCAAGGTTGCAGTATATTAGTCTCAACACAAATATGAACTTAAAAGTATATACAAAGTATTCATTTAGATAGCACATGCAGAATTCACATACTCCCAACAATAACTATATGACTGTTATGTGAAATATTTAAACAGGGATAGGGAAAGGGATAGCTATGATATACAGAGAGACTCGTTGATGAACTTATTCTTTATTGTTACAATACATTAGAATTATTTGTAAAAAATGAAGGTGGAAATATTTTATAAACTATGTTGGTGAGTATATTTATCACACTGAGTTCTTGAAGTGAAGCATGTTCCCTCCTTTTGAAAATCCTAGTTTAAGCAGTCACAGTTCTAACTATTTAGTCCATGAAACATCAATTTTTAAATTGCTTCCAAGTTCCTGATTCTTTGAAATTCTTGCTTTCTGGAGTTATTCAGTGTCCATTTGCTTTCTATAAATAGAAAAGTGGGGAGGTTAGGTGGGGCTGTGATTTCTGAGATGCGGCGTCATGATGCAAAGTGACAATCAGCAAGGCATGTCACTGCAAAATTTTCTATATTGCAACATCAGGCAATACTGATACTTCAAAAATCTATAATATGAACCTTTCACAAATCAGAATTGTCTGCAATATGAGCCTAGAAAAAAATTTGATTGAAATTTCCTGATAAACAGCCTAGGTGATACTAACAAATGCAATGTAATTCGCTACATACAGTCACATTACTATGTGTTTTACTCTATCCCTTTTACAGTAGTCACATACTGTCTGATTTACTGAGCATGAAAAAAGTATTTTGACTTCCTTCTAATTAACCTACTCCACCTCATGGATGCTGTCAATGTCACACTAATTTTTGCAGGTATCTCTCAGCCCAAATACGTTATTGTGGCAGCTGAAGTGCATGGAGCTTGTTCTCAAAACAGTTTCTAGCATGTGCACATCTGAAGAACTGGGCTGCAATCTCTGATCGAATTCCTTTTCTGGAATGTTATTGGGACATTTTCTAGGTACTGAATGAATTCATTTCTTCCTGGCCCCAGAGTGTAAAACAAAACCATAGCAATGTATTTAGGAACAGGACTTATACTTTTGGTGAAAATGTTTTTGTTACTGAAAACGAAAAGGAAATAGAGAAGGAAGTACAGACAAGTGATAAAAAGAAGCTCTGAAATATTACTTTGAAGGAATGTTTGTGGGTTTTTTTTCAAATGGAATATCTGGAAAAGCTATTCCACTGAACTTATATCTACAATAGATATTAACTGCATGCATAAAATCTGTATTAAAATGGTTTTAAATTAGCAGGAATTGGGAAGCGTGCAATTTAAAATGACATGCTGCATTTTATGTGCACAACAAGAAATGCCTTAGTTGTATACCAACTGATTATCTTTTACATAAATTCTTATATTTGCTCTCCTCCCTATTCATTCTTTTGTTTCTGTTCTTTTTCCCCCTTAACCAAATAATTCCTCCCCAGTGGAGTTCAGTAGGAATTGGGAGCTCCAGCTTGCATTGAATTAAAAGTAGGAGTCTGTTTTATTCATTAAACAGTATATAAAAGAATGAAACTATATTCAAAACATAGACGTTGTCTGCATGCAATAAGGATTCCCTCATTACCATGATGAAATCATCTGTATTTGATCTAGATAAATTCCAATATCCCTATGATAAATTCCTTCTCCCCTAGAAAAGAATACAAAAGACTTGATCTTTCTATTGGCATTTATCTTCTCTGATGTAGAGGGATAAGTCAAGTGCAATAGTCACCAGTGACTTATTATTTCTCTCCTCACAGGTGAAGATGAATGTCATAAGGGAGATAAGCCATCGTGTGCATATATTATATATATAACACTATATATGAATAAGGAGATATTAAACACACTATGAATATTTTCTTTTCCCTTTTTGTATTTTTTTTTACTCATCCTAGACTATGGTTAAATAAAATTAGAAGATGCTGTAAATTCCTCTTGAAATGAAAAGCTTCAAAGGATTCAATATTTCCTTCAGCACTACAGCCTGTCATCAGTGAAAAAGACATAGTCTTTGTTTCTGTTTGACTGAGAATTGTTTGACAGAGGCACTAGACTGGGACCACAGGCAATGGGCAGAAACTGATATACAGGAGGTTCCACCCAAATATGAGGAAGAATTTCTTTACTGTGCAGGTGACCGAGGACTGGAACAGAGTAGCCAGAGAGTGTGAGGAGCCTCCCTCACTGAGGATATTGAAGAACCTTCTGGGCACAATCCTGTGCCATGTGCTCTAGAATGATCCTGCCTGAGTAGAAAGGTTTAACCAGGTGACCCACTGTGGTCTCTTCCAGCCTGGCCAATTCTATGATTCTGTGAAATTTATCTATTAGCTCTGTTGAAGTTTTCTATTCTTTGATACTTAACTTCCCATGACTCAGTGCTCCATCTTGTAAACATGATATTCATAGCTCTTTCCTCTTTCAGTGCTCTACAAGCACATTGAAGAAAATCAGGTCAAAGAGCATTTTATTAGATGTGTACTTGTCTTGGAAATAGCTCTGTTATTTGTCTGACATTTTAAAATGTATCTAGAACTAAAAAATTACTACACCTAAAAATATCTATGACAGTTCAGAAAAAAGCCCAATTTATTGCATTTATTTGTCTATAAAAGTAGCTAATTGCAGAAGCCTAGAAAAGACCATCAGAACAAAGGAGTCCTAGTATTTTTAACAAGGAAACATTTCTGGCCATAAAGAACAGTGATGAATATTCCTGAGGATGCCAAACTCACATTCATCCTGCAACCCTCTGTAAGCTCCTTACAGATCCCCCTGTAAGCTCCTGCCCCCAGCAGTCAGGGGGCAGATGGTTTGGCTGTCGACACCGATGGTTCAGCTCTGAGGTGGTCGGGCTATGCCACTTCACTCAGGCTGCTGAAAGAGGGCTGCAAGGAAGCCTCCAGAGAGGTGAGAAAAGCAACACGGAAAACAGTGTAGGTTGTTGAGAGAAAATCCTGCAGGGAAAAAAAATAATAAGACAAGGGGAGGCTGTATATGTCTATACAGGTCACCCGCAGTCTAGGTCTAAAGGCAGCAGTCTGTAACTTGCTTTCTGGTGTTATATTGTAATTCATCATTTGCCCGGGTTAACCATGGAGTACAACTCCTTTCTAGTAGCTCAAACAAAATAAACTTCAGAAGCAAAATTAAACACCCTGTCTCTTTAGACGAGCTACACAAGTCCTAAACCAAAAAGTGACATATTCAGTCTTCTCACCAGCTTGATAGATTGGCACATATAATACAGACTAATAAAAAGTATGGACTGTGATGTGCATAGATATTGCATATGTATTGTAACATATAAATATGTGCTTGCCTTAACGATTTTAAAGCAAAAAAATTTGATACATGAGCCATATTATATTGGTGAAAACCACATAATATTTTACATAATCAACAAATAATCCCTTCAACCTGCAAAATTTTTTAAAAAAATCAACATAAAGATATATTTCAAAATACACATGTAGACTGTCAAAGAAGATTGAATGAAGATATTTATTTAAACTACTCACCTGAACTTTGGGTCATTGTTTTTTTTTGAAACTGCTATGGATTAATGAATAAAATCTATCAAATATATGTTGTAATGATTTATCCAATGTTTACAGTGAAGGAAAT
The DNA here is from genome assembly GCA_910950805.1 of Acrocephalus scirpaceus scirpaceus. Lineage (NCBI taxonomy): Eukaryota > Metazoa > Chordata > Aves > Passeriformes > Sylviidae > Acrocephalus > Acrocephalus scirpaceus. Next base: position 74,576,530 of record OU383775.1, read on the forward strand.
GTGGTATGTCCTGTGCTTTGTGTAGTCACAGGGAGTACTTAGGAAGAATATTGTGGAGTAGCATCGTGTTATGCGAAGTTCCCTGGAGACAGCCAGTAAATCAAAGCTGTGCATGGGAGACAATGTTCTTCCTTGCTGCATTCATATTTCTCAGAACATATCTTCATTATATCTGGTAAATGTGAAATTATTTTCAGAATGTTGTTAGTGTGAAGGATAGATACTAATGCTCTGTAATATGTAAAGGTACAGTTTACATGTAAAAATCTGGCACCAATAATTTATTTGCAGTCGATGTATTGTCTGATGACAACATATTAGAAATATACAGCTGGCTTAAAGAAGGTCCTAAATGACATTCATGTCTTTGTACAGATAAATAATTTTTAAGATAATCCATGCACCTCATCAGAATGAATGCAGGGAGTGTTGGCCAACACTTTCCTATACCACTTTGATAACATTTGGGTTGGATATCTAAAATGCACAACACTGAGGGAAGTACCAGTGAGGCTGACTACTCTGATCTAAGTCTTTCAGAACAAGAAAGTCACCCAACTTTCAGCAATTCACAGACTTTTTATGTTTCAAATCCACTGTCATAATTATCTTGTGACACAAAATACAAATTTTCACCCAATAATTGTTGCATCAGAACTAAAACCTTGTGGATGATCTAGAGTATCTCTTTCCAAAGGATGCACAAACTTAATTTAAAACAGTAGGACTCTGTCAAACAAACCCTTTGGCAATACATGCAACTAGTTAATGACCTTTAGTGCTAAAAAATCTAGTGTTGATTTCTAATCAGAACATAACTGACCTAAGCTTCTAGCCACTGAAGTCTCATTATTTCTCTGATAGAATAGAGACCTCTCTGATTAGAAGTCTCCTCCAGCTCTAGATTCTGACCAAAAAAATCATGTCACCATTCAATCTTGTCTCAATAAAGAAAATGTGTTGTGCTTACTGCAATAGAGGTAAAGTATGTTTTTTCTCCCTTGGGATTATTTCTGATAGGCAAAGGTAGAGAACAAACCAGCTCCATGCTGCCTTGTGTGGAACTTTTTTCTCTCCCTTTACTTAGTGCTAATTTTAGACTAAATTAAAACAACTCCCATTATGCCTTTGCATAGGATTTGTATACAGCACAGTGTAAATGGATTCTTGTTCATAGCATGTTGCTACAAAATAATTTACTCTTCAACTAATTATAAGTATGCAGTTCCTTGTGTCTAGCCTAATTCCAAATAAAAAATAAAATCTTATTTTAAAATATTTTGAAACTATTATGCTATTAGCTACTTGAGCTTCAAAATCTACAACAATATAAATAAGATTAATCCATTTGTTGAAAATAAAATGTTTTCCCAGTTTGGCTGAATATTGTAAGGTTTTGAGACTTTTTATTTGTAGGAGTTAGTCTCTTTCTACATAAGCTTTACTTGATATTCTGAAATGTCAGCTACTTGCATCTGGAAGCTTTCCTTTTGTTTTTTTTCCGGAGCCACTTGTAATGAGGTCTACTTTGTGTGATTTGCATTTTCACTTTGCTGAAGGGTGGAGTCAATTTTGCCCAAAATATGCTGTTTCCATTGGAGCAGTTGCTGGATGGCAGCAAACAGCCTCAGAAGCCAAGTGGCATAACCTCTAGCTGTTCCAAAATGGGGACGTTTTGCGATGCAGTGCCCGAGGCATGTCAAAGTGCAATGGTAAGTAATATACAGACTACAATAACCTACACTTAGGAAGGCAAACTAGCAGATTAAGCTCTAGTATGTTATAATGTCTTTTAGGAGGAAAAAAATTCCTGAATTTTGTTCAATTTGACAACCTTCCTGTAAGAAAACATTTATGTTCCCAGATTTTCTTCTCCTATTTCTTTCTTTGAGTACTGACATAAATGGCACTTTCCTGTCTTCCATGAATCAGCCATCAAGATTATTTAAAAGTAAAACAAACTCAGGAAAACACTCTTTGCCCATCTCTCATCCCACATAATTTTCATTTTTTTTACATCAGTCCAAAAGACAATTGGTCTTCTGGTACAAGGGCGAGTTGGCTAGAATAAAAACTGGCAAAAATCTGTATAACAAAGATCCAAAATCTTTTGCAGGCTCTCTATTTGCAGCTGATTATCTCAGTTATTAGGGTACAAGAGAACTGTTAGAATGAGCCATGAGACTCCAGTGACTACTGAAGTCAATGGAAATAGTCCTTTTACCTCATTAGGTTTTAGATTAGGCATTAAGTCAATAAGATGGCCTTGCCCAGATTTCTGCATAAAAGTAATATTGTACCTCCTTTGACTGCAGCAATAGGGGAAACCAACAGGAAAGAATTTTTGTATTATGACAACAGTACAGCTCATAATTTTTCACAGAACTATGTAATTGCCTGCAACTGAAAGGACTTCACCATATGTTTTAAAGACATGTTCATTAAACTCACTACTTCTGTGCATTCTGAAGTGTTAGGGATAAATAGGATAATAATGTAGGATTCATGGGTTAATATTGAAAGCATAGGCATGCATGAAATATGGTATTTAAGCATATGGTTTCATTTTTGGTGAGGAAAACCATCCTTTCCTTGTCAATACATTGTGCAGTTGTGACTCCATTGATCAATTCCATTTAAAAAATAAAAATTTTTGGATTTTTGTTCCAAATTGCAAAATTCATGCTTTTCCTTACACCCTGTTCAAATACTATTTTGTAGGAAAATGATAGTACCTGAGGTCCCCCTTTATCTTTTGCAATAGTCAGTCTAGAATAATTACAGGTGTTCAAATCAATGTTGCAAGGAAAGACAGCATCATCTACTCCATGCTGAAAATCTTCTATGGCAAATTACAAAAAAACATGAAGTAAAATAGGTAGTTTATAAATCCCTTGAAAACAAGGTTTATAATGGAAATGCTGAAAGATATTCAGTGATATCAGCAAGAGCTGGCATCACAGTAATAAAATACCTAAATGAAAAGAAAAAATGTCTGTGTACTTCACAAAGGCTTGTGGATTTCAGGTGAAAGCTATGTACAGACTTAATATAAAGATGGATGCTAATATTTCATTATGATGCTTAGATGTCATTTACAGAAATTCTCAGAAACTCAACTTGCAGTCATACTGTGAAAGAGTTAGAAGAAACACAGGTGCAGCAGCACCTTGCACCAGTATTTCTGTCTCCTTTCCTCGTGATAAAATCATGCATCCGAGTTTTCCTCAGGCCTAACATGAGCAGTGACCAAAACAGTCTGCTCAGTTATTGTGCAAACAGCAGCCTTCAGCCTGCATCAAAACAAACACAGTGCCCAACTACAAATAAATAGTTAATGGAACTCGGTTTCCCACTGTCTGACACTCAGGTAAGCTTCCCATTCACTTGTGACAAAATGTCTTTTCCCCAGTGGACAAAAAAGGGATTGACGGGCACTACTAGAACAGGTGGCCATATGCAGCCTTTGCCCTACAGGGGACCTGCAAGCTAAGATCCAGTAAGGTACTCAAACCAGCAAATAGTTTTCATATTTAAAGGATATTCACATACACAGGTACATTATCACTCTTCTTGCATCCTTCAGCCTAGATTAAAAATTAAAGCAATGACCTTAGACTTCTCCTGTTGTTAAACATTTTCTTTTTATTCAGCAGGCAACAAAAGCTAAAGATACCTCATTTTTCCTCTCTTACTCTTTAAATTTCTATTCCCTCTTCTCTTTCCTTCCACCTGTTTTTTCTCCTCCTTCTGTTTTTGTTGGCGGCAGTGTATTTGACTTGACCGCTCAAATACCCGCTAAAGCCTATTTGCAATCCCCAAGCAATAGCAATTTATAGACAAAACTGGCCACTTACATATTCCTGCCTCCAAATAACGAAGCAGGTTTCCCTCAAATAGCTCCACTTGGTAATGCTTTCATGTCTATTCTGCTCCTGAGCCATTTCTGTAGAGCATTGTCTACTGGGAAGGGGATGCAAAGTGAAAAGGAACAATTGTGTGCGTCTGTGTGTGTTCTTTCTCCATGCCTATAAAATCCAACCCAAACTGTCAAGGTGACAATCCAAAACGATAATCAAAACCACTTTTTACATTCCATCTTGTAATTGCCGCAGGCAAGTTTGAAAGGAGATGCTAACAAATCCCAAAGAATACCAGGTATTAAATATTTGATACAGCTAGAAATGTATACAATAGACATCAAACTTATGTTGTATATCTCTGTAATTTCTATACCATAGGTAAACAACCATATTTCAATAACAAATTCTTAGGTGAGTATTTGGAAATCTACATTAAAATCTGTTTACATTTTTGAAACAGCTCTGTTGTTTCTACATGCTGCTACAACAATAACAACAAAAAGATATTTTGCTTGGGAATATTATCTCCCATAGACACACTACGAAAAAATATTTTCAAGGGTGCCTTTTTAGCTGTTCACATCTTTACAAGTATTTGCTTTAAAGCAATCTTACATTCATACTACTAGCCTGATTTAAAAATTGTAAGACTGCTGATTTACAAAATAGTTTACACTCATGCCTACAGTCTGCATTTTAAATTTTTCAAGTACTTAGGTATTAAAATTCAGTTCATTTTTACAGTGTCCTTCATAGGGAACATAAAGAAGTCTGCATAGAATGAGGAGATATTATGAGTTAAAGGGAAAGGAAAACTAAGAAAAAGGTGCAAACTGAGGTTACTCTACTTGAAAGAATAAGATAAAGACAGTTTCAGCTCAGTTAGAGTTAATTTTCTTCACAGGGGCAGGTATGGGGCTGTGTTTGAATCTGTGCTGAACATAGGGTTGATAATATAGAGATGTTTTTGTTATTGCTGAGCAGGGCTTACCCGGAGCCAAGGCCTTTTCTGCTTCTCGTACTGCCACAGTAGGGAGGGGGCTGGGGGTGCTTGGGAGGTTGGGAGGAGACACAGCTGGAACAGGTGACCAAACTGACCAAAGGGACATTCCAGACCATGTGACATCATGCTCAGTAGGTAAAGTGGGGGCAAGAAAGAATGGACATTTATTTGGAGTTATGGGTTTGTCTTCCCAAGTCACTCAGTTATCGTTACTCATTATAAGGCCCTGCTTTCCTGAAGATGGCTGAACACCTGCTTGCCCATGGGTAGCAGTGAGTTAATGCCTTGTTTTGCTTTGCTTTTGTACTTGGCTTTTGCTTTTCCTATTAAACTGTCTTTGAATCAACCCACAAGTTTTCTACCTTTTACTCTTCTGATTCTCTGCTGGATCCTGCTGCTGGGGGTGTGAGGGAGTGGCTGGGTGAGCCTTGGCTGGTGACTGAGGTTAAACTGTGGCAAACAAAGAGCCTGTGGGAAGAGTGAGTTTGCCCTCAGTCTGTACAGTCAAAGAGAGGAAAAAAGGAATGGTCTTTGATAAAACTTGGTCACAAAGTAGGCTGATTGTAAAGAATGTAATAGAATGGTGCCGTCACATAAAGAAGGTGAGTGAATGTGTAATCCACTTAACATGCATCAGCTGAGCCATGCTAACTGCATGTGTGTGTTTAGCTCAGAATAAATATAAGACAACTTGACCTAGGTCATATAGTTAGTTGTATGTTGTATCAAAGTAGTTCACTTTTGTTTGGGACAAACAGCAGATATATGAGCAGTTACTAGGGAAGTAATTTCCACATAACTTTAGACTACTGCAGTGTGGAAATCTTCATCTCAGCTATTTCTTCTAGACACTCTTCATAATCAATGGAGAGAAATAGGCATTTGGGGAACATGATTCATCTGATATATGTTCGTTGTCTACTGCGGAATGAAACCTAAGAGTGACAAATTTTTTTCAGTGACTACAGAGAAAGTCAAGATGACTAGATCAGATGTAGTCATTTACTCTGGCTCAGACAAGTCCCCCTAATGAGCAACAGATGTAAGGTACCTTGTTACACTGCAGTAACTTAATCATGAGCCTAAAATCCTGGAATTAACAGCCAGTGGTGGGATCCTGCTAGGACAGAAAATGCTCTCCAAAGAGAGAATAAGCTCTGCATAATTTTATGCTGTGCTTTTAAAGGAAACTGCAGAGGGGAAACAAAGGAGAGGCACAGAGAGGTGAGTGGCCCAAGGTCGCCCAAAAGGTCATAGCCTGTATCTGATTCAGTGACTTACCGCTGAAGTGCACTACTGCTAAATGAAAGTAGCAAAATAGCACGAGGCAGGAGAAATTTTTCCTACTCTTCCCCTCCACCCTCTAAGGATAAATTAGCATAGTCTTTATTGAGTATTAGGTAGGTAGCTGTAAACAATGAACAGTTGCTCCCCTAGTGTACAGTGCAAGGTTCACAAAGATGATCCTTGTATGCCTCATTCACAGCGCAGTATCACAGCAAAATATCTGTACTAGGGCATTTAAATCCACAAAGCTTCAAAGTAAAGGCCCTTCAAGATAGCAGCTTTACCAACATGTACAATACTTGACAGAAAAAAACACAGCTATTTGACTTAAATGCCAAATGTAATGGACTGGTAGCAACTGAAAAGTCTAGGCAACTAAAAGTTATTTTAAAAAATCCAGGGTTGGGATCCATATGCAATCAAGAAGGGGTCACTTCAAAACTGAAATTGACACATCCCTGTTCTGATTTTCTTGAGTGTCGCTGGCACTTGGATTAAGATTTCAATGTTTGCAGATGCTCTCTTTCTTCTAGATGACTATGGCCTTTTAAGTTCTTTTTTTTTGGCACCCTGATTTTCCAGTGTTGAACATAGCCTGTGGAGCAGAGTCGTGATATGTTCTTGCTAGTACAGCACTTGTGAGGGAAAGCAACTGTGTTCTGAAGTAACTGGAGGTTTCAAGGATTCTTCACACTTTGAATCTGATAGAGTGCAATGTAGTAGACAAGCCTGAAGGGATTCTCAGTTATGGATCACCGTAACAAAGTCTGCATTTAAGAAGAAAATGCACCAGCTGAGATGATAAAACAAAATGTTTCTAGTCACTGCTATCTGAAGGACAGAAGAGTCTGATATGAACTGAGCTTCTGAATTGGCATGTCATCCTTAGCTCGGGGAGAAAATAGACTTGATCCGTTCCTAAAAATGCTGCCTTCCACATTTCAGAATCACAGCTGTCTTCCACTTAAGGAAGGCCACCGAAGGCTGAGAGAACAAAGCAGTAACTCTGTTAGCATACACTAGAAAGCATCACCACTGTCTGAGCTGACTTCATGGCATTGCTGATAGGCTTCACAAAAGCACTGAAGGGAGGGCAACAGAAGCACAGGGCACAACAAGGCCAAGCTTTGAGAGAAGCCCTGGCAGGTCAGGGAGCAGAACAGATCAGGGAAAGAAAACCCATGTTTGCTGGGTTGCCTCATTACAAACTAAACTGCCACCTAAACCAGTAGGTACAGATTTTCTAATGACCCACCAGACAGGCCAGTTGCTCCAAGAATTGACCAGATTTGGCCACACAACAAGCCATACTTAAATTTTTATATCAGCATCACAAAGATGATTGGATAGAGTGGCAACACTGGAGACTGGGTTTTTCTTTCAAAGAAAAGGCTTTACAGATAAAGCCTGTGAAAATCAAACACTGTTAGTAAATATAAACACTATGAAAATATATGTATTTCCTGGAATTTCCATGACATTGGAAATTACTTTATTATTCTATAACTGATGTTTAATAATTAATATCTTCTTCATTTAGTTTTGATAAGGTTGAGTTGACCACAGGATGTAGAGTGGAATTACTCATAGCAACAGTAGGAGGAAAAAATGTCCTCCAATAAGCCGCCTGAGAGTAGATCCTGATCCTGTTTTATGCCACCTGAGGAGAAAAAATCCAGAACAAAATGTTTTATTTTATTTCATTTTCCTGCAGCGCCAGCCCATTTATATAGAACCGAATGAAAAAGGAAATTATATATGTGAATACAAGGCTTCCTGGAGAGTTTTAAAATGTATTTTTAAAAGTTGTATCAGTGGGGTACATTATGCTTTGTTGTCAGTCACTGATATGAATTGTATCTGCAGTCTAAGAAGGTGGAGTATACAGGTAGTGAAGTACCATTTTAATTAACAAAAGAAAAAAAGTGTCCTGAAAAGTATTATAATCTGTCCTGGTCAATAAGAAACCACAAAGGAAAATTAACTCTGGTTATACATATCCTTTCTCTACAGTTCCTTAGGCTCAAGAAATGAATCATATTTCATAAATTGAACTGGTTAGTGGAAGAAAGGAACATAGAAAAATACTCCCATCATATCATCATTTAAAAATATTTAAGCTACAGTATGACCCAGACATCTCAGTGGTTATTCAAGAATGTAATGCAAAAGTTATCAGAGAGGTAGGTGCGTGTGTACACATACAGGAGTTTTTTGTTTTGATTGCTCTACTGAGATTCTCTCCTGCAACAAAAACAAGGACGTGCACAAACACAAACAAAACTTAGGGGTCAAACTAATATGAAATATTTCCCTGCAGTAATAGAGTTTGACTAAGACCTTCATTCTTTCAAGTATGTTAGATTTCAGGAGCAGAAAAGACTTTTCGTTTGTGTTGTTTCTCTACTACATAGCAGAAGCTTTCATGGAGTTGTTTCTGTCTTGACCCCTGATTTTGCCTTTCAGAGTAAACAATAAGATTGCCTTCTTGGGGAAGAAAAAAAAGAAAGGAATATAGATGCTAGAGGTAATTATGTTTGCACCATGTCTTCCTCCTTACTCAACATTAACTCTTTTATATATTCTGACACATCAACAGACAAGGGACAGGGAAATCCTGATATGGCTATTTTAGTGTGAAACTTAAAAAGTGCTTAAGAAAGGACTATTCTGTTTCTTTCTACTATACCTGGCTTTGTATTTGTTTCCAACATTCTTTCCTACTGCTTTGATGAAGTTCTTTGAAATCTAACTGCAATGTCCCAGTCTCTCAGATTATTGCATTGTGACTTCTCTGATTTAGAGGAGCTCTCCCTTCTTTTCAAAAGTGTCCTTTTCAGAGAGGAACAAGTGTGACATGATGAACATGAACAACCCTTTTCCAAACTTCCTTGTTTCTGAGTTGACTTGGTTTTTGGTACTGAGCTGATGGTTTCAGTTTCCAACAAGTGAAAGATACCACATCTGTGTAAATGGTGATCTGAGGTCTTGATCCATCTGTTACTGTTGGACAATACACCTCAGCAGTACTAACTTGTACTGATAATATAGTTGTTTTGACCAGTGTGTATTCTTATGCATTCTGTAAATATATATCTGATTTTGTTAATAAAAGTTGTTTGGCATGAGTTTTACTGGTGCCAGAATCTCTTCCTGACACCTTATCTGTCTGGCCTTGCTCTTGGCCTGGCAAGGGCCAAGTGGTTGTCAGTTCAAGACATTGCCATGTTCTCCAATTGGCTGAAAGTGTGGCTGATTTCCCATTTCTGTTGGCTTATATTTCAAATTAGTCTACATCCAGCTTGTTTAGAGGAAATATGACCTTTTTAAAAACAAATATGACCTCTAGAGGGGAAAAAAATTTCAGAGAAAAGACATAATTCAAAGTCTGACTTTGTCATGCATCTAAATTCTGTCTATACCCCACTTAATTTTATTTTATTCAGAGAACCCCTACAGCAAAGGCAGTCACAGTAACAGTACAAGTCCAGAAACAAAAATTGCTTGTCACTAATCTGATATTCTGACTTTTTCACGTAACTCACACTGAGGCTGCTATAAGTTTTAAAGTCATCAGAAGTAAAGTCCAGGTTCTTGAGGTAAGAAAAGATAGATAATCACCAGAGGTGAGAGCTGTGTGCAGTAAGTCATGTAGTCATAATGCTGGTTTACTGTAGCATATACTGTAGCAAATCCTCAGTCTACCAGAAGAATACAGCCATATAATCCCATGAAGTATGAGCGAGAGAGTATCATGTAAACTCACTCAGCTAATAATTTTTTCTGGGATACAAAACAGACAGTGACTTCTGTTGGAGTTACATGATGCTGACAAGAGGTGATAGTGATGCTTAGCAATAATAATATTGCTAATTACATTGCTATAGTAAAGTTGTAATAAATAAAGCTATTAGTTCCTCTGTGGCATAACACATCCTTATGGCTTTGTAAACACAGATAATATAGCTGGCAAGCATCAGTTCTAAAGCATGACAGGATGGTAGGAAGCCAGTTTGCAGCCAAATATAAAAAAAAAAGGTCCAAAAAGTCCTTTTGAACTATTACCATATGCCTTCTCTACTTTGCGTAGCATTTTCTATGAAAGTCTCAGTGACTATACCTATATGATGCAAGAAAATAAAATATTGCTAGTCCTTGCTCTTGTGGGGGACTTCAATGTATCAGATGTCTGTAGGAAATAAAATACAGCAGAGATGAAATAGTCCATGAGGTTCCTGTATTGTGTGGAAGGTAATGTCCTGAAATAGCTGGTGAGGGAGCCAGCTGGGGGAGCTGCCTTACTGGACCTGTCATTTGTGAACAGAGAAAGACTTGTGAGTGATGTCTTGGGCACAGGACAAATCTATGACAAAATTATAGTTTTCCGTTCTCAGAGAAGTAAGAAGTGTGGCTCAAACAGAAAAAAGGTCCCAGAAATACATCAGCAACATAAGGAGAACTAAGGAGGATCTCCATCTCTTATTGTATGCAGGAGGAAACACAGCAGTATAGGATGAAGAAAAGGCTGAAGTCCTTAATGTTTTTTTGGCCTCAGTCTATAGTAGTGAGACCAGCATATAGAACAACCAGAGCAGTTGTTCTCCAGGTACCCTGCCCCCTGAACTGGAAGACAGGGACAATGAGCAGAATGAAGCCCTCATAATCCAAGGGGAAATGGTATATGCTCTGCTACACCACTTAGACATGCACAAATCTATGGGACCCCACAAAGGTACTGATGGAGATGGTGGAAGAGCTTGCCAGGCAACTTTTTGTCATTCACCAGAAGTCTTGGCTAATCAGTGAGGTCCTATCCGAGTGGAGGTTAACAAATATGATGCCCATCTACAAGAAGGGCTGGAAGAAGGGTTTGGGGAACTATAGGCCTGTCAGCCTGACCTCGGTGCTGGGGAAGGTTAAGGAGGAGATCCTCTTGAACGCCACCATGCAGAACCTACAGGACAACCAGGGAATCAGAACTATCCAACATAGATTTGTGAAGGGCAGGTTCTGCCTGACCAACCTGATCTCCTTCTATGACAAAGTGACCCAGTGGATGAGGGAAAGTGGATGTAGCCTACCTGGACTTTAGTAAAGTATTTGATGCTGTCTTCCACAATATTTTCCTGGAGAAACTGACTGTTCATGGCTTAGACAGGTGCATTTTTCACTGAGCAAAAACCTGGTTGGATGGCCAGGCCCAGAAAGTGGGTTAAATCCAACTGGTGGCATCCTCCAGGGCTCAGCATAGGGCCAGTCCTATTTAATATTTTTAACAATGATTTGGATGGGAAGATCAAGTTCTCCCTTAGTCCATTTTCAAGTGACACCAATTTGGGTGGGCGTGTGCACCAGCTGGAGGGCAGGAAGGCTCTGCAGAGGGATCTCCACAGGCTGGACCAAACGTCTGAGGCTCGACTAGTCAAAATCCTGGGTCCTACACTGGGGTCACAACAAACCCATACAGTACTACAGGCTGAGGGAAGAGTAGAAATTTGCTTGTTGAAAAAGGATCTGGGGATGTTGGTCTATGGCAGCTGAACCTGAGCCAGTGTGTACCCAAGTGGCCAAGAAAGCCAATGGCATCCTGGCTTGTATCCAAAATAGTGTGACCAGCAGGACCAGGGCAGTGATCAACCCCCTATGTGACCGCACTCAGCACTGGTGAGGCCACAACCTGAATCTTGTGAAGAGTTTTAGGCCCCTCACTACAAGAAAGACCTTGAGGTGCTGTAGTTTGCCCAGAAAAGGACAATGAAGCTGGTGAAGGGTCTGGAGCACAAGTCTTGTGGAGAGCAGCAGAAGGAGCTGGGTTTGTTTAGTTTGGAAAAAAGCAGTCTCTGGGAAGACTTAATTGCTCTCTACAGCTTCCCTGAAAGGAAGTTGTAGTGAGATAGGGATTGTTTTCTTCCCCCAAATAAAAAGATTAGAGGAAATGCCCTCAAGTTGCTTGAGGAGACATTTAGATTAGACATTACAAAAAGTTTCTTCACAGAAGAGGTTGTCAAACATTGGAATGGGCTGCCCAGGGAAGTGGTGGAGTCACCATTCTTGGAGTTATTTAAAAGATGTGCAGTTATGGCACTTGAGGACATGTTTAGTCATGGACTCAGCAGTGCTGGGCTAACAGTTGGACTCAGTAATATTAAGGGTTTTTTCTTGACTTAGATGAGTCTATGATTCTATTATATTATTCTGTAATTTTATGATTTAGAAAAATATTAATTTTTAGGCCTCAGCTATTTTAGGAGGGAAAAGAATAAAAAAACCCAAACCCATTCAAAAATAAGGTATATCAGTCAACATGTCAGATGTATTTTAAGACAATCAATTTGATTTTGGGAGTCTTTAAAATATTTTTTTAAATTTTTTAAATGTGTTGAAGAAAGATTACAAAAGTTCCTTGCATGTATATTTAATGATGCGTATTTGTAATCAAACACAATCATTTATTGTGAAGATTCTTCAATTGCCAACTGTTACTGGCTAATTTTCTAAGGTAGAAAAGAGAACCATTTTTCTCTCTTCCTGTCAAAAAGCTATACCCCTCTGCTGTTTGTACATATAAGCTAAACTTTAACCAGTGTGCTTTGACCTAGTAACTTGTTAACAAACAGAATTATGGCTGTGCTCCTCCTCGGTACATCCATGCACACTCACTGAAATTGCTTCAGGCCATATTTCAGAGTTGCACTCTCCATTGGCTGCATCCCTGGCACTGTTTGAAAATAAGCAACACTTCTGTAGGGATAACTCAGTTTCTGTTTTACAATCCTGAGTATGCTGGTCACTTTACAGAGGAAGAACTGCCGACCCGTTTCCTTGCCATTGCAAGTGCCATCTCTCTGGTACTCGCTTGGTCAAATATTCCACACTTTTTAAGCACGTGTAAAGGATTACAGAAACCCCTATGTTCATCTCCAGAGAGCAGTCAGAAAGGGTTAAACAAAATCAACCCTGACAATACTAGAAACAGTTCTCTCAGTGTGTGTTGGTTCACTGCTCCACAGGGCATAGCAGATGTTGTGTCTGGTAGTAAGAAGGGCCCAGGAGGTGTGAGCTGTCAATCACTTTTTTTCCTAACTACAGGCTGTGCTATGGATTTGAAGCACGACTAAAACAATCTGTCTCAGCTGGGGTGTGTGAGGTATCAATAACCCTTGGCAGAGGTGTCAAGAGCCTTGCTGGAATCAAACTACCCTGCTGACCAGCTGCTTAGCAAGTTAACAAGGCAGCATTCAGTGCTCGCTGCCCTCCCAGCCCAACAATTAACACAACTGGAGCAGGGCTCTGCTGAAATGCAGGAGGAGCCTCGCCACATTACCCTTGCGCTGGTGACAAAGAGATGCAGAGTTCTTTATTCAGAAGCATCCGTAACAACATGTGAGGAGTGAGAGAAACTAGGGCAGAGAACAGGTTTTATCCTCAAATCAAATATGCATATAAATATTAGCAATACGAGACAAATCTGAAAGGACTGAGGAAAAATAGATTTGTAAAGTATTTTCACTCATTAGGCCAGTAGCTGTAGAGCAGGCAGGGAAAAAGAGCTCTACTAAGGAATAAATTGTGCTGAGAAACTAGAGTAAGGTAAATTTAAACAACAGCAGGAACAAACAATGTAATGAAGGAGTTCTGAGGGGATGGTAATCCAAACAAAAGCTGCGTAGTGGCTTGTTACAATCATCCACATGGCTGGTTAGAGTATTAGAGAACAACCAGGTTGTAAAATGAACAGGCAATGGTCGGAAAGTCTTAAACATTTTGCACTCATGGGTCATGTACTACTAAGCCTCGTACCAGTATAAATTTGGAAGTAATGCCATTAAAATCAATGGCTTCATAGTGGTTTAACAGGGAAGGATCAGGCCCATTTGTAGAAAATGATTCAATTTTTCATTTTACAAACTGCTAACTCCAGCTTCTGGAGTTAATGTTTTTCCTAAGCCCTCAACACATTTTGTTTTGTTTTGTTTTGTTTTGAAAACTGAATTACTTTCAAGTCTTTTTGTATTCTGCATTGCTTTGTTTTGTGGTTTTGTTCTCAAGGGTATCAACCAGTGATTATATACTGTTCCATTCTGAAAAAAAAAACCCCAAACATGCTGTACGGCAAAACATGAATATTAGCTTTAAACAATTTAATGTTGTTTGTCTTTGCTTTGAAATTCAATAATGCCATCAGCCCACAAGACCTTTTAGAGCAGAGTATTTCACACAGTGAAAGCTGCTTTCTGCTACAAAAGCAGAGCAGCTGTGGCTCCTGCAGATACTCTTAAAGACAGATATAATAAAACACTGGGAGGGAGTAGGTCGACACAGGAGCATGAAATGGACGAGATGAAGCCCTTTGTCACAATCAAATAGGCTGTAAAGTTACTATAGTAACATACAGTATTAAGCTCCAGGTGGATTGACTTAATGTTGACTAAACAACAAGAGGTTAACGAAAACCAAACCAATAATTATTACACTCTCTCTACCAAATGTTTGCCAGGATGCCATTATTTTGATTTAGCCAAGCTGCACAAAATGTGGTGCGGGTTACTTTCTGTTCTGATGAGCAGTTCTTCTGTGAGAAAAACCTGTAAAACAAAACCAAATTCAAAATTATAGGAAGGAAGGGGATGGATTTGCTGTGCCTGTGACAGACACCAAGGCAAAATCCAGGCAAAAGACCATGACAGAATTAAACTGTGTCAAACTGTGTCAAATGCTTTTTTTTTATTTCCTCTCTCCAGGATCACCACTTCCCTAATGTGAGAAATGGGGAGAAGGAGACGTTCAAACTCATTGTGACCTACCTGAGCTAAAAAAATGATGAATGGAAAAGATACATACCTTTTGAGACTTTGTTTTTATCTTCCCTGTAAAAACTAGCCTTTGCATCTTAAAATCTACCAGGAGATATTCCACTAATTACAACTTGTACCTTCAACAGCAAGCAGTAATTCATCTGGCTGTCAGTATTTGTTTCTAGTTATATTCTTTACTGTAGAAAGAAAATGCCTGACAACTTATGAATGAGGTGCCCCTGGCTGCTTGTCCACCTTTCTCTTTTAGCTGCGTGTCAAGGAAAGCACTTTGACCTCTAGATAAATCCCACAGTGTTAGAAAAACTTCTTTTAGCTCCAGCGGCCATTTCTTTCACTTCATTTCAGTGTGGGAATTAAAAAATCTGAAGTTTTAAGTGAAATTCCTAGTTTTACTCTGAAACTTCTGACGCTGTCAGAATTCACACCTTCTATCAGAACTGTAATTTCATGTGTCTCTGGTATAGTTAGTGAACTCCAAGCTGCTGCCCTATAAATCTTAAAAGGTTGCTATTCAGAGAGGGAAAGAGATCATATTGGTTCAAACTGAGTAAAACAGAGTGGGTCTTTCTTTGATAAAAAGTAGTAAGTACAAATCAGAAACCCACTTGGATAGTCACTGCAAAAGTGTAAAAAACCTCTCATCTGTGCCATAAACTTAGTTTCAATAAGACTTGAAATAATTCCACACTGTCAAGGAGAAAACATTCTCAGTGCATTCAGGACATGAAGCGTTGCCTTGGCCAGTTAGAATAAAAAAATGTTTTAAAAGAAATTTAAAAAGACAAAAGAGGTTTTAATTATCAAAATTTTGAGATGGTTTTTAACTGTACATGGTTTAAGAAAACCTTTGGAAAAGACAGTATATGAAGGATAGAAGGAGGAAATATCTGAAGCTCAAAATATTTGTGGGGTTCCTGTGATTATTACAGCCTCTTGGCTGGATACAGCAGCCAGGAAAGCAGTATCTACTGAAAGATGAGTGAAGGATTAAGCAGCTAGCCAGAGATTTCTGGCAAAAATAACACAAGGGTTACTATTTTCAAGAATTTATTTTCTGCAACCTGGAAATGTAACGTGGCCGCATCCTTGGAAATGCAGTGAGGTGTGATCGGAGTGAAAATAATCAAGCTGAGAGGCAGTCCTAAGGGCTTCAGTGGCGACAAATACCACTTGAGGTACCAAGCACTCTTGTTAAAATCAGTTCAGGAATGGTTTCCTTTTGGATTAGATTTATAGAAGTACGTGGCACAAGCTGGAGCCATCTGAAGGGCAGCACTAGAATATGACCAGCTTTTTTGAGAGCAGAGAAATTCTGCATAGTCATGAAAATAATAATAATAATAATGAGCATAAATACAAAGACTCAAGCCTTCCAGTTCCCCTGGAGTAGTACTAGCTCTCATTAATGGTTATGGCATGTCACAAACAATTCTGTAGCTAGATGACAAAATATTTAAAGATCTCCTTGTGATTATTTGAGATGTCTCTGGTAAGCTGGACTGCTAGAATGTCCTGAATGGCCTAAAGACTTAGACAAAAAGAATATCAGAGGAATGTCATTGGTCCAGAAAGCATCTTCACTTATTTGAACCCGCTTGTACGTATTCTTGAAACTGCAAATCACATTCTGACATGTAATCTGTCTCCTAAACCTAAATAGGACTCCAGATGGCTGCCACCGACATGGTTACCTGTATCTTCTTCAACTCAACAGAGTTCAGCTGAGCTATTGAGGAAGAGGATCCAGTGAACTGTAGCCTGCAGTTCAGAAAGGTAATGGAGGCACTGCAGACTCCATAAAGATCTAGCTTGTGAGTCAGGAAGAGCAAAAGGACAATGAAGGCCCACTTCAAATATTTATGTCCTGGCACATGAGGACAGCCTTGCCTAGAAAGGGCAAGTTCCTCCAAAGGCACGAGCACACATCCTGTGCACTTTAAGAACTGATTGCCTTAACAGAAGCAGAAGTAGAATCCATATAGGAAATGTATAAAATAAAAACCCCATATGTACACATGAACTGTAGAAAAAAATTTATTTATTAATTCATATAAAACCCAAGCATACCATTCCTTCTTGTATATTCTTACAATGAGGACACATGTCAGCCTTTGAATATAGTATATGGGAAATAAGATATGTATACAGTAAGGTATCTGCCAGGGATTCTTTGTACTTTTTCAGAATGCTCTCTCATGACCACTTGAGTATAAAGCAGTGCTTGAATAGTGGATGCTACATAATCCTGGGTAAGTACCCCAGTTTTTATGCTGTTTCAGATCTTTGCTCTTTCTTCATGGTTGATGTTAACAGGTTAATTCTAAATATTGGATATCCTTCCTCCTCCTTTGCTTGAGAAGTCCCAGGCTTATCACTCTGCTCTGTCAGTTCTTGGTTTAGGTTCTCTGCAGGGAGCTATAGGCAGGAGACCAGGTGCAGATCATCTCTAAGAAGTGGATAAACAGCAAAGCTCCTGTCTTCACAGATGGGGTCCCCTTGCTATGCCCTTGGTGACCCACATGGAACAGGAGCTAAGAGTCATCCGCCTCTTTCCTTAACAGCCTCTTTTACTTTCCTGTGTTGCCTAGATTAGCTGACAGGATGGAAACCCTTCCCTGACCCCTTCCAGCCAGAGGAGATCACTTTTGTGTTTCTCTGAGTGGAGCAGCTGGAAGCCCACTGCCTCCTGTGGGGTCTGCACTCTGAAACACCAGCCCCACAGCCTGCCCCTGGGGTGATGTCCTCTACACAGTATTGTCCCCCTCCCTGCTTTAGAAGCTTCTTAAAGGGATGCTGTTTGTATTCTCTGCTCATCTTCCCCAGCACTGAAGTGGCCTATGCATGTGGCTGTTTATAAATCAGTGAAGCTCAAATGAATACTTAGAGGTAATTTGAGCCTAAAGGTACTGAATTTTCACAACCGCTAAAATATTTGTTTCTTGCTCTTTAACTTAAAGGAGCCACATGGATGCATTGGCCTTGTTTGAGAGCCATTGTAGATTAAAAGATAATTTGAGTTATAGCACTGATCCAAATACTACTGCTTCCGTGACTTTGGGCATGCCACTTAACCCCTCTGCACCTTATTCTTTCTATTATCTGAGACTAATGGTATTTTACCTGTCTCAGACCACAAGGGAGCTATGAGGCTTAATTAATGTTTGCAAACTGGGTTGTTGCATAGCATAATTAAATAGCATTTCCAAAGTTTAAAGAAGTAGAAAGTATTAAGACCCATCAGCAGTAAAGATGAGACAAGGAGTGAGAATGTCCTGATTCCCAGGACAGTGCTTAATTCTCTCAACCATATGGCTTTGGAAGGGAAAAACAGCACCAAGTTGTCTTCAAGAACAATTTCCAAAGTTTAAAAATATGAATTTTAAAGCAAAGGTGGCTATTCACAACTTTAAAGAACATCCAAACGGCAATATTGTTTTGATTGTTGTATAATCATTTCCTTCTTGTTTAGTTGCATGAAATTGTCCCACATTTCTAGATGTTACTGATCTTCCAGCCAAGAGACTTCTGTTAAAAACAATCCTTCACAGCTAACTCTACTCAGTTATAATATTTTTAATGAGCCACATTTATTTTCCTCTATGAAATTTGAAGGTTCTCGTCCAGGTTAGTTTACAGTATTCAAGCTGCAGTTGTCTTGGACAACATACAAATGATAGAAATATTTTGCAGGGTCAGTCCTACCAGATATCTCTTGCTCTATCACTTTGGCTCACAGTTCCCCTACAATACTTTAGAGCTATCTTAGCTATAAAATGGAAACAGATCACAAAATTATTACAGGGATTACTGTAGGACTGTACCTTATTTTTTGATTAATGAGAAATTTACTACTGATTTAGTTGAAGAACAGTTGGGTGAAGAGTTCCATTTTGCTCCTATAACTGTGTCTCTTCACATCCTGAATGAGCAAAAGAAAAGGAAAATCAGAGAAATTTTAGCCATGTGTTTGGTATATTTCTTATTTTTATTGTTTAAGGCAGTAGGATTACCAGTTAACAGTTTCTGTTTACAGTATATTTTTCACATCAGGAAAGAATACTCATTATAAACATTAATTTCATTTTGTTTTCTTCCATTTTTCCATCTATTACAGTAAAATCAGTTTTTGATGAAAATGTTACAGGGACATTTTTATGCTATGGAGGTATAAAAATATGTGATATCAGCCATATCATTAAGCTTACTTCAACGGATGTGTGATGCAACTGAAATTTCTTTATTTGGATTTAAAACTTATATTTGAATTTCAAGCATGGTTGAAGGGCTCTAACTTTTGGGATAATAGGCTTTTTGTTTCCTTTTAGATAAAAATAATTATATTTTATCATTCCAACATTCAATCTCTAGTTTTAGCTCTCTTTCAGACTCTCAGAAGAAAGTGATAAAAGCTGTAAATAAAAGAGTAAAAAAATTGGATTTCTTTTCTTGAAATCAGAGCTTTAAATGTTTTTGATATATATAAAATAGACTAAGAAGTTTCTAAAAATGAAATATTTATTACTATCTCACAATTCTGTGGAGATAAAAATCCTTAAAAATAATGCAGTTCAAATCCTAAGGGATCTAATTTATTTGAACTAAAGTCTCTTAGAAAAAGGTGCATCTGGAAGGTTCAGATGGGACCTTGCTATTTAGATCTTACATATCAGAGAAGAACCTGGTCTTCTTCAAAGTCTAGGATATGGAATTGCATGTCAGGATCTATTGGTACCTCATAAAGAGTCCTTAGAGAATGACCTTAACACACGAAATGGAGAGTTCATATGCAGCCCTAGCAGTGCCTGATTGTGCCTGTTTCTCTCCTAGCCTTTTCTTTTCTGCACGTTGCCATACTAGCTGGAATCAGGATAGCCTTACAGTTCTGCACGACTGAGATAAATAATTTTATCATGAACATAAATGTTAGAAACCAGTGATGGTAGCAATTCCAGCCAATAGCTGGTCATCTTCTCTCAGCAAAAATCTACCTGTGAAGGCTGTCCCATCTCAGTCCTATGGTTAAGGCAGCAAAATAAATCTATATACAATGCAGGTAACTGTGAGTTCCCACAATGATCTTTAGAACAGGTCTAACCAAAATTTTCATCTTTGACAAAAGTTAACTTAGGGCAGAAGAGAAGATGAAAAGAAAGGCTCTAAATCATGTTTTCATCATGTTGGTTCTTCAGAAGTAAGACTCATGGCAAAGTAAAGGTGATGGGAAAGCTTAGGCAGCATTGGGAAGGCAGCTACCTCAGTGTTATCCCAGCAGTTTTGGGTTACTGTATTTTCCTTTGCTTCTGTGGATCCTTGTGTTATTTGCTCCTGCAACAGGGGTGTAAGAGTTGGCTTTGGCTTTCTGACTATTGCAGTCTCTCTCTCCATTTCGAGACAGAGGTCTAGGGTGGGTTCCGTATCCCTGCATTGGAAGCTGAGACCTGACCACCCATTTTGTAGTAAACTATTACCTCAATAAAGATTTTATAAATCTGGTTAAAATTTCTTATAGGAACTCACAGTTACACAGTCACTGAAAAACTAGTTGCTTCTGTTGAGTGTTTTCTGTTAGGATTATTATTTCTCATAATCGTGTTTCTCTTCTCCACTAAATCTAGAGACAAAAAGGCAGATAAAAATACTTCTGCCTCTTGCTGCTGTAAGAGGAAATTAGTATCTAAAAAATCTTGGTAAACCATGACTAGGAAACGTTACTTTTGGATCTGTTGATAAGTAGACAGTGATTGGAAGCAGGCAGGACTAAACCCAGGACCTTAAACCAGTCACAAAGAGAGTAGTTATTTACATCAGCTTTGGGGGGCATTGAAGGATGGGGTGGAGCAATTAGCAATCTAGAGCAGTAAGGGAGGCAAAAATTTGCTTACACCCACTAATTCAGATTGAGCTACAATTCAATAAGATATTTAAGAAAAAATAATTTCCTGGCCTAGAGTCACCTCTCAAGCTGGGGAACACTTGGGAAAGCAGTGCTACTGCTTTGCCATGTTCAAGTAGGTTATATCCTCTAAACAAACACAATCTTGAGAGAAAAGTGGGGAAATAACCTGAAAGCTCATTGGAACTGCTTTTTCTCCCAGTCTGAGAGTTTATTACACCATTTTTTCCCACAGCTGGCAATGAAAATAATTTTTACAGGATTAAATTGTTCATGATGCAACTTGGGCAACATTGATATGACCATGTGAGAGCACTTCACTTGCACCAACCACATGTTGGAGCCTGCCACGGCAGGATGAAAGATGCAGCTGTGCCTTGCATCCTGCTGGTCTGCACTCAGGACAGTCACGCACAGAAACAGTGACTGATTGCTGCACTCTAAAGTTTTACAATTCTAAAGAAGTCCCCACCAGCAAGGGAAGCTTATGAGGAAACTTTGTAAGGAAAAGCAAAGGCAAAACGAAATGTGTGACAAAGGAAAAGCAAACTATTTGTCCTTCCTGAGACTCTGTTTTTGTTCCCTTTCATCTTGTAGTTTCTCTTAATCTAAACTAAAGGCCTTTCAGACTGCATATATGACTCTCCTCGGGATTGAAAGAATGTGTGTATGTGGGCTGAAAAGGAGAGAAGACAGCTGAAGTAAAAAAAATGCCAGAGTGCTGAAAAATGCTAAAACCTGGAATGTGTTCCCAGGATTTTTTGTCACTTCCAGTAGAAGATTCATTAAGAGTGTGTTTATATTTATATATGTGCACATACATATATAAACATCTAAGCCATATGTATTGATTAAATAATTACCTAAAATGTAATTGCCTCCTAGGCCTGCCAGATTAGTTTAAAAAACAAAACAAATCAAAACAAAACAAAACAAAACAAAAAAAAAAAGGAAGAAAAGAAAAGCACCCCGAAACCTCCAGGAATATCACTCCACATAGATCTAAGACAACACCAACAAATTCTCATTTTGCTGGTATTTTATTTCATTCTTGTAGGCTTACTATCTCACTGCATGAACAAAAAATATCACACAGAAAGGGCTTCAGGCTAGCTACTTCCAAAAAGATTCAGCCTTCTAAGTACTATCAATATCATCCCTATACCCACATGGTTAGCACTTTCTAATACACTCACTGAAAGCCATTAATAAAGCAACATATTTAGTCTAGTTCTTAGCCATGTGTCATACTGAAATAAGTTCATGTAAATCTGTGAACTGCACGACAATGATCAAATTAACAGTCGTTTCAGGGAAAATGCCCCTCAGGCTGAAAAATAATTAGTAGTCTCTCACTCTATCTTTTCCTACTAATAAAAATCATGCTATTATTGTTGACTGTTCTAATAAAACACCTTCCATGACCCTGAGGTAGCTCAATGTAAAATATAAGGACTATTCTATTGTGCAGATGCACACATGTTTTATTGAACATTTCTATTTAGTTTCTCATCTAGTAACGGCATTAGCTCCACGAGAACTTTTGTCAGAATGATGCAGGGCATACACTCTCTTCTCCCCATGCAATTCATCTTCCTGAAGTAAACCCAAATTTTAAAACTCCACAGACTTTCTGTTTAACTTCTCTGTGTACTGATCATTATGTAGTACAACAGTGCAAAGTTTCATTTTTCCCTTTGATGACCACTCAGAAACAGAGTATTCATTTGAATGTGTTTATTCTTGCACTACAAAATTCAGAGTGGCTCAGACTTTCAGTAAAATTTGTGCATATTCTCACCAAAATTTTTCTCTCACGATTTTGGTTCAGTGTAAAAGAACAATTTACCCCATGCCACATTGTCAGAACTACCTACTTAAATATTTACCTTATTATCTGTGCCTACATTTAATTTTCTAACAGCGTGGCTGATGAACACTACATAAGAGAAAGTTACCAAGGCTGTGAACACCCAGTGAAGAAGCAGCCTGTGATCATACTCCTGTCTTGCCATAAATGGCATAATTTTCCTATGTGTAAAGGTAGAGAAAAATATCTCATAATAACTGAGTTGCAACAGTGTGCTCAACTATAGAGCAATGTTACCTATTCCTTATGCATTAATGGATTTGTGGGGCCAAATCCCAAATACTATTTTCTTTTCATTTTAACTGGACGTGGAAACTGTATAAACACAGTGATAGGATGGAAGGCTTGTTTGAGTTTTATATTCATGAATAATATACAAACATTTGGGATTAATTTATAGTAGCAAGCAAATAAAAAGAGCTTTCCAAAATGGCTCCCAAGAGCACTTCCAAGGGAAGTGCTCCTACTAATTTACACTAATAGGAAAGTCAGAATGAGGTTCTTCTGTAAACATATTTCTGGAAGCACTTTGTGAGTAAGTGATCAGGAGTGACAGCACATACTGAGGGGGTAAATGGGCTGACAGCCTGGAAACACCTACTGAAAATAGAAAGAGTGTTGCCAATTTTGACAGGATTTGGAATGCTCTTTATTTCCTTAGGATGGCTGCAAGGTCTGCTCCTTGCCTCTATGTGTGTGTCAGTGTACAGATGCATGTGTGTGCACATGTGTACACATGTGAGAACGTATGGCCATGCCCACAGGCTTCAGCCCAGCCATGCTGTCCTACATGAAGCTGTGAGCCAGAATAGCCATCAATCAGATATTAACAACTTGTTAGTTTCCCTCTGGAAGGGAATGGGACTAATGCTGTGGTCCAAGTAGCCAGGAAGACATTCTAGGCTCTGGTCTTCTGCATTGTCAGCCTGTGTATGTAAGTGCTCTGCCTGCCTCGGTATACATTCTCCACTATGGTCCTAGAAGCTTGGATGATCTACCCTGCTCTCAGTTTCTGCATCAGTATTAAAAGTAATTTTCTTAATTACATCTCTGAATTGCTGTAATGCATCCATTTTTGAAGAAAAAGGTCAGCTGGTTTGCAAATTCCTATCATTTATGGTGGTTCTTAAAGAATACATAAAATTCTCATATTTTAGAGATTTTATATTTTATGCAATCATGTCTATTTAGTGTTGTCTTGTGACAAAGGAGAATAAAAGGATTGCAAATAGGTAACAGGAACTAGGTAGATTTTTTTAGTATTTCTCTAATGTAGCCTTGCATAAGAATCAAATTCTGTCCAAATTACTTTTGTGATATGTGGATGCCATAAATAACAGGATGGAAAAAGGATTGATCTCTTTCTCTCTCCTTTACATGAGGATATTTTATAATCAGAAAGGCTAATATATTACCAAAACCATCTTTTCTTCTTTTTCGGAGATAAAGCTCTCAGACCGAGAATTCAACCAAATGCCTTTTATTGACAGGAGAATTTCTGAGGTACCACTGCCCTTCAGAAATGACAGCATCAAATATTCAGAAGTCCAAGAGAAACTATCTTTCTCTCCCTCAGCCTTTCACAGCTTGTTAGCATAGTGTTTTGATTTTACTTGGCCTAATTGCTCAGAATTAGACCTTCAGAATAATAAGAAATACATGTTCCCCTGATAAAGCTAAGAACACTTCAGGCTCTGTTCCAGAAATAGGACTGAAAGTAATTTCCATCTTTCAAGTGTTATCAGAAAACAAATGTTAGTAAACAGCGGGTAGTGAATAAATGGGGAAGGAGGGAGGTCAATGACAGCATCAATCAGCTACGTCTTGCTGAAAAATTAAGGTGCTACAGGTGAAAAAAAAAAATTTCATGAAAGGAGGGGATCAAATTAATTTCCATATCCACTTTTAGATATCTATTCTTCCATAATGGGATAAAACTCTGCAGTTTTCATGGGTGGCAATGGAAATTCTTACTGAAGGGCTCGACCCTTTGAAGGGTGATGCTTTGAGCTATTGAGCCTAAACATTTTCACACATTTACAGAATAAGGGTTGGCATTTGCTTAGGAAAGGTAACTCGTTGTGTACTTATAGTTCTGGACAAAAAGAAGACAGAATAGCTCCTAAATGCCAGTATTTCAATTATGAGCTGAAACACTGAACTTTGTTCCATTTCCTTATGAACCTGAAATGTGTGTTCTAAGGACTATTTTTAATTTTCTGTTAGTTTATCATAAAAGGACTGTGCCCCCTAGTTAAGATCTTCAGGAAAAGCTAATGCTAACACGTAAATGAAAATGTTGCAAGGGAAGAAAATAGACTCAGCCCCTAATTTTGAGGGAAGTCCCAGCTGCACCTGCTGATTCCAAGTAGCCACTGAGCCTGGCTTTGAATAAACCAAAAGAGATAGCTGGAGGTTTGTAGAGATTTAATTTTTGTTTGGTTTTTTGTTGTTGCTGTTTTCCCCTAGCCCCCAGAGCTCACATAATTGAAGTACATACACAAAAAAAACTTCCTGCTGTGATGAACAGAGATCTCATGCATGTGTGGACTTAACAGGTATTGTTAATCAATGCAGTTTCTCTGCAGTCAAGGAAGCTGTGCCAATTTGCACTGGAATTCTGCTTCATATTTACAGGTTCCTTGTTGGTGGCTGATCTGTAATCTGAAGGACTAACCTGACTTGTCCATGCTTCACATGTATACTTTGCAGAAAGCCTCATGGAGGTCTGAGACTTTTTAATCAGCCAAATGTTAGGGTGCATTTTAGATATCCTCTGGAACAATGGCTGCGTTTTGCCTCTGATTTACCACAGTGTAAATCAAATAATTATGATCAATTGCTAGGGAATGGCAAGTGAGTCAACTTACAAAATTTTAATAACAAAGGCAATATTAATGAAATTCTTCACCATCTGTATATTGGGCACCTCTGAAGTTGGTCCTATATTTATTTCCCTACATAGAATGGACTTTTTGCTTGGTTGCCATAAAGAGGAAGTGAGGTGAAATGAGAATGTCACACAAGTATGGAAGATATGGAACAGCTAGGACAGTTCAGCTAACAGTTGGATTTGCTCTCACCACGCAGGGAGGACTCCTTTGACCAGCACTGACGTAGCAGATAAACTGACATCAGTACTGACCTTTCAAAATGACAGGAGTAAATTTTTCACTTTAAAATAACATTATCAGTGCACCAAAAATGCAACAAAATTCTTTAAGTTGAAACACTGCAGAGAATATACTTTGATATAATTCTTTCTTTTAGTACATTGGACATATATCTTGGAATTAGAGCCTTTTGAAAATAAAGTCAAGAAGCAAATAATTAATATGTGCTCTTAAGGCAGAAAGCAAGTAATTAATAGTCAATTAATTAATTTATTGGTTAAATTTAATCCTAAGGAAATTACTATATTTGAGAACTGTGTTCTAGTCTATAATATAAAATAATTTAGAGCCAATAGAAAATAATGAGCAAGGGTTTTGTTGCTCATCTCACCTTGTGTTCTGAAGTCACTTGAAGTTTTGTAACACCATTTAAGAGACTTAACTTCTTAGTTTAGTGCCATTGAGAGCAATGGTACAAGCTGCAGAGTTAACAAGTTTCAAAATCCAAGTTGGATCACATTGGCCCTGTAATAGTACACTGAAATAATTCTCCCACAAAGCAGCTTATTCATTTTCACAACAGCTTGATGGATGCTGTTATTTTGATTGAGTAGGAGAGTGTGAAGAACACTGCCTACGACAAGGCTGTTGGGACAGACCTTAAATGTTAATACTTATAGAATGGGAAATGTATTTTAATAGTTGGATTACATTTCTCTGATCAAACCAACCATCTAAGAATTTGAAAGTCTGTTGATTCCCAATGTCCTGCCTAAGCATCTTGATCTGGGGTGTTCTCATTACAAAGGTGTCTTATAGGGAGCCACAGATACTATGCATACAGTGTGCTGACTTTTGTGGACAAGTGTAGTTAAGAGAGAAGAAATGGGGAAATGAGATTACTGGGAAGAAGAAAGGCAAGCTTAAAAAGTGACTAAATGTCAGCAAGGACCTAGAAGCCTAATAAACCCCTAAATGTAAAGGATTATTTTTAGGATGGAGGAATTTACACAATGAATTTGGTATAAATGTTTCTCAGCATCATTCACTGATTGGAGAGGAAATTGAGCAATCAAAAATTCTAATGCAAAAAAATTCCTACTTAAGCAACCCAGAAAACAGAAAAATATAAGACACACAGAAGAATCAAAAGGATGGTATTACTTAATTACCTATTCTTTTCTTCTTTTTTAAAATAAGGTTCCATTATCTGTACTTAACAGCGAAGACTTCCACTTCACACTCAGTCTACTTTGTCTACTTATTTTTGTTGACCTTTGGGGGACCTAGCAACTGACAGATTTTGTCAGAATTGTCTGTGATTTTCTTGAATGTAGGTGCCATAATGGTCACCATGCCTGACTTAATCATAGCTGGATGTTTCAATACACATTATAGCACTTAATTTTTTCTGCAAAGCTTGGTATGCATAAGCTCTGTCAATTTGAACAAATATTCCTCATCTACTTTAACCCTTCCCCAAACTCTCATTGAGACAAGAAAACCTCCATCCACTCACATAGCTGAATAAAGATTTCACTTATGAAGTAAAACATACATTGATGGCTGAAACATAGCAATGAATGAGCAAGAGAAAGAGTCAGTTTGTGTGTAAAGTAACACACTTTGAAGCAGCTTGTATCAGCCACAACGTGGCCAAACATTTATTATGGGGAATTAATTGACAAGGAGAACAATAGTGACTGACAATGCAAGGAGAGATGAAGCTCTCTCTGTGGCTTCTGGTATGGCCCCTTTAGGGGTTTATCTCAGGGTAGCTGCTAAAAGGTCACAGGCATCGTCTAATGTCTAGGACTTCTTTTACATTTATGCCACCTACCCCAAGGAAGAAATTATGCTCTAAGAAGTAGTTAAAAAAAAATCAAAACTAAATACAAGGACATACAAATGCAGTAACTTTTACAATTTCCAGAGCTACCACAACTGATGATGTATTTTTATGTATCATGCTTGCTGAACACAAGCAATCCTCAGAGTCCACAAAAGTGTATATATAAATCTTAGTGTTATTATGGAAATAATTTTAGACAAGTCTATTGTTAAATATTCTTTTAACAGCTCTATATGAAAACAAAAAGGCAATGCAAGTGCTGATCTCAGGTAAATATTACTGAACCAGCTTTATTTAATTTTCAGGGTTTTTTACTTCCTTTACATGAGATTCTGCAAACTAGGTAATCAGTAATTTTTTAAATGATGTTGACATATATTTTTGGACAAGTCACCATGAAAAAACACTGAATAAAGAAGATTCAGAAATTGAATTGAAATTGGTTGTCTCTCTTTAATTCATCCATCATATCAAACCATTTTCATATACCTAGTCATTAAAGATAATTTCTATGTGGTTTGTGATCCACTTTTTAACTGCAAAAATGCACAAAAGTAATTAAACCAATTTGAAACAATTATAGAAAAACAATATTCAATAGCTGAGGTGCCAAAAAGTTTTGCCATATCCTAAGGATGCAAAAAATTGTCTAATCAGCAGTCATATTATTCCACATTACATTTATTCCTGCAAGCTAGCCAAGCTCAAATTAATTGTACTGACTAAACTTTTCTTCTAAGAGAAAATTAAAGATATGCTGTTGTCAACACTTGAGCACAACCTTGCCGACACTTAAACGCAGAGAAGGGTGTGACATCCTGCCCTGGCTGCTTCGCGCTAATTAATCACTCTGGTATTTAGGACCATTCAAGCAGACAAATTAATGGAGAATAATTAGTGTATCTTTGTTCCAGCTCGGCTTTGCACACCAGACACTCCGAGGGAGAGAGGGGAGTATGTAGAAAGTGAGCCATTAGCATGCACATAGTTTTGCTTCTGTTCAGCAAGTTCTGCAGAGATTAAGAGAAAAGCCAAATTAGCAGTCGTGTGACTGGGGTTAGGACATCTCTCAGTAAAGAAAGCGCTCTGTTTGGGTATCAGCTTTCAGAAGCAAGTTGTTAATCCAGATGTTACCTTTCATAAAGAACAAAACACAATTAAAAACCTCCTCCTCCCCCTCTCACCCA
Source organism: Acrocephalus scirpaceus scirpaceus (assembly GCA_910950805.1). Lineage (NCBI taxonomy): Eukaryota > Metazoa > Chordata > Aves > Passeriformes > Sylviidae > Acrocephalus > Acrocephalus scirpaceus. The sequence goes on from OU383775.1 coordinate 74,605,414, forward strand.
TGCATGCAAAAGAAAAAAAAGAAGAATTGTTCCTTTCCATTACAAAGATTTATCTTTAATTTGGCTATGGGTATCCACTAAAAAGAAATTTCTAAACCCTCAGCTTTCCTTTTCAGGTCTTATTTGGTCAACATTAGCTTTCACTGGGAGCACAAGAGACAATACAACAAAGAACATACATCATGTGATTATTATAGTCAACAGCAACACTTACGGTTATTTGAAGTGATCGTTTTAAACAGAGAGTACACAAATCCATCAGATTTCCAAAAATAAAAAATAGTGTCAGATTTACATTAATTGCAAAATTAAAGTAACCTAAAATCATGAAGTAGCCTAAAATATGAAAAAATAATGATACCTAGCAAAGAGGGCAGTGATACCCTAAAATAAAAGAAAGATATATCGTACACTTTCCATAGAACATTTTCTGCTTTTCGGGTATAAAAACTTTTTGTGCCAAATTCCTCTGTTACTTATTCTTACATGATGAGATCTATAAGAATTTTACTACTATCAAGATGGAGATGATCATTGCTAATTCACTTTGACATCATCTCAAGCATAATGTGATGAATACTACTTGGTGGGACTGAACACAAAATTAGTGCACTGGCAATTTCTGTGGTAATTTAAGAGTTATTCTAGACATCATCAGGATTTAGCCTCTCTGATTGATGCCAAAGTCTAGCAACATGTAACTCATTGCAAGACCAGGACATAAAACATATCCTCGTTGAAGAACACTATATTTAGGAAGATTGGTGTAGAAACTTGCTGCTCAGACCCATTTGTAGAGTACATTGCTTACAGAAAAAAATGCACCATGGCTCACAAAGCACAGTGTCTCGAGGGGGTGGGGGTGGGTGAAAAGGGTCAGGGGAAAAAAGATCAAGAAAGACCACACAGTGAGAAAAGCTGACCACATTCAGAAGCTGTATCAATCCTAATCAATCCTATAAAATCTTTTTTCTTTTCTTTTTTTTTTTTTTTTTTTTTTTTTTGCAAGAGCACACGATAATGTGCAGACTATAAAACTGTGCTGCGTGTGCTTTATTTTTGAGCAGCATGAACTAAAAGGCAAGGAGAGGGGGAGGGAATCCCACCCAGGTTTTGACACGATATAGGATACTCTTTTAACACAGCATTACAGGGCTTCATAAAAATGTGATATTTCTGTTCACAGTGTCCTGGGTTTGTTGGTTGAGGCAGAACAGCTATGAAATCATGAACTCTCACAATTCCTCACTGTGAGGGGAAAACAGAGCACCTCTCCACAGTTTCTGACAGCACAGAGTTACTGTGTGGTAAGACCAGATGCCATTAGAAACGCTGCCATTCTGGGAGTGGGTTTCCTCAATCTTTGAAGGTGCATAATCCTCATTAAAGGAAAACCCTGAGCGTAGGAGGGGCAGCACTGACATCAAGGCACCTGGCCATGACTAAAAGAGCTGGCCCCATATGTGGCTGCTGCTGAGCAGCAGAATGTAATTTAGTTGCACCAGCAGGAGCAGAGGTCAATGATTTTATATTAATGGGGATCACGACAGTTCTAAGCTGTGGCGTGCTTTGAAATAAGTGTTGTACAAGGCAGCAAAGAGGGCTCAGCAGAGGAAATGAGCTGTGTCACTGTCTCCTCATGCCTTGAAGCAAATACAGAAATGTTTAAAGTTGCTATAGACTTGAAGCTGTAATATTTTATAAACAAAAATTACCTGTTTTAATCAAAAAGCTTAATAGCTTGTGAATTATTACATCTTCTGACATAATTCAAATGAAATTTAAAAAAATTAAAAGCTTGGGGCTTTTAGACTGCAATCTAAACAGAAGCAGAAATGGAGGAAATGTGATAAATCCTTTAAAAAAATCAAATACACTTTGTAATTAATCATTTGCATGCAGGGATTACGGTCACATGGCATTAAATCACAATGCATCAGCAAACAATCCGTGTCAATATCACCTAACAAAAATCAGAGATTTAACCACGCAAAGGGGTCCAAGTTTTGATTAAAAGATCCTCAGGAGTTTTAATATGTACACTTCAGACCTTGAACTAAATTCGCATTTAATCAAGCTTCTTTGTGGAGCTGTAATGTGAGCTCTTCTGTGGCTTTTTGGGGGATTTAAATCTGGCCTTTCATGTAAGTGCATGACACAGCAATCCTTTACATGGATCAATACATAACTCAAGGGATACCTGAGGTCCTTAATGAGGTTTTCTGGGTAGGGGTTATTATTATTGTTGTTATTGTATTCCATTGGCACCAACAATGTGGTAGATGCTGTTCAGAGGTGTGGTGGAGACATGATCTTTGCAACAAAGAGATCTCCTTGTGAGAGGATATTTGCGTGAGCCAGAATAAAAAGAGAACAGTACTGCACTCTCCTCTACTAATTCCCAGCAAATTCAAATTATTCCTCTTTCAGTATTGATCCTAAAGCCTTTTAGTAAGTATTACAAAAGGTATCAGAATCTGAAGTTAGAGTCACAGCCTTGTGAATCATTTCTGAGATGTTACTCCTCGGTGTAAGAAGGCACAAAGCACAACAATGGTGGAAATGTAAGGAAGGGGGAATAATGGTGGTGTAGCAAAGAGGATGGGAGATACAAGATAATGACTCAGGTGTAAGGATTGTGAAGGTTCTCAAAGGCAGTGAGGAGCAGTTTGCATTTTACTGACATGGTGGGAGTGATAACCCAAAAAGGATTGAGATTAACAGATAGGAAGTCAAAAAAAAAATTTGTGTGTTGAGCCATAAAATTAAATACTCCAACAGTTGTGGTAAAAGAAGTTGAACACAACATTAACTAATAAAATGTTAAACAGAACTGAGAATAAAGGAGGAAACACTGAAAAGGGTGGAGCACGGGGTGAACTGACAATTATGGAAAAGTCTAAAGGTACAAAACCCACCAAACTGAAAGAAGGTTGGTAAAAAGGGCACATAGAAAAAATTTTCAAAAAAGAATTTATGATGTTTTATTGGTTTGTGGAGATATATAAGGAAAAAGGAGGTCTTGTATGCAAGAGTTTACTCATTATGCAAAAACACAATTAATAGTCAACAACAGCTAGAAATGAATGAAGAGTGCCAAGTATAAATAACTGGAATGTAGAAAGGGATACCAAAGGAATAGGTAGGGAAGTTCGCCGGAGACAAGAAAGCCCTTGTAGTCCCAGTGTCAAATTCAAAGTCACGCTGACCAGCTGACTGGTGAGACCTTTGCATCATGTGAGGAAAAGTCTGTTATGACCCAGGTACCTCCTTGGTTAGGAGCCACTTTCCCCTCTGGTGGCAGTAACTCCTGGTGTCAGGGACAGCTGACTCCTATGACAGCAAGGGCATTGGCAAGAGTTAGACTGAATGCTAGGTGAGCAACAGCAGCTGGATACTCAGTCATACCTGGGAGAACCACTGGCACAAAACCAAGTTCCCTCTGGTCCCTGCTTTTGGATAACAGCTCCCTCACCTCTCACTACAAGCCAAAGCTCTGCCCAGAGCTGGTTGCCTCTGGCCAAGCAGGCAGGCAGAGGATGGAGGCAGAAGGAGCCCAGAAGCTGTAGAGCACTGTTTGAGTGATCTCTTCACTGTCCTCAAGCCAAAAGCTATAAGTCCTCTATCTCCTAGCAGTGATCTTGCAGGCAATAAAATTTCACTTTCTGAGAGAAGATTTGTAGGAAGCTGAGGATTGATTTGAGACACAGAGCTTGGCTGGCACTAAATTCCACAGCTAACCCTTTTAAGGAGGTTTTAAACAAAGTGCAGTATGAGCCTAGCATAGGTGTTCATTAACTAATCATAAATTGTAATGGAATGCCATTGACACCTATATGAGCACTAATCGGATTGATGATGGCAGCCATTACCAGTGAAAGCCAAACGGATTTGTGACAACGACACGTTGGCTCCAGAGTATATATGTTATGTTGAGAACCACTTATGCAGAAAATCCCAAGAAATAACAAGGTAATTCACCTCTCTCTTCCCTTGACTTACAGCTGGCATATGTCTTTTCTCCCATCTTCTGGGCTACCACCAACCTCACTTGAAAAGGGATCTGATGCCCTGGAAGCTGGTGGAAAGACTTAAGCTGACTTCCATTGCCTTGGACAGGAGAATAGTGAGCAAAAGATACAAGGGAAAAAATATTAAATATGAAAGGACCACAAAAAAAAAGTCGCTTTATTTCAATGGCCATTGTCCAACTTGTGCATTAATAAAGAAAATGTTTTAAATGCTGTTGTTTAAATAAATTATTTAATGAGAGAGAATACTCTTAGACATACAGAGGAATGCCTGGTTTGACAACTATTTCCTGACTTCTGAGTGTCATGTATTTTAATGTCTTTGTTCTTTAAGTTAGCTTTTCAAGTCATATTCTATTTAAAGGTATGTTGCAAGTATATGGAATACAAACGTACCACCTCAGACACAAAATTAACCTGTTCAGGTTTTCACATTGTAAACTACAGAAAATATTATGTTAAATGATCTGAATATAAAACTAAGCTAATGACCTAAAACTTGTTGCTGCTTCTCTCTTTTTTTTTCTCTGTGCCTGGCTAGTTGATAAGAGGAAATATTTCCTTCCCTAATGAACAGATTTATCATCTTATTTTTACTATGAGTTTTAGTACTACACATATTGCAGGGAACATGCAGAAGGTCTGGTCACAGATTAGGGCTGCTCTGCCAAGGCACTGTAGAAACAGAAGAATGATGCCCTCTGTCCTGAAGAATATTTTCTGACAGCTTCCTACGAGTTCATTTAAATGAATGAGAGCAGTCATCCAAGTAACTTGCTGCTTTTGGAAATTTCAAACAGAATTTGCTAACACCCATTCTAAGTGAGCGTTTCTGTAAAATGAATATCATTATAATCCATTAATGGCTGAGGGTGGGATCAAGTTCACTCAGGTTAGGCACTTAACTTGAATCTAATTTTAAAGCACCCAGTATACCAATCCTCATTAGTAAGAGCATGCCTAAATTCCCCCACACAGTCAGTGGGGAGAAGAAGATGGGTTTTTTCCTTCTACTTAAATGAGCCAAGACCAAAAATAATAATTTTCCACAGAAAGGTGGAAGATAAGATATCAATATCCTAGCTCCATGTGATAGCAGAGAATTTGATAGATGTTAATGCACAGATAATCCAAATGAGTTAATTGCTTCTGCTCGGTAAGGAAAGGCTTAAAAGGAAACCCCGATGTTTCCTGTCAACCTAGCCTGGAAGTCAGATGTATGAACTCACACCTCACACTTTTGACCAGGCTAGTACTGGGCATATAGATATGATACAGGTGTAAGTGATATAGATATGTAAGAGGTGAGGTCTTAAGCATGGAGTTAGAATCTTATTTTACTTCCAAGATTTGATTCTTTTTTCATATATAGTTCACAGTAATTAGGATTGTATGCTTAGAGCCATTCAAGATACAAAGCTTGTCCCACCTAGGTTTTTACTGCTAGAGGACACTATTTCCATCTCAGTTTATTAGAAGAAAAACATAAATGCAAAAAATGAAAATCAACACTCAAAATATCAGCATCAAAGATGTTAAATCCATAATTTCCATCTTTAGAAGAACTGAGCAGTACATTCTGGAAGAGAACTTGAGAGGTCACTCAGTCCACCCCACTTCTCAAACATAGTCAACAAGATGGTCAATACCTTTTTTCTTTGGATCTTGAAAAGCTTCAAAGGCAGAGATCCCACAACTTCCCCAGGCAGCCTGGACAACTTTACTGCTCGATCATTCTCATGACAAGAGAAATTCCATATATGCACCACAAATCCTCCTTCACTTAAAACCTCCCTTCAGCATGCCAGTCCCCAGCACACAGAGCTGCAGGCAGTACTATCATCCCAGATGTGTCCCTGTCAAATTCAAGACCCAATTCAAAGGCACCCTGCCCCTGTGCAGACCAGCTTGTACCCCACTTTTCTTCCATCTGTAGGCTTGATGAGAGCACACAATCTGTGTCATTCTGTCTCCAGGTCATTGATAAAGACTTGAAACAGGACTAGACTGGGACAGACCCTCAAGGAATTCCACATGTGCACTGGTATCCTGTCAGTACAGACTGCTTTTCATGCACCGTAGAGTTTATTCATCAACACCAGAATGACCCAGTTTGGATACAAGGATGCAGTGGAACACTGTGATGAAAGCTTTGGTAAAGTGAAGACAGATGGCACCCATCATTTTTTGTCATCCACAGTCCTAGATATTTCATTTTAGAAGGCAATCAGGGAGGCCAGAAGCATTTTACCCTTGGTAAAGCCATGTAGACTTTTCTCCATTACCACCTTCTCATTTGTGGGCCTAGAAAAGTCTTCAAAGAGAGCTTGTTCTACTATTTTCCAAGGAATCAAAGTGAAACCGTTTGGCTGATGGTTAAACATCAGAAAAACTAAAATTCTTCCACTCTCCTCAGGATTTAAAAAAAAAAAATTAAAACCAACAGAAATCAAGAAAATGCAGTAATAGACAAGATGGAGTCTTAAAAAACAGCACAAAAGGACCCTGTTTCATAGCTTTAGGCTATGAAACCAACTCCTCTCATCCAGGAAAGTTACATTAAAAAACCATATTTGTTTATACTCCAGCTCATTCAATAAGCATATGCAAAATACACATCTTCCTATGCAAAACATTCACTTGGGATACCATGGACTTGATTGTCATATATGGTCAAGAGGTTTTCTTGCACACAATAACACTAACAAAGAGCCTTAAAGGAAATATCAGTTTAAGTGTCATGGGAGGCATTTTTACTTTCACAGGGTCTTCTCAGGAAGTCTTAATATGATGAGGTTTTAGTATTTGGGTTTATTTCAATATGTTCACAATTTCTGTGCGATTACATTTCTATCATGTTACTGTGTGAGCTCACAGCATTAGGATTCTGCCTCATGATTTGATGTTCAACAATATTTCTGTTTGTGTTACTAGTTCTATTGTCAGAATGGAAAATACAGTAGTGACATTAGCCTTAGAAAATTAGGCTTCATTTATCTTAACAAGTGCACCTTAGAGTATAAGAAGCACAGAAAACACAAAGCATGAAATATTCTACTGAGATAATGTATGTCATAAATTTTACAGAATTATTTAATAACATTTATTGTTCTTGATGGCACCTTTGTAGAATACTGCTGCCTTAAGAGAAATCTTAGAAAACAACCAGTATATTTTAATTATGTATATTCTTTATCAAATAATAACATACATCTACGTATTCTTTTAAAAAGCAATGTCTAAGTGTCACAGTTTTGTGTGTCTAATCCTAACTCCTTGCATAAACAGCTTCCTGCATTTTTTTCAATGGAGTGGTTAAGTTTATGAGCTTGGCTTTTAAAGAGGTCTTTATAATAAAGATCTTGATTCTTTGTGAAATCAAAGCCTTAGAGAAATTTGTGAGAGATTCTTAGAGCAACCTTAACTCTGGTCTTTCAGTATCAACTAGAACTGTGTTGTGGGATACAAAGCCTGTTGCAGAAAACCTTAAAGTGGTACTGTTGAACTTGGCTTTGGGGAGTTTGCAATAGCCTGAATTCTCCCTCTGCAAGAGAGTGCTGTCTTACAAGTCCTTATCACACACCCTAAGGTTTATTTCCTGCTTTGCTTGTCCCAGGTAAATTAGAATGAGGTAATTTACATTTCCTTCATTCTGTACAAAAAACTGCTGTAAAAGCCTCTACCTGGAAGTCATGGCTATGTGATCAGTGTGGTCAGTTAGGGCTGGTACAGTTACCTAGGAAAGTTTCTCATCAGTTTTAATGTAGATTTGGAGATGAGTTCTAACCAGCCTTCATGATTTAATCTTTGTTTTACTGTTATGGAACATAAGACGGTTTTTTCCCTGGTTTTTACAGATGATAGAAACTTTATAGGCAAATAAGTACTGGAGCACCAGTGCATGGCTGAATCTATGTTACACTTTAATATTTGTTTCCATCTTGAAATACCAGAGCTGAAATATCTCACCATTTTAGTGATCAGTGGAAATCTCAGTGTGGAATTGCTTACTTAAAACATCACTTAAGTCGCTTGACATTGACCAAATATGTCCCCATTAAAATGACATCTCACAAATATTGCTCGATTAAGCAGTAACAGTAGCTATTTGTTGATGAAAAGATAAATCAGTTTCCTGGGAAAAGTGCCAGTAGATAGCTTGTATACTCTACTTACATACTGGATTCTTGATAGATTTGGTGAAGATGTCTTCATGTTAGTATAATAAAAGCCTATTATCAGTTCAACAGCAGAAAACTGTTTTCATTCATCAAGAAAATAGCAGGTTCGACATTAGTTGCCTTTTTAAGTGAAAGATTGGACATACACTATGAAAAAATTTCCTGCCATTGCAGAGAAGGATAGCACACTCAAACACATTTTTAAATTTAATTTCACTTCTCAGTTCAGTTGTCAGCCTCTTTACAGTAAATTACATGGTTACTATTAAAAAGCTTACTTTGACGTGTTCCCAAAGTGATTTTTTAAAAAGTTTGAGAAAATTCTTGCAGCCATTTTGGATTTATGATAGGAGTAAAAACTAATCCTCATTCCCTCAACTTCTCTGAACAACACAGGAAAAAAAAAACCCTTGTTGTGTTTTTTTTCTCTCCCCATGGAAATAATTCAAAAGTGGATGAACTGCCAAACTTCAGACTTTTGTCACTGTTATTGAATATTAATATTCTTTTCTTACAAAGGCTAAGTGCCAAACCTGATGAGACACCAAGCCCCCCCCACCTCATGTCAGTCCCTGCTTTGTAAAAACATGATGTAATAGGTAAGAGGAATTGAAAAGTGAATGATGGTAATAAGGCTTGTGATACACGGGAGGACAAGAAAACATTAAGAACTCTTTCTAGTATTACAAGGATTTCTCAGAGCTTGCCCAGGGAAATACATAACAAATAAAAAGTTCCTTGCTACATTTAAAAATTAAATAGAATAAAGGTACCAGACATTTTTGTCTTCTAAAAAAACCTGAAAGAAATAAAATTTCTTCCTAATCATTCTGCTACATATTTTTTCAATCAGCTAGATATGAGAACAACCAATAGCCCTTCATTTTCTCTTTTAATTTCTGAAAAGAAGAAAGGAAATGAGAGACAGAAAAGGCACCTGAGGTTATCCTAAATATTAGTAGACAAGGGCAAAAGATTCATTACTAGTTCAGGTATCTCATGGAAACTCTCAGGCGTAGTTCCAAGGAGATGAGTCACACAGTTTTCAGACTTCCAGAACTTTTATTTACTGCACTGGTTCTCCGCGAGCAAGTGCTCATTCTCTACAGACCCACTGGAAGAACTGAGCCTGAACATAAGTATCTGCATTTTTGACTTTTGCACAAACCAATAAACCTAGGCCTGAAAAAAGAAAGTTCTTGGATCTCTCAGTAAGAAGGAAGAGGTTAAATATCTGTATCTGGAGCAAATCTAGGCTCATGAAAGAATTCAGCAATCAAATACTGAAGCCTTGGAATATTAGCAGTTTTTTAAAATCAAGAAAACTCCATCAAAGTGGAGAATATGACCTTAAACATATTTGAAGTCTCCTTTAAACAAGCTGTCATGTCTATTTTGGCTTCTTTGCCCATCTTTGAGAAGGAAAGTGACAGCCCTTGCTGGTGCAGGGAGCCAGAGGCAGTGAGACAGCTCTGCTCCACAAATGCTACTAAAGGTGTTTCTTTAGCAGTGAGAATCAGGTGCAAGTTAACATACACAGAATGTCTTTCCTCAGCTATGATTTGTGCAAGCCATTTATGGATAAGATTAAAAAATGTGATAGCAGCTATCCGTTACAAAATGGCCTTTGGGGATTAAAGTACACTCTGATCCAGCCTAGGGATTTTTTAAAAGGGAGAATAAAACTAGTTTAAGCAGTGTAAAAAGTGTGTCTGCAATCATAGTTCCAGGTTACTTTTGGATATGATACCGAAACAATATTGCAATTTTATCCTCACTCTGAACAGGGTTCTTAGATTATGGTGGGTAATGTAAACTATAATCCATCCTCAAGAACTGATCACTAGTATTCACACTTTCTACTCACACCCTTTAAAACATGCAGAGCAACAATGAAAAACCTGTGACAGAGGTTAGACAGGGCCTGTCTACACTTTTAATCCCAGAGAGATCCCAGCTGCATCATTTGGTTGATTTGGGGATGCTGCTCCTGGATAGTGCCAAGGCAGATGACTGAGTGGTAGGCAAGTGCATGTCATGTGAAGAAACATGCCAGGCCCAAACCAAAGCAAGGACCACATGCCATCCAAAGTAATTGTATTGCTCTGCAGTGTGGCTTGGTAACCCCCAAGCAGTAGATGTACCCTTTATTTTTATAAGTAAACATTTTGGTCATGCTTTGGCAGCAGCAATAGTGACATCTGATTTGTGAGACCTGTAATAAATGCTCTCTATTTTCTTTCCTTTGCTGGAGAGAAAGAAAATCACTACATTGCCTGCTGCTGTCTCAGGACTGCTGACATAACCATGAAGGGACAGCAAGTCCAGCACCTCTTACATTTCAGGCAGAAAGAGGTGGAGGCAGAGGGAAGCCTTGTCTGGCTCCTTGGGCAATGCCTATAGTGGTCCAGGAGGCACCATTTCTGCAATTTGTTAAAAATCAGGGAGAAGTCAGGCAAGTTCCAGACCAAACAGCAGGTTTCACACTAAACTACAGCTTGTAGCTAAATCAATAGAAGCAAGATGAATTAAGAGTGAATGTGCGAGGTTTTTTAACTGATATAATTAAATCAGTTTTTAAATGCATCTTTAGTTACATAGATGTGTTCAGATCAGATCTTGGCCATCTTCTCCCCCTCACATACTTGAAGCCTGAATCCTCCTTGCCAAAGGGGCAATATGATCAAATCTGCATATTCTAATTTTTCAGAACTTGTAATATGCAAGTCTTTGAGAGTCGGTGGTATTCAGGTGCCCAAGTATCTAAGCTAGTTTAACAGTGTTGAATCTAGGCCAAATAAGTGCTTTTAAGTTTTCCCCTTAAGCTCTTTGGGCTTCAGTTTTCCCACTTCTGAAATCTGAGTTTTGAAATCAAGATTTATGGTGGGAGAAAAATATCAGCTGCCTCTCACACAGAGATCTTTTCTGCTCTCACTAAACTGCCATGAATCTTAATTCTGAGCAAGAGGTTTTGAGATCCTCACAGCTGAGGATCACTGTTTTAGCACCTTCTGCAAGCTGAAGGGAAAAAAAAACCACCCTCAGTACTGTCATTTCAAACCAGCCTATAACATTTCCTTAAGAAGCTCTTTGGGATTTAAAATTGTATCACACCAAACCACATCAGCCATCTTGCAGTGAAAGACAAGAACAATTTACTATTTAAAAATATAACTATTAATGTTTTAACAAGCATAGATCTTTGTCTATAGTTTTGTGAATGAACAGATAAATAATTAAGCAAGAAACAAAACCTAAAATATTATGTGCAGAACTAGCTCTATCTTTCCCAACTCAGGGACTTTTCCCAGTGTTTTTATCAGACATATTTGTTCCATGAAAATGCAATGTAGCTCTTCTTTAACATGCATCTACAAGACACACCAAGTCAGATCTCAGCTGGGAGTTAAATTTTAATTCTGGTTTTGCCACATCAGTATGAAACACACAATTTTTTTTTTTTAATTTTAACATTCTGTATATCTGATTTATTTAGCTTACTTGGAACCTTCACTCTCCCCTAGCATCTCGGATTCTGTAAATAATCACTTTTTGAGCTTTCAGCACACAGTTTTCTCTCATTCAAAACATATACAGGATGGCAAAGCTCAAAAATAAAAAAAAAAGAAAAAGAAAAAAGAAAAGGTAAAGTAGGGGGAGAAGTGAAGGGTTTTTTCCAGGATATTAACTGAGCTGCAAATATTCATTTTTGGCATAGCATACACACACAGAGAACAGCTACCTCCTACCTGTCTTGAGCACTGCCCTGTGTGAACACACCCAGGGTGACAGGGGAGACCTTGGCTGGGGGAACCCAGCAGCAGGGACATGCCAAGATGCTGGTAGTGGGCTATACAGCAGAATTCATTTTCAGGTGATCACCTCTGGGTATTCACCTGAGGGCAGATCTTGTAAGGTGTTGAACATTCTGGCACCAACCCAGAAAATCATTTATACCCACGAGGAATGTGTCTAAGTTGAGCATGCATTTCTGCCCTTTCTTTGATTCAGCTTAGATGGTATTCAGCTCAGTATTACTTTCCAAGAGATTTTTATTCCGTGCCTGATGAGAATGACCTTCACTCATCACTCATATGTTTGTTGCTTAGGGTCAGAAAGAGGATCAGACAGGAAGGTTTTCTCTCACTTCTGATTTCCAAGGAAGAGGGAGAAAAGTCCTCTTTTTCCTTTTTTTGAGATCTAGTACATTGAAAGCAATGAGGATGCAGTTTGTGCACTGTCTGTTACAACCTCTACTCTCTTGTCACTGAAATCCCTCAAACACGTCTGCTTATCCTTGGAAACTGGAAATATTATTTCTTCATATGTGCTAAATCAAGGAAGGTAATTGTTTTAGAAAACTGTAGTGATTGCCTTCGAAATAATAATAAAACCACTTAAAAATTCAAGTGTGCAGCTTTTCCTTTCTCAGTAGGAAACATCCACTGTCCAGTACTCTGATGCTTAATTGCAATCCGCAGAACACTGTAGAAAAAGGGAGAAAGGCCCCATTGCAATCCCTTGAGTGTTCTCTGTATGCTACAATTAAGTTCTTCCATGCATCTTATTTTCCCTTTCTTATGTCCTTTCCAGGCAAAATACATTTTGTCCTGATGGATGGTTTTATATTTTGTTTTGCTTTAATTATCTGAAGTAGAACATGTGAAAGTCGTTATTTTATACTGTACAAAATAAATCCTGTTTCCCTTATTTATTTATGGCTAGAGAAAAGTTTCTGCTAAAGTTAAAAATAAGTCAATTTACCTGCAAGGCAATTAAAGCCCTATTTATTTCTGAGTTGCAAATATCATTGGTTCTGATATTAAATCAGTAAATAGAAAACTATATGGCATGGGGCCAGGGAGAGAGACAGCATTAGCAGTCATTTAGTGTGACCATAGTAAGAGCTGAACAATCTGATGCTTGGGCAGTGCTGAATGCAGGGAAAATGCAGCACTGGCTCTCTCTGCTACTTTTTTCGCCTTTTTGTCTGTGATGGATATATAATAATTATATTTTGCCAGAATGCCAGTGAAAATGGAAGTGCTGTTGCTAATGTAGAGGCTGTAAAGCCATTGGAGGAGCTTTAAGCAAATGTTATCTGTTTTACTGAAGAAATCAATTACACACAGATTGCTTAAACCAGTGACAGGCATAGTAAGGAGTAAAATCTGTTAAGCAGAAAATGTACAGCCATCAACGTGTAGAGATTTACATGTTCTTTGATACAACTATTCAAGAATTTCAGATTTAAAAAATCAAGGAAAAAGAGAAAAATAAGAGAAAGTCTAGGAAATTAAAGGTACTTTTTAATGGTCATGTCTATACCTTATGCAACTCAGAGGCTTTCTTCACCTCCCCTTTCATTGGCATGGAAAAGAGATGGTCAAGACTACACTACTTAGAAGATGGGCGGTTTTTAGGGATCTGGTCTTTGACATTGGTCAGTTGTTAATGGTCTGTCCAAGTTTGGAATATGTTAGTAATTTCCCTACATTATTTGTGCTCTGCCATTTCAGGGTATTGCTTTGGCTGAGAAAAAAATTTAATAGTACTTAGGCTTCAGCATTTAATCATATTATCGTCTCATTGTTTCTGGGTACAAAACAATTGCTTTTAATTCTGAAAGAATGATTTATAAGATGATATGCATGTTAGCACATATTAACAATTACAGCAAAGAACGTATTGAAACTGCTTGCCAAAGAATCATTTATCTTTTACTTACAGAAGAGTGTTTGCACATGGTTGTGTTAGATGGGGCCACTTTGCATCCATATTTTTATACTTAGGAATGGCAAGATGATATTTCTACATCTTGTGAGAAAGCAACATGAAAGTGTGCACTCAAAAACAGAACTACTGAAAAATTAGCCACTACTTCTGAAAGTATTGGCCTTAATCATTCATAAAGTGAAAAAAAAAAAAAAGTAGTCAAAACTCCTTTGACAAAAAAATCCCCAGTCAGATCTGCCTCTGTCTTGGCTTTTGCACTGCTGATACTCAGAGCATTAAACATCCTTACAGAGAATATCACTGTTCAAAAGGACTGTCAAGCCTGTTAATTACTCAGGTGGAGTTAGCATACAGCTCATTAAACCATGTCAAAACTTTCAGTCCTTCTCCACTATATCAGTCCCTTTAGAGGCTCTCACATCAGGATAATTTGATTCTTAAAAATACATTAATTCAGATCATACATTACACCAACAAATTATTCCACTTTCTTTATAAAACAGGTCTGATCCAACCAGAAAGGGTATTGCAGCAAAGACAGTTTCTGTAATTAATATGTAGTGGGTGTGTCTGGTGCAGGCAAGGAGAGTTTGCAAGCTGTACTCCAGGGTAGCGCTTACAGAATGGTTATTGGCAGACCTTTTGAAGAAATATATTTCTTGCAGTAGAAATATAAAAATAGTTTGTTGCTCTTATGAAAGGTTTATTACAATTGTACAAAGCATTCACAAATCCATAGTCTAAACCTTGGCTGTATGGGTTACAGAGTTACCTCAATTTTGCTTTGCAACAGTGGAAGTTCTGTGAAAAAAAAATTAAAGGCTAGGTTGCTCCCACCTCAATTCTTGAGTTACCAAAATTTCTTCCCTTCAGCAAAAAGCCATTAAAAAAATGAAAGAGTTAATATAAATCTTCCAAAGTTTGTTTGTGATTTAGAAACCTACATCTCACTATCAGAGGTACTCCTGATATTCACAAACCTAAACTATATTCAATTAGAGACCACCTCAGGTCCCACTCGTCCATGAGGAGCTCGAGATATTTTGACAGGAGTCTGCATCCTGCTATGGTTCAAGTTATCTCTAAAAAAATCTAGAGAGGCAATTGAAAAAAATACACTGGAGAAAAGCTCCAAAGGTGTCCGTGTGTAAAATGTTTGTAAAATGTTTGTTAGGGTTAGTTACAGACATAATTTCTTTTTTTTTTTTTTTTTTTTTTCCTCATTTTAGCAAAGTACATTTGACCTGGTGAGTAAACTGGCTGAGACTGGCTTCATCTAATGTCTGCAAACCAGAGCACAAAACTCTGGTTTGAACTCAAGCCATTTGAGTTCATGGTACTTTATGTATCCTCATCCAATGCAATCAGAATCGATTTTCAGGAGTATGAGATTTTTCTTATGAATATAATTGCATTTGGATATGGTTTGTGAAGACTCCTCTTTTAATCAGGGAATAAAAGTATGATTTTTATTATTTCAATTTGCCAAATAGAAACTAAGGAATGTGACAGCAGGAAAATATTTTGCAGGGGTAAGCAGGCTAGTTAGTGTAAGACTAGCTTCAAGTTTTAGAAAGAGGACATGATTTTGCTCATTATGTTCAGTCACTCCAATTGGCTTTAGCAGAAAATCATTGCGTGGAATGTCTCGCTAGATCAGCACAAAGTTTACAAGATCTATGGCTGAGAAGCAATCATCCTCCACTGAGGAAGACCTAACTCTGTTAAACACATTTCTAAACTGACACTTCCAAAATGGATTTCAGCTGTTGATGAATGAAAGCCATCATCACGGTTTAAAAGTTTAGTTTGTTGTTTTTAAATGTGCACTCCACAGGAGTCAAATGTTCATTCTTACCCTGCCTTGCTGGGAAAAAAAAAAAAAAAAGGAACAAAATGTGAAGGACAATTAAACATGCAGAACACTTTCTTCTCCAAAATCCTCACGTTGGTAATACTACAATAATCTTCAAATTTATCACACCAGACCTCCGAGTGTGATAATGCATCTCTAAAATACGAACTTCAAGCTAAAATATTAAACATGTGTTTCCTCCTCCTATAGGATAAGTGCTGAAATGTCACACACTACTGGGGAAAATGACCCGTAAGTGTTTTTTTCCCTCCTACTGGAGCAGTTAGTGTGGCGTGCAGTGAACCAAATCAACAATGTGATTCAAGCTGTCTCTGCAGCGTCATGGTGAAAGAAAGGATAAACTATAAAAACTACCCTCCTACAGCTCTTAGTTCTTGCTTCCCACACTTTAACATCTTCTGTCACCCCTGGAGCTGTTACTGACCCATACTAAGCTAAACTAAAGGATGATAAGTTTGCTGCCTTTGCCCTTGTCCTAAGGGGCTGCACATTATCCTATCAAGCATCAGAAGCCATTTCTGTGGGATATTTGTCAACCTAAGAAGTCCTTTTAGAACAAATGAAATGGGCAGCGAATTACAAAAATGTCATTCTCTAAAGGAAATGGATGAAGGCTTTTGTTCTCCAGTAATAAATAGATGCCATAGGCTTATAGCACTATTTTTGTATTACATTTGACAGGGTTACTATTTCCAGTTCATTAAGGAAACAGCTTGAAAACTATTTTTTCATATGCTTTTCAAAATAATGTTTTCCCAGTAATAAATATAAGCAATAGCTCACATAACGTTAACTTCAACAAGATTTGTTTCAAGGTATTTGTATTAGGGATTACTATATATCAAAAGGCAAGCTTTAAATACATTTTTTTTTCAGCATATATAGATGCTTATTTAACAGACAGGTAATAAGCACATAAGTATTAGTGCCTCATCCTGATTTTTTTTTAAATATTTAAAGATTGCTTTTAAATTTATCTTTTGCTAGACCAAATTTCTTGTGCATGATGATCTTATGGAACCTCATGATATATACTCCTTAGGCTAAGGTCAGGCAAAGGAATAATAACTCACTTCCTTAAATGAATGCTTCAAAGTAAACCTTCTATGTTTAATAGCAGTAAACAGAGGTCAGGATGACACTCTCCCAGGCTTGAGAATAAAGCCTGTGTGTTAATATTCTCCAAGAATAACAGCGGAATTTCTGGGTGACAAAATGTTTGCCAAAGTATGTCCCTGACAAAATATTTTACTGTGTTATGAGTGTCAGACATCTGAATTTTTACATAAAGATAAATTGAGACGCACATGTAGAAATACACATAATGCTACTTTGATAGTTTCCTTTGCTATTAAATATGGTGCTAAAATTCTTCAAAGAGGATTATTAATTATTCTGGCACACAGAAAGTTCTTTCTGAAGATACTAACTGACTGAAAAATTAAGTGATATATTGACACAAGTGAACTTAACTGCTATGTCAGTCATAATATTTAATGTGTAAGGTGTATTTAGCTCATCATCCACTAATCAATTATTAAGGAAAAAATTTATTTACATCAAAGTGCTATAATATTTTTTATGTTTACAGCTTATTTTTCCCTGCAAAATAGTCTCTCAACTACTCTACTGCTGGCACTAGTTATTGCTGATTACAAGTGAACATTTTTTTAATAAAAAGAGCTCAAAATTGATTTTGTAGGAAGACAAATCAGTAAGCCAGACCATTTACTGGTCCCTTGCTTTGTAACTATTTCACTAATTCCAGACTAATTATATTCAGGTCTTTATTAGTTAGATATTTTCGCAAAGTAAACTGGACATGGACCAAATGTAGGGTGAGCAGTAAAGAATATATTGATAAATGCACTCCTTCCTTGTAGTGTATTTTACAGGACACACACCAGCGCACATTTCAGATTACACTCCATCCCTTAGTTCTCATTAGTCAGGCAGAGACAGCTAAACTTTGCCATGAACAGCTCCCGGCAGTCCAGTACATTCCCTTTCTCCCCCTGCACACCAGAACTGTGCTCTATCATGCACGACCTCCCCATCGCAGGTGAGGAACTCAAACTCTTTGAGACCTAAAACTGTGGGATCCTGCCAAGATCTACTTCCAGGAGTGGGGCTGAGGGAGTTCAGCTCTCCCTTTAGTTGGGGCAGACAGAACTACTCCTGGGTTCAGGCTGAACTGATGAACGAATTTCTTCTGCAGAAACAGAAATAACAGCAGGTTTTTTTAAGAAGGATGAAATTATTTCTTCTGCTGAAACAGAAATGACAGAGTTTTTTTTAAGAATGATAAAATATTTAACTAGACAAAAATGCTTTAAGTGGAAGGCAAAGTTTGACATGCTATTTCCAAAATACTTAGCTTTTAGGCACTTTTAGGGAGTCTTGAAAAAGCAAGTTAGACTTAGAAAATGTTTTAATGAAAGGGGACACTGGTAGAAGTCCTTCATTTTGACAAAGCAGATCTCATATTAAATTCCTTCCCCTGCCTAACTGATAAAGTGAAAAATTTCTTTCCTGCTAGGATTCAAACTGGGATGTCAACAGTAAAGAGAAAATTACCTATACCTATGGCTATGTCATTTTTTTCGGGACACTGGAATCGTTTGTTTAAAACCCCTCAGAAAAAACAGAGAACAGCCCCATCTATTCTGCAAGCTGGATGTAACCCTGCACTGTGTAACCCTGCACTGTGTAACCCTGCACTGTGTAACCCTGGTGTCAGAGGAATCACCAGCTCTGGTGAGGATAGACAACAAACAAGGACTTTTATTTCCTTGCACCATTTCACTTTTTTCAATATCAAACCAAACTACCAAAGAAAATGGTGTTATTATTTCATAATGTGACTTAATCTGGGAAGAAAAATATGCTTTTCTTCCACACTATCATCCTTCCCTTCAAGTGGGAGCCCTGTGAAACCGTGTTCCAAGGGGATTTTTGTAGCTCCTATATTTTCTGGGGCAAAGCCGCTTTCAGTGTTAATAAGAATTCCATAAAGGCATGAAAGAGCATGTTAACTTCACAAAAAGGTTAAAACTTTCAGAATGTGTTATCAGAATTATCTTATGAAGAATATTATGTCATGTTAAAGGTTATTAGCAGTGTAGAGATCAGAATTTCAGGATGCTCAGATCCTGGTTTTTTTCTGAAATGCTGATCTTCCTGAAGCTCTTATGGATTTCAGGGTAGATGCCAGCCCTCTTCACCTGTGAAATCCAGGTCCTACTGGGATTTAGCTGCCAAAAAGGTATTTTAGCAGACAACTTTAACACGCCCAGTTTTGAAAAAAAATCTGTCTTTGATTTTTTTTAGCATTCATCACTGCTTCTCTAAAGAGTTTGGGAATATTACTGTGTGCTGTAGAACAGCTGCTGCATTTCACTCCAGGCATGTATGAAGTGTTCACCATACAGTTTTTCATACCAATTTGCTAGGTTTGCATAGCACTCTGGGATCCTGTAGATGAAAGGAACTGTATCGAGGTTAGATTACTCTTACAGTGAAACCCATCCTGACAGGCACAAGCTAACCTAAATCGCCTGTCCTAACACACAGTAAAATTTCAGCTTCTGTGAAAAGTTCTCCTATATTAGTTCTGCTATATTATGTGACTACCTGTTGTAATGGCCAAATTAACACCAGGCCCTTTGGTGGCTGATAAGAGGCTTTTACTTTGGATAGTACATGAAGCCACGAACAGATGCAGAACCAGGGAAAGAATGCCTGGTGCTACAAGCCCGGCTTCATGAGCAATCACAGCACAGGTTTTCTGAAAGCAGAGCTGCAATAATATTAGGCAAGTCTGAATTTTTTACAGGCAAAGTTTAATATGAACTCTCCAAGGAAAACAACCTCAACAGTAAACATGAAAAGCCATTTCAAGAGATATAGTTATTTTACTCTGCTGATCTTACAGTTTCTGTTACAATGGGCCTTAAAACACAGGCTGTAATCCCAGCTTCAGTGGCTGCCTAAGTTACAGCACACAGAGGTAGATAGACAGACAGACGCACAGGAGCTCTCACAGCCAGTAAAAATCAGAGACTTGGGGAGTTTAAATTAAAGAGTGCACTCAGACCTACCCATACAGTGCTCACACTTACAAGTTTTAGAGGTGTTTCCATGCC
The DNA here is from genome assembly GCA_910950805.1 of Acrocephalus scirpaceus scirpaceus. Taxonomy (NCBI): domain Eukaryota; kingdom Metazoa; phylum Chordata; class Aves; order Passeriformes; family Sylviidae; genus Acrocephalus; species Acrocephalus scirpaceus. Next base: position 74,625,383 of record OU383775.1, read on the forward strand.
TTGTGGTTTTATCTTCTTTACCTATGAGCCACAGTGCAGGGTAGTTTCTCCACATCACTAAATAAAAATGTGCAGTTGCTGAAAATACACACACATGCACCCCCACCCCCCCCATGTGGTTATACAGAACAGACAGGGGTAAATAAAAATCAGATATGTGCAGCAACTGTTGAGGTGAATAAGTTCATCAGTTATTTTCCTAAAGGTTATAGCTAATGCAGGATAGTAGGTACTATTTGTAACTAAAGAGTGAAACAGAAACCAAAAGCAAGGATTTACTTGTAAAAACATGATCCGTAAAAGCTAATAACCCCCATTAAACTGACACTTAACTTCGTGAAACCTGAATAGTAATAATAGCAATAGTAATAAGAATAAAAATGAATTTGCAATCATACTTTGCTTTCAAGCTTAAAGATTTCAATATGCTCAACAAACACTAAATATCTGTGAAGTGCAAGTCCTGCAAATAAATAAATTAAGGCCCAGACCACAAGCCAGACTAAGGATTAGGGCTCAAAAATTCCCCTTCACCCTCATGCAATGTCTATTGCACAGTTTCCTTCAAACTAAAGTAACTCATTCCTCTCCAAAGAAGAACTCAAAAATGCAAAGGATTAGTTTATGGTAATGGTTTATTTGAATGATGAAATATTTGCATACACTTAGGGCATCTGGGAACAACTGGTCTTCATCATAGCTGATGGTCATGCCTCTTCATGACTTGTTTGGAAAAAGGGTAAACTAAATTATATCACTTCAGCAGGCAAGTAGTAAAATGTTTTTCTTGGCTACTGATTCATGTATGCTGCAGCCGGGTGACATGTATAAAAGTGGGAAACATTTCCTTCCTCCCCATTCCTTTCACATCTCGAGATTACCAGAGGGTAATGACTATGCCATGAAATCAAGGTCAGCTCTCATCAGTTTCAATGAACACTTTTACAAAGAGTGAGCCTGGTCCAGGAACTGCAGTATTCATTTACCAAGACACCTAAGAGCTAATATTTTGAGGAACCTGTGAATTCCATCTGCTATTTTCAACATAAAGTGAAACTTGACTAAAAGTGAGCATTTCACAGCATTTGTCACATGAGTCTAAAAGTGAAATTTTAATGCTATCAGGCAAGGGGAAACATCTACCACCTCACAGAATGTGTAAGTTAAAGAAATAGACATTATTCCAAGGATGCCATAAATGGCATGTCAGTTACAGACTCAGTAAGTGAAAATATACTATTGACATTTGATAATTCAAATCTGATTTTGTATGTGGCTCTATCAGTGGCAACAAAAATACAGAGAATTCGAGAAAACCCAACGCACTAGACAAAGTATGTATGCTCAGCTGTGTTCCCCTAACATTGTCACACTTTGTTTTTCTCACAGTAACTCAATGCCACAGGGCTGTTGGCATAGAAAGGTCTCGGTTTAATCAGCACAGAACATCCAAACAAGTCTTAATCATATACATTACATGAGATAAACATTTACAGAATTAATATTGATGTTGCCTATGCTAGCAAGCAAACCTGTCAATGTGGGAGGAACGTACCAATGCAAGAACAGTAACGAATGCTCTAGAGCCCCTGCGTGACTGAACCACTGACCTTGTTACTACAATCGAGTGCCCTCTTTTTCTCTGGTGGTGTGCCTCTTATCCATACTGAACAAAGATGCTTTCTCTGTAGTAAAGGAATTCAGGACTAGTTTCTTAAAAAACTTGGTTTTCCCATGTTCAGTGGTTGTTGAGCTGCCTTAAATACTTATAGTGATATAGAAGAGTGTATTTTCCAATAATATTTCAGGAAAATATGATTTTTATTTCTGCCCTTTTCATTGATTTATCCTAATTTTTCTTATTAGGACAGCTAAGTTAAACCAAGACAGAAACATATCTATTCAGGATCATGAATTGTTTGAATTCCTTCCAAAAGCTCTTGCAGGGGCTCACCTACCCTTACCAGGGTATCCAAACACAAGCTGTTGACAAAGAAACCATATTCCTAGAAACAGTGATTATTCAGAGGCTGGAAAGCATTACATTTGCTGAAGCATAGTGAATGTACTAGAGCTGACAGTAGCAGAGACCTCCAGGCATAGGGGACATCCATACCGATACTTTAGCTCAGAGCAGGAATGTGCTTCTGAAGTGAATCTCCTAACTTCTCCACTTTCTGCATTTCCATTTGCATCATGGAGAAGTCTAACAATGCTTGTGCAGCTTTCCAAGTAAACTGGAAGCACACACCTCTCTGCTCCTACTCCTGCTGGATGTTGGGTTCAAAAGTGCAGATCAGAAGTAGCAATATTAAGAACTTTGCAGGGCATACAGTACAGAAAGTCCTATCTTCAGCATCAACAATTTCACTCCACAGGTCTGTTCTTTCTAGGCTACTCTACTTGCTAATGGCAACTTTGCTGCTGTGAGCCACATCCCCTCCCCGATGTGCTTTACCCCCTTGAAAATATATACAGGGAAAGGACTGAGAGAAGAAGTCATCTTCAAAGGAAAATTAATTGTAAGTTTCAGCTCATTATTCCCTTTATTTTTAAGATACAACATTGTTAAAGCACTTCATTTCAATACCTACCCACCAATAATACAGAAGTAGTATAAATGAGCAGAAAACAATGGATGAACAGTTAGGGGATCTATATGCTATGGAATAGCACAAAAACTTTTTCTTTTCATTGCTTTTCCTACCCATCCTCTCCTCTGATAGTGGTTTTTCACCAAATCACTTACCTCCAAACTCAATGGGCTTTGGGTTGATGCTGTTGCAGCCTTCACATCTATGGAGTGTTAGCAATTCTTTTGGAAATCACTCAGCATCTACAAGGTTCCAATTCCTTTGGTCTCCAGACCCAGCTGATTTTAGTTTCCTCCTGACCCAATTAATAAATTGACATTATTCAGTACAAATCAGAGTTTTTTTTAACCAACCCCTGCTGCTTTTCACCCCTAATTTAACCTCTTCAGGTCTCCCCTACTATGTAGAAAGCAAACAGTGCATCAAGATAGGTACCCCTGCTATTCTTGAGTCAGAACCCGCATACTTGCTGTGGGACATATTCCAACAAAGATAAAATGGAGAAAGATGACTTTCTGTCACAGTACACATACTGCTTAGTGCAAAAGAAGTGCCATATACATCAACATTCATTTTTCTTGTTAGTCGAGTGTGATAGATAACAATTCACATCGGCTTTAATGGAGTTACTCTAATTTACACAAGAGTAAATTTGGACCATAGGGATGATATTAAATGTGACCTTAATCTGATTGGGTCAGAATATATAAGTTAATATGTTTTTATTTCAAACTGATATTATAGTGCTCGTCAATTACAAAGGTTGCCAAAGTATTATAACACCGAAATCTTTATTGATATTAAGCAATAGCATGTAAGTCTTTAAACTGAGGAAAAAACAACAAACACTGAAATTGTTTCCAGTTACTGATGACCTGAGAGGTTATTTTTTATATCAAAGAATAAGCAATGGCTCTGTTGTCCTGTGAAGAACTACTAGTCTGCATAAAACCATTTCAGGACCCCATTGTGCATATTGCACCTACAGAAGCCTAACTCTCTCCATCTCCAAACACTGCTCCCTACACATCCAATGTCCACACTGCTCTCCTGATCTGTTTGTAATGCTGTAATTCTTTCAGCAACAACATTCAACAATGTGCACTTTACTTATGTAGTTTGAAGGGAAAGAGGGAAGAGGTAAAAGAAATGGCTTTTCCTGATGTAGGAGATAATTCTCTCCTTTTACTAATGGATGGGCAATAAAAGACTTCTAAAGGCAGTCCAGTGGGATCAAAAAAAAAGCCAAAACAAAAAAAAACCAACAACCAACCAAACATTACACTGTGATAAATAATGGGAGGAAGTTGAAGGAGGGAACTGAAAAGGTTTGGGTTTTTTTTTTTTTAATTTTATTTTTAGGTAACACTAACAGCATATAAATTAAAAATTACTCTTTTATGTAATGTGTATACCTATGATATATGTATGCATTATACATATCGGAAAAGGTGTTGACATACAGACTGTCAGGTTTTCCTGATCCATCACATTACCAATGAAATCTATTACCATTAAACATTCATAATCACATACAGACACATGCACTTATATCCAAACATTTGCATTCATGCCTATATGCGTACAGTTATACACGAACACTGCCACATCATCTCTGTGAGGATACAGCCCTACAAATATGCTGCAGGATTCACACAGAGCCACACAGTGCTGAAATCATGAAAAGCAGCAGAAGCTGGACCAGCTCTTCTTCCAGGGAAGTCCGTGGTAAAAACCTCAATGAACTCCACAGGATCAGAGCATTTAACAGGGCATACTGATCACATCCAAACAGCTTACCCATAAAGTGTATGTATGCATAAACCATGTACTTCTTGTGTGCCAGAGGAATGCACATCTGCATATCGCTACATAAATCTTAAACACAGAAAATATATGCTATGGCTATAAAAATTCAGTATGCTAGAACTCGATGGGATGCTTACATTACTGCAGATGAGGTGAGTATTGTCTGCGCTTTTGTGTGCTTTTTGCTCTACAACAGGCAAAAGACTGTCTGAGCTTCCCTCTCTAGATTTGTTGTTTTTTACCTAAATAGGGTGTCGGGATGAGTACTGAACCTCCACCAAACTGTGGAAAAAAACCCTCTTCAATCAACAAGTTCAGTATTTTCACAATTTTCCTGTCATTGCAGGTGATAAAATATACACAGTGTTCTCTTTGGACCTGTAAAAGGCTTTTCCCCTTGCTACAGCTCTAAAGCTTATTTTACATTTTAATACTTCAGATAGTAGCTTGTCCAGCTTCTTTTCATCTCTACGTTTCCCCTCTCTTCTTTCTTTCTTTTTTCCTTAAGTATTGTATTACATGAAATTCAGTCCTTATTTGGCAGGATTTTATGCAGTCTGTGGTGAGAGCTGAATTCTGAAAATGTTCAGGAAACACTGGCTAAGTGGGGAAATTTATTTGCCTGAGCCAGAGATAACATCTTTCTTAGACTTTTTTTTGAAACACTGGCACTTGTCAAGCAGAATTCTCCTGTTCCCCTTTTCCTCTCTCTCTCACAAACACACACGTGCACACTTATTAAGGATGCAGCAGAACTTCGCCGACACTATAAGCTGAAGTTTTTTATTCATTCTGTTTCTACATCCAGTAGGAAGAAAAAAAAAAAGAAGAAATCAGAGATGTTAAAAAAACCACATTTTTTTTCCCATTTCCAGAACATTCAGCCCTTCTCATCCTCTTGTTTAAAAAAAAAATGATCTACATCTCCCGTGCCAGCCAGGCTTTCACATTTTTCTTCATTAGAAAATACATCTGTAAAGCAAAGTCAAAATTTTGGCATTTATTTTTATGGTCACAGGGTAATGTTCTTCATGAAACATAATCTAAAGCATAAACAGTGAGGGGGAAGCAATCATTTCTCATCTAGGGCACAAGACAAACCTGAGGAGTAAGTACGCACTGATTCAGAGCTCTGCTCGCCTGGCACAGCTGTGCGTTACACATTTTGGGGGCCAAGCAGGTGATTTGGGGAAATCATTTGGGGGTGGCAAGGAGCGAGGCTGAGGACAAAATTAAAGAATCGAGTCTATAAGGAGAGAAGTTTAATGCCTGAGTGCTCGTTTTGAACTGTGACCTAAGGTTTGGCTGGGCACTAACCACAGCATGCCTCATCAGCTCCTGTCACGGGTACCCCAGGGCATACCTCCAGCAGGGAGCCAGCTCCAGAGCTGCATCCTCAGCCACCAGCTCGCTCACACACTACTGAGACCCTGCCGAGAAATCAGCATGCAACCCGAGAAAGCATCCTTTCCTCTGGAATAAAAATTAATATTACTTGTCATATTTCATGTCTGAGCTCTTTTCATGCTTTATCCTCTGTAATGAGGGCTAAATTACCAATATTAGTAGATTTTCATGGCTAGCACAGAAAGAGCTGTTACCAGAATAAATGTTTGCATTGCTTCTGTTGGACACAGGCTTTGCTAATGCAGCTTTGCTAATTATTTCTAAATAGGCAATAATCTGCATCCCCTAGTGCTGGGTAGTGGATTGGCCACGTACCTGCTATTTCCCTTATTTACATGTTTTACAACTTTATCAACTACACTAATTACACTCTGAACACTGTTTAAAATTTTCTGTTAATAGAGATACAATGATGCACCAGAGGATGTGTATTTATGCCATAATTACGCCTCTGTTCCTGCGATGCAGTCTCCAATTAGCTGTCGACGGTGGCACAAGCAGCTGCCTGATATTCTAAAGCAGTGAAACATCTGCACGGCGGATGATACGCTCACATGGATTTTTTTTTTTAAGCCTAGAAATTTACACCCAAGGGAGTGCAGACAAATAGGAGCCTGTCATGTGTAGGGATGATTAGAAATCCTCACCATGGCAACATTGGAGCAGCCATGTCACAGAGTGAGGGGACACATGTCTAGATGAAGGCGCTAAAAACATTTGCCTTTTTTTTTTCTCCAGCATTCCCAACTTCCCTCCCTCCCCCTCTCCTTTTCATATTCTTCTCTTTGCATCTAAAGCCAACCAAAACAGCAGGTGAAAAGGCCAAAATCTGCAGCCCATGCAAGGAATATGACACAGTAGATTTAGTGTCAGGAAAACAGCAAGCAATCAGAGGATGCTGCCAGGCATCCACTGGATGTTTTCTTTCAGGTGGGGGAGGGAGACGATGGAAAAATAAAGGAAAGAAAAAATATGGGCATCATTCAAAATAAAGCTCCAATGTCTTGATCCTGGAATGACATTTAATAGATAACTTCCATTTAACCCTCATTAACAATTTTTCTCTGACTAGTTGACCAGCCAGCATGTGCTGATGAGGGGGGGAAGGGAGGGAAAGAAAGGTGAAAGCCTGGTATAAGCCTCTGTTACCAGCATACTGTTTCAGCTTTGAGCCATTGTATGTATTAGAGCGTGTAACAGCTACTAGAGTTACTGTATTCTCATCTTTATATCTAAAATCTTGATTGTACAGATGAGGGTGTTAATTTTATCAGGCTCCTTCTGGGCTATTGCCATTTGCAGTGTAATATCAATTTCACATAATAAAATCATAATAATTAGTCAAGGGTATCATTCTAGAATACAGGCTTGCCTGAATTGGTTTGGATCCAAATCTCTCGTTCTTACTCCATCTCCCTACCCTTTCTGTGTCTGGTCAAATACCACCAACATGTTTAGGAAAGGTTCCAGAGAGTCCAGAAGTCTTGCAAGGCCAACTTATTTTACAAGATTTCCTTTGTTTAGTTGGATGAAGAATTTGGAGACCAGCTGCACTTCCCTGAAAAGAGCTCACAGCATTTCACTCTCACTGGATCTTGAGCCTCAAATACCAACACTAAGCTGCTGTTTCTATCTTGTCTGAAATGACACTGTTTTAATAAACATTTTATTTCTAAATCAAAGGCTAACCTCTATGGTATCTAAAACATTTAGTGAGACCTTTATTATAAACACAAAATTCATGACTCTTAAAAGAATATATTTATGATTTTATTGTCCAGCGGTCTAATTGATCTCCTGAAAAATAAACAGTGTAGTGGAGAGAGCATGGAGAGAGAGGAGAGAGAGGAGAGAGAGGAGAGAGAGGAGAGAGAGGGCTGTGAAGGCATACTTTGGTAACAGAGTAAACTCAAAAGCGAGTCCCAACTGGACCATCAGAGGCTGCCACACTGACAGGCACATCACAAACCTCAGTTTAGCTCTGAGTCTCTCTGCCTATGCCATAGGAGACAGACCCTTCATGCTACTTCTAATTAAATTCCAAGCAAAATAAGCAAATTAATTAACATTTGCTGACTTCAGAACATGTGCTCCAAATATATTGAGAATAAGTACAATGTTTTTGGAATGTAATGAGGAAGTTTCTCTCTGCAGTTACTGCGCTGATGCAAAGAAATTGCCCGGTGTTACAGGGTACCTGTGTCACCATACCATGTGCATAAATTTCACTTGTTATTCATTGTGCATACCCTGTTTTGCTCAGTTCTTATACAGGAGAGTGTGATATTGAAGAGCCACTATGTGTCAGTGCAAGGACAGAGTTTATCTGATAAACAAGTCATTTTTGGAAACTGCAGATGCTCCTACTGTGAAGCATTAAACGTGGCCCCTCTTAGATACACAGAATGGGGTTCTGGTCAACTGAGCACAGGCTGATAAGCTCTGCACAGCTCTGAATGCTGTTTGCCCACATACTAATGTTAAACAAAAGAACTGCAGACTGCAGAGAAAGCATGCGGGTCAGACAACTAAATTGCTTAAACCCTTAGGCAGCCTTCTGAAAAGAAAAGGCATGAAAGAAGCTGATATGAGCTTTTATGCAGAATTGTTCTGTTTATTATCCCTGTTAAGAAAATGATGGTAAGGATCTTGTTAAACTATATATTCCCAAATAAGACAAGAGGACAACTACCTACTAAACAAGATACAATGTGCCATTGGTCATTACATGATCAGACATGTATCTGTTTTACATTATTTTCAGATTATGAATATAATAAAAAGACAACAAGAAAGCTGTACAGATAATAACAAATGCTGCTAAATTGCATTTTTTACATTCAGTCATATGATTTGTCATTGGAAGTTTGAGGGTAATAATGGTCTCATTGTAGAAATCTGTTTCATGTTAAAATTTCACAATCATGTATTAAAACTTTGTTAGAGTACAATTGTTATAACTCTATTCAACTACATTATGCGACAACTTAACAATAAATCTATGACAAAGTATATCACTGTGATAACATCCAAACTTGCCTTGGATAAAACAGCGATATGATTTTATTACAAGATTTCTCCTATGGCTAGTACAATAAAATATTGAAAAATAGCACTTGTCTGGAAAAATGGAGGGGGTGGAGTGTACGTGTGTTGATGGAATCTGTGCTTTCCTGAAAGTCTGCTTGGTTTGCTCACCCCATGGATCACAGTAGTGTCTTTGCCTTTCATTGCATTGTGCTTCTCTCTTACACACCCAGGCGTGCATGCAGGCACACACACACACACATGGCTCAATGTGGAGCAGAAGTTCCTAAGACTCGGGATGCCAAATTCTACCTGTAGGAAGTTGAGCCACTAGCAAAGCCAAAGTGTAGGGCAGCTGCATTCAAAATCATGGCAGCTCATGTAAAGCAGAGACTCTGAATGGCCTATTTATCAGGCAAAACAGAAGAATAACTCACACTCTGAAACTCAGAAGAGCAACAAAATTAAACCCTCTGGTTTTTTTATTAAAAACATATATAAGACATCATGGGATTCCATTGTCATCTTTCTGACATATGCCTCATCTGATTGCACATGAACACCATGGCTAAAGAGGCATTGCAAGGATGCAATGTGTTTATCAGTACATGTGCACAATGCCACTCAGAGTTAGTGCTTGCTGATATGAAATATGCTGCTTTGTAAATAATGTAAACAAATTTATTACAAGTGCCCTGGTCCCTAGGAGGACAGCTTCACACCTGGCACAGTGTTGATGCGTGAGACAAGTGACAAGCCCTCGTACTTCTGCAGAGCCCCATTACAACCTAGAAACCACATGGAGTCCAGACCCATTCCAGCCTCTGTGGTCCTTTATCTCTCAATGCAGACCAAGTTGAATTCCAGCCTTTGCAGTGCTCCTTGTAGCACACCAGAGGTGGGATAGGGTGTACAGCAGAATGGTTCAAACCAGAGGAGATTTTGTTTAAGGAGACACAGATGTCTCAGCTTAGTGGTGCAGAAGGAGAAAGATCGTGACAACAATCAGGAAGGGTCACTGGACAGAGCTGAGACACTTACACACTACTCAGGAAGTAAAGTACTGTGTTCCTAAGTATTTTTTAAAAAAAAAGAAAGTAAGTAAAGCCACACAAATGCTGTGTACTGAAGCAGTCTAATTTTTCCACCCAGAAAACAAGGCCAATCTTTCAACACAGATGTTGCGGTTGTCTCAAAGAAAGAGCCAAAAGGTGCTATACTGCTTTTTAAAATACCTTATCTGGTACTCTCCTGAGTACTCTTACTGAGAGATTCCCTTGCACTGTGCAGTGTATATACCCTGAATAATATGGATATTTTCTATTTAGTGAATGGAGAAATTATTTAGCTTGGACCAAAATAAGTTTATTTCCTCCTCCCACCCCCCACTAAAAGACATGGAAAAAATGCATAATATGTACCTGAATTTTTTTTTTTTTTTTTTGCTTTGCATGCTTAAAATCATAAATTTAATAGTACTGAAAGCACTACTGCAAAATACAAAATTGAAAGTTGCAATTTTGAAAAGCATCTAATTAACTATCACAACATTAATATTTCTCACTGCCTCCCAGGGCTCTTTGATCTGAACAATTATTTATTTCAACTAGATTTTCAAATGTTCTTGGTCAGCTCGAAGTAAGCTGAGGAGGGGGTAAGAAATAGCTTTTTCCAACACCCCTGCCCAATGAAGTAAGGAAGCATAGCTGTCAGTGTGTTCAAAGTGAAAAGCAGGATCAGAGAGATCAAGGCTCTTTCTGTATTGTAGTTTAGGCTGCTGGGCCAGAGAGCAAGTTATATCCTTGGACTCCTGATCCCCACCTGTCACCCTCATTATGGATTAATCTTGCACCTACAGTGTCTGGGCGTTAAGAGTTTGCATCTGAGCACGAGGTATTGCGGACACATCCTTCGTCACCTGAACTCAGAGGCAGGAGGAGCTGAGCCCTGTGCCTCTATTTACCAGAGCACATGCTCATACTTGTGTACACAGGCTTATGCCACTGCTCTATTTTAGCACTTCTAGCTCAAGTTATTTCTATGGAGTCTTGTATACAGGTTCTATTCCTCCTGAAGATAGAGATTTCATATTTTTTATGTAATCCCTATAGGTGGACTGTGCAAAGTAACTGTTGTTAGAAGTGCTTTATTTCACAGTTTTGACTATTTTAAGATTTTAGCTGCTACAAAGCCTGTCTCCTTCCCATCCTTTGTAGTTCTGTAACTAGCAAGGGATGAATTTGGGTAATAAAAGTGGACAACATCAACGTGATCTGGCGACTGCTCATACCTGCTGTTGTTGCAGTTTTGTTGCAGAAGACATAGTCCAGTACAGTCTGAAAGGTGCTCACAGCCACAACATCTGGTACTGAACTGTCAGAATTAGTCCTACCTTTAAATGACAGAATACATGTACATTGACTTTATATTCAATTTATTTTTAGCAGTAAGTAGTTCCATAATTAATTCAAAGAAAAATTATGTACAGTTAACAACCTTTTTCTGACACTAAGACCTTTCTTGATTCTATTTTTTCAGGCAGGGAATAAACAAAAAAAGACAAGCTTTATGAATGTCTATCTTACTTTATTTTTCTTTTGTCTTTCTTTCTCTTGGGGCATAATCCAGTAAAATTCTAAGCATCCTTGACATTCCTTAATATTTCCTATGGTACTTACTCCTTTCCGTATCAGGAACATTACTTACTTGGTCAGAGACAGAGTTTATCATCCTGTAGAATAATATGTAATTTATTGAATTTCACAAATTTAGAGGTTCACTCAGTTCTAATGTATTCCAGTATGTTTCTGAATGTATGAAAATTTCTGTGCATTTCAATGATAGTTCTGTAAATTAATGAATGTACAAATTTTTTTTCTGTTATTATTTTTTAAAGCCAGCTACAGACTATCCATTACTAGATCATATGAACTTTATCCCTCTAGCAAACCTACCCAGAATAAAGACTCGCACAGTAAATCCCAGATGGTGAAGAATTGTTTTTATATTTCAGTTAAGGACTGAAATTGGGAAATTCTCTTTCACACCTCAATTTCTGTGTAGCTTGCACTATTATGCTCAGCTGTATTATAGAGCAAGAAGCCTTTAAAATATGTAAATTTCCAGATGAATTTCTGAACAGAGAATGGTCGTACAGACTCAACACATTCCAAAAACAGAAAATGTCAAAAGAAAGGAAACAGATCAAAACACTGTTTTTGACATTACTTTCAATTAAAGCTGCATCTGTGAGGTCCACATACGCTTGGTGAATTTTTAAGGAAAGAAAAGACATGAAGGAATTATTTTATACTGGATGGTGGAGGAATACCAAATAAATGGCATGCATTATTTCAGTACATTAAAATCCCCTCTGGTACTGATTTCAGAAGATCATTTTCACTGTCTTCATTCCAAAATTATGGTATTCTAAAAGGAAAATCTGACTTCCCAAAATTAGAAAAAAACCCTCAGAAATATTATGAATTATATGAACCAGTATACTTCCTGCATTCTTATTGTACCTCAGAGCTTTACCATTTTTTTATACAGTCTAAGTCAATAAATGTATTAATTGATGGAGGTTCTACTAATTTTTGTAGGGTATTCCGTGGTAATTCCAGATTTTTAATACCTGTTCTTTTCAGAGAAAAAATGAGTGTCAACACAACCGTATGTTTATGGGAACAACTCCGTCAATATTGCATGCAAATGATGCATTTTACCATTCAAACGAGCATTTAGGGTTTTAAGCAGAAGTTTACACACAAGTGTCTAACATATGTATTCCTTTATATATACATATATATATGTTCCGTATGAAAGAAGCCTATCAGCTCAAGTTAAAGCCTATATCCCGAAAGTAAGAGGAAAACAAGCCTTGTGGGAAGAAGGAAATGAGAGAAAACAAGAATGTATAAAGGTTCATCTTTTCACAGAATAAGAGACTTTAAACAGAAAAAAAACCCACCACAAGCTCACAAAAATCAAACTAAAAACCCCACAATCACAGCATACTAAACTCCCCATGCCAATTTTTAAAATCCAGATAAAAAGCTTATTTATTTCTGAGTGATTTTGTATTTTTCCTTAAACAGCAGATCTTCCTGCATCATGGTCTTTGGTGAGACATTTTCCTGAGGGTCTGCCCCACTTGGCACCTTATTCCCATGCCGTGTTGCTTCAATCCATACTGTCCTTGCAAATGAGGCCTTGAGCATCATTTCATGGGGGTGGCAGGAATTGCCCTGGTTGGCTGTAAAACCACCTTGCCAACAGATCTGACCTGACATTCGCAACCAGAGTTGATAGATGTGCAGTAGTTACTCAGGCTAAACTCCTGATCAATATGTCAGATTTTAAAACTGATTGCAGCAAAGTAGACCCGGGATTATGAGGCACCTGCACTCACAGGGACTGTGGAAAGACAAGTCTCAGACACTTGTATTTGGCATGTCATGCTTCATGGCATGGTGAAAGATCTGAGCATAAGGCCGACACTTCCACACTCAGTTTAGCTGTGACCTATTAAGGAGACCAAAAATGTACAATATGCATAAAAAGGTGGCTAATAATGCATACACACACTCACACATGCACAGGCTGCAGCTACCCAGAACACCAACACTTTTTGAAAATCACATGAACCTCCCAAACTGCACCATAAACATCCATTAACATGATAATACCCATTAATCCAGCCAAACACAACTCATTTGTCATCTTTCTGTTGCAACCCATCTGTGAGCGTGTAGGAAGGGGAGGGGGGGAATTCACAGTCTTATCTGTCGGGGGATTAGCTTCACAAGAAGGACTGATTTTAAGTAATTCCGTGGTAGGGAAAAGCTCATTTGTTTCTATTTATTGAAGGACCTTTTTATTATTGTACTTTCATGATCCTAAGTCTTAAGCAAAGCAGTTAAAATGGAGAGAAGAATTAAAATGTTATCCAACATTCAAATTTTACTTTTGCTGCTTGCATCATAATTTCCTAATTCTTTTTTAAATTCCTTATGAATTAAGAGGTGCATTTTAGTGTCTGTAATGATGTTTGATCTGGTGGGAAATATTTCTAACTTGAAAGATCTGGTTTTTCTTATTCTGTTTTTGGCATAGGTCTCCTCTCGGCTATGAAGAAGCAAATCTATAAGACTGCAACCTAATACAAGTCATCCTGGCTCTAGAAAGATTGTGAAGAGCAAAGTACAGATCTGCAGGATATACTCCAATTCTCCAGGAATCTCTAAACAATGTAAATTATATGTAACTTAGCCTCTTCCTCTCAGAGGTGTTACTTCTATTATACATTATCATATATCTTCCTCTGTAGGTCCCAGAGAACACAAAATCCTTTTCAACTTTGAAAGATAGAAGAGGCAGAACACAAACATTTGGTAGAATCTGAATGAGAGGTAATATTGGTTAAAACTATCTGAGAAAATAAAATTCCAATAGAAGACAAAAAAAACCCCAAACTGTTCTTTGTATGTTCAGGATTTTGAACTTGAAAAGTCACTGTAGGTCTAGGTCTTATTTGACTCCCACTGAAGAGTGTTGAGGTTGCAAAAATGGTCACTGAGCACTCACCCATACAGTGCCAGGGTTCCTATGTAACTGTTAGTCAAGAATGTTTAAGACAACCTAGGAGCTTTGGAAGACTACAAAAGTATGTTACTAAAGCACTGAATTTAGTGCTACATCAAATACAAATTTTGCTTTTACTCAGTAATTTATCATCAGTGTTGGAGTCTTACTCCTTTTATTTCCTCTGTTAAGCACATTCACATCTCTGAATGGCTACTCAGCTGTTCTTGCACAGATCAAACTGCAGGTATTACTGAAATGGGTCTGAAGAAAATGATGTCTGGTACAATATTCAGAATTTAATTATTTGTATAGAAAGTCCCTCCTTTATAGCTGAAAACCCATGTGAAGTTTGTACCTTCTGTTGTTTGGGGGAAAGGAAAAAAGTCTGTCTGGCAAAGTGTATGCCCAAGAGTAAACAGCATATCCTAAGTGGTGCAAAAAGATCTGTTCAGTCCTAAGATTTTATCACTGAAAAATAATAAAACAGGAGGGTTTGTTTCTATTGTTTTTGTTTTTTTTTTTAAGAGTAACAGTATAATGGGGAAGTAGAAACAAGCTATAAAACCTGAAATTGCTAATTATCACGTTTTTCAGCAATCTGATTTAATATTTCAGTTCAGCCTTCCCTTCATGATAAATTAAAATCTGAATTATTCTAATTGATAAATACACCTAATTATCCGTACCAAAACCTATGTGCTCCTTACCAGAAAGTAAAATAACCGAGGCAATATTTCTATAAGTAGCCGGAAAATCAACTAAGGAGAGCAGGGTAACATTTAAGAATGATCCTTTTAATGATTAAAAGTTCTAAGGGGGAGATGATAAATAAGGGAAAGATGTGATGAAGGAAAGGCTCATTTGTTTCAGCATTAAATCTCTTTTATCTGTCTTTCTCCCATATCCTCGCACACTCCCATCTTCACCAATGTGATAAAATTTTGTTATCAACAGCTATCTAATCCTTAAAAACCAGAAAATTCTTTAAACCCAAGAAATTTCCTCTAATTGTGGGCCCAAATTCACTGTAAAAGTAATTTTCATACCTCTGCAGAGAATGGGAATGCAAATAGAATCTTCCTTTTATACAAAATTGTTACAATGATAAATTTACATTGTGTTCATACATGAATGCAGTCCCTGCTTAGTTTCAGTGTACTACATGTATTTCTAATGGAATTGTTCCCATTTCAGTACTTGTGAACAATATGCTTTATATCTTTCATATGAGAATAGACATGAGTCCATTAATGGGCAAGATTTGTCCATGCAATTCTCCAGGGAATTTTCATGTAAATTTGCATACTTTTCCTAAATATGTATGTGAAATTGAAAGATGAGACTTTTAGATATAGAGAATGTAACACTAGAGATAGAGAAACCCATCTTCCATCCCCCACAGACCTGATACACATACTACACATGCAGTAAACTGCTTTTGCTGCTTTTCTTTAAGACAAAAATTCTAAATTACTAGAGTGCTAAAGTTTAGTCAAAATGTATAGTGATCATGAAGATTTTGTCTTTTCTTAATCAAATAAATGTAACCTTGCTTACGCATTTAGGCCCTTAGAAACCATATCTTTCAGGAGAGCTGTAGAGAAAAAAAGGACACAATAAAGAACATTAATTATGAGACATGATAAATACCTTAGAAAAGGATCACCTCTTCCCATTTTATTTGGAAGTTTAAAACTAGGCAAAAATTATCTAAGCCAATGGACTGGAGTTTAACTTCAATAGCCTACATTCCTTTAACAGTTTTCATTCAACTATTCACCCAAAAGTACCCTTAGAAAGTATCCTGAAAAGTAATCTTTAGCATCATAAGCAAAAGTGCCTAAACCCTCCATTTTCATTTCTTCCTTTGAGCTTCCGTCTGGTTTCCTGCTGTCTCTTTCCTCACCCTTTGCTCTCAATTTCAAGCACATTGCAGTCTTCCTGTTCTGAGTATGACTTCTGTTGTATCTGTACGTCAGTCCTTAAACAGTGCTCTTAAAACATCATTACAGCAGAAATAATGAGGGGTGTGGTTATCTTTAAAGTGATCAATGGTAAAACAATAGTGGGTTGCCAGTGTTCACATGCAAGAATTAATAGAAAGGTACACAGTAAGGAAAAAAATTACGCTTTCTGAACCAAAACTGGTGTTACCTGGCCGGTGCTACATTTTTATTTCAGAAAGAAAACAGATGCTTCCAATAAGAGTCCCATAATAGAGAAGACACAAATATGTAAAAAATGCTATGAACAAGGAGAAACATAGAAGCAAGTATGAACATCTGTATACTGTTTGTGGTGAAGTTTGAAAATGATAGAAGAGAGGAGCAGGCACAAACCTTGCTATTTATTAAATGAATTTGTGCCTGCACCTGTTGCACACATATTTGAACATATTTGCCTTTGCAAAACATAAGTCCTTTTTTCTTGACACTTTTACACTGTGTAGTGAGTATATAATCTCTTCAATTTTTTTGTTTATGTACTTTTGATAAATTTTTTTTGAATGCTCTTGAGTCACACATATAATACCTCATTGCCTGGTTGTTCAAAGTTCCCAGCTATGATACTTACCATAGTGTATCTCCTATGCAGAAAAACCCTGAGGTTTTTTCTCTGGTTCAAAGAATTCTTGTGAAAAACACATATGCACTGAGGCAATGCAGTAGGTAATGTGGAGGGACATGCACAGATAGCCCAAGTAAGAGAATGAAAGTAAAATCTGTTTAATTGCTTAATTGATTGGGAAAAAACCCAGTCATGAAGCATTTGTTCATTCTAAAATCTAGTCTAGGATTAAGAACATCTTTGTACCTGGAAAAAAAAAATTTAAAAAATTAATTAAATTTTAATTTAAAAAAAAAAATTAAAATAGATTTGTTAGTTTGCTATCTAATTTTTCAATTAAAAGCATATAGAAAACTACGCTTCTCTGTTTAAAACAATGAGGAAGAAGCAAACAGCTACCAATATGGAAAAAGAGAAAAAGGAGAAGAATAAGAATTAGAATAAGAATTAGAATAAGAATTAGAATTAGAAGAAGAAGAAGAAGAAGAAGAAGAAGAAGAAGAAGGAAAAAAAAGAAAAAGAAAAAGAAAAAGAAAAAAAAAGAAAAAGAAAAAGAAAAAGAAAAAGAAAAAGAAAAAGAAAAAGAAAAAGAAAAAGAAAAAGAAAAAGAAAAAGAAAAAGAAAAAGAAAAAGAAAAAGAAAAAGAAAAAGAAAAAGAAAAAGAAAAAAGTAATTACGCAAGCTATTTATTGGAATGAAGAAAAATAGCTTTGCTACATGACATGAAATTGTTTCTTTGAGCAAACTTATTATTTCTTTTACTGTTAAAACAAACCAACCATAGACATTTACCTTAGGAGCAGCAAAGTTGCTTATTTCTGTACTGTAGAGTTCAACAGAACTATGGTCTGATGGTTTCACAAAGCATCAGTCACACTTCCACAACATTTTCTGATATAAATATAAAAGCTTCATTTTAAAGGATAAATAAAGCAACACTATTATCTAAACAGGGTAAAATTTAACATCCTTGTGGTTTGTGGAAATTTTTGATGTGCCTGCTGGCTTTTCAATAAAAATCAATTATGCCTTAAATGCGAGCGGTAGTCAACATACTACAGACTATAAATTCAATTTCATACTCAGAAATATGGATTAGCTGAACTTGATGCCCTTCCATTGATTTCAGAAAGCAAAAGCTGATAAGGTAAATAATAGTAAGAAGCTCTCTGACACTCCACATCAAGTTCCGGATTTCCATATTATTTTTGTAAGAACTTTCCAGCCACCACAATATCCTCCTTGTGAAATATGTATGATGAATAGATATTATATGGATTGCTGATTCATCTCTATTTACAGAATGGATATTTGGCTTTTATAATGCAAGGTGGGAACTGGATAGGAAATGAATATACTTATTTCTTTTAGCACCATGCAAGGTATATATCATCCAGGGTGAATGAAGCTGGTGAATAATTACCAAGCAATCTGATTAAGCCCATGTTCTCTAGACTGCAAACTTTTAAAAATAATGTTTCCAGACATAAAGTAAGCAAGAAGAAGCCAGTCTCTTTAACATACAAGAAAATTTAAAGCTGCTTTAAATTTAAAACAAAACCATCTCTCTGCTCTCTGAGCAGAACATCCAGACTAACATGAATTACAGAAAATGGGCTGTAGTTTAAGGGGGAAGAGAAGCAATAATGTTAGAACTGGAAAATATAGCAGGGAAGATGGATCATGAGCTAAAACTTTGGATAATTTCTCAGAAAGATCAAGTAATACATGAAAAAAATTTCTTCCCTTCCTGAAATTACAGAGCACTTGGACTGTAAAGCTTATGTTCTTTGGCTTTCAAACAAGGCTCAGTCACTCTTCTTTTCAAAAAAAATCTGATCCATTCAGGTTAAATCCAAAAGGCAGCTTAAGTAGACTTAGCCCACAAGGACTTGTTCTTACCTTCATTCAAAGGCTTGTCATTACTTTGACTTCAACTTACAAACACTGCTTTCTTTTGTCACACAGCTAGCATGTTGAAAGAGACACTGTCAACTTATGTGGGTCTTTCTCAAGGAATGCTGAATCCCAAGAAACATCTGTGATAGACATATGGATACTAAACCCTTTTTGAAAAACTCAAACCACTGCTTGGGACCTACTGATGCAAATAATGTTTACAGCATTACAGAACCATCAACATTTAAAATTTCAGCACTGTGCAACTGCAAAGAAGCTAAAGTGCCTAAGACTGTAATTTAGTGAACTGTTTTAGAAAACCCAGGGTTAAATTCACCCCCAACACATGGTTTGCTCATTATACCGTGTCAGCTCAGTTCCATTGGTAGCTTCTGCCCTGGCTTTCCCCCAGAGGGTCTGTGCTGAATCACATATTTCTCTGGTTGAGGAGCACAGTTTTTGATGGTTCACTACAGATATCAGTACTGTCTTCTGTTTTTACACCTGTAAGGACTTAAAGGCACAGTTGCCTGTCTCAAACATTGCCAAGGCCACAGAAGGAACTTGCCATAAGATAAGCCACCACAGAGGGAACTTGAGATAAGCACAGAAGGGAGAAATTACGACAGGAAGGTGCTAATTCCAGGCCTGGTGGAGGCGAGATCTGATTAGCACATCCTGGTTAACATATCCAGACAAAAATTCCCACTGTGGCAAACTGTGGGAAAGGAAGCAACTGCTCATATACGTATCACCACAAGTTATGGGAACGGCATCTGCGATCACCCCGTGCATGCCCAGAACCTGGACTGTATACCACTGGTACTCCCAGAAGAATGAGACCAGGACCCCAACCACCAAGAAGCCCAGGATGAGTAAGGACCAATGGGATGCTGCTGAATCCACAGGTATCTTCTTCTCTCTCTCTCTCTTTTTCTCTCTCTCCTCCTCCCTCTCCCCTCTCTATTTCATTCTATCTCACCACCTCATAACTACTGTTAAATAAAATCTATATTACTGACGTTGGGAAATGGTCTTATTTGCACCTTAATTCAGGCAAAGGCATCTCTCACTAATCACATCAGAACAACACCTCATGGGTAAAGCACCTAACTGAGATTTAGAGCTCCAAATGTTATTTCCAATTTTCCTTTTCACTCTGGCATCAGCTTCCAGCATGGCACTACATCCCACAAAGATGAGATGTCTTCAGTTTATGATAGCACCAGCCATTTCAGTTGTGTTATCCTCTTCTGTCACCCTGTGTTTTGTGCCAGGGTCATACTGCCTCTGAGCTGATCAGGAAAACAAATTGATGGAAGTTACACTGTTTCAGGCCAGTTTTGTGGGTTCAATTCTTGGGTGGGCCATTCACTTCAGAGTTGGACTTGACAATCCTTGTGGGTCCTTTCCAACTCAGCATATTCTGTGATTCTGTGAGAGGACCTCATGCTGAGGGTGTGCTCAGAGCCATCACACCTCACCCTTCCCCTGCACAAGATTTCCAACGTGCCATGCAGCTGCACCTTGTACCTGAGGAGTCATGTCTGGAAGACAAGCAGCAGATGTGCCAACTGTAGGCATTGGGATGGGAAGCAAAAACCCCCTAGTGAATCCCATGTTTAATAAGTGTGAGACACAGTCCACAGGAGCACCTGCTAAAGTTGTTGGTTTGCTAAAATTCACTTCCTTAATTCTGATCTAGTTCTAATTCTGATACTAATTTAATTCCTTCTTCAAATTCCTCTGCAGAACTTATTTCCAGCACAAGCCTCTGTGGATTCTGCCTTTTTTTATTAACTGAACGAGTTAATTTATACACCAAACTACTTTAGAAATGATTGAAAGAAACTTGCATTATGCTTATCTAACAGAAGCGTATCAACTTGTATTGTTATAGATCATTTGCTTTCCCGTAATTTCCCATCTTTCCCTCTGGTCAGTTTTAATGCAAGTCCCAATTTTAAAAGTCACAGCATGCAGCAGTTCCCTGACAGAATCAACTGAAACTTCATTTTCAGGTATTCTCCTTTGGAGGGCTTATTCTGTAAAGCAATATATTCAACACATGTACCCTGCTACAACACAAGCTTTTAATTTTCATTTAAATGGAGGTATAATTACATGCAGTTCTTGCACTGTAACTGCAGCAAATCACATCCTAAATACGCAATTGTGTTAAATCCTGATTAATGAAATTTCTTTGTAAGCTAGACATTCCCTGTTAGATTTATATAAAAATGACATATAAATCTAATAAAACAAAACAAAAAAAAAACCTCCTGATATTTCCCTATACTGTTCCAGTGTAACCAAGGTATATGCAGGAAAAATATACAGCATTTATTATGAAAATATAATTCTTGTAGATACACTCAGAAAACTGCAAACATTCATAAACATCTCTCTCTTTGGGGAAAGAGAAAAGTGCCATTTAACAGGTGTTAGAATGTAAATGACATCTCATTAGTGACTTCCTTTTGCAGCTCAGAGACAAATAAAACCTTCATTTAAAAGCATTAGTGTTGTTCCTAAGGGTTTCTGGTATCATAATGTTTTGGTTTATGATGATATTTACCCTTTTCTAGCATTCTCACTTATTTCTACAGAATAAACCAGCCTCTATATTTAAAGACTCAGAATAAAACCAGGGGTGGAAGAAGACAACGGTACAACTATTCAAACCTTTGTCCCTTGCAAGAAGTGGCAGCAAATTATTGTCTGAATAGAAAGACAAAAGAAAAAAAGAGCAGCTCATCTTCATTCTGGACACCAACTAGTTTCTAATTTTCCTCTGCAAGGTGTGAAAACCTCTGCATGTTTCTAATGTGTAGTTTTTTGCAAAAGACTTGCTCCCTGTCACACTCTTCCCAAATAAACCCACTCCTCACAAAACAGTTTTAGAAAGGTGTTAAATTACATCACATGTTACTGAAATATTCAGTTCTGGATTAATCCCAATCCTGTTATTGCTACATTCCAGTTTCCATTTTATTAGAAAAAGGAAAAAAAGATATAGAAATCAAGCACAAGGACTTCTAAGGTAGCAAGAGGAACTTTCACTTGAATTTTTAGGAATAACTGTGGTCAAATGGTATATTAAAAATATGGGCATCCCTTTGGCAATGAAACTGTCAGATTCAATTTCCATGCTGATCAACAAGTCTCCTGTGAACCAAGGGTGCAAGGAGGTACAGAAGATGAGTGGTGTTCCTCAGCAGACATGGGAAGGAGCATGAGAATCCCCTAAGCTGGTCTCATAATCTGTTTCTAAACACCAGAAACACAAGAAGGTGCACGGCCTTCATGGCCTTCCAGTTTAATGCTTGACACTGCCTGGAGCCAGAGGCCCTCCCTGTGGCTACTGAATGACTCACTTAGCTGACCCATTTTTTCCATTTTTCACATCATTTAATAGTTAGACATTTATTTACTGGAGGTTTCGCTGTTTGTGGTTTAACTGCTGGCTCATGTTACTTGTATCTGCAATGATGTACCCATTTGGGATATTTTTCTGAAAATCGCAAAGATCATGGATGATAATGTACACTTCCCCACGATGTAAATTATTTGTAAGCACATAAGATAAAGCCTGAAGCATTATTTAAAAACCTCAAGGTAAATGTATGCCTAAGTGCAAAGATAGGAAATAACAATAAAAAATGGTAAAATAATAGTAATATTAATAGTAATAATATGTGTTTTACACCTTTTCACTGTTAGTTCTTGCTCCTATCTCTTTTAATAAATCAGTTTACATCCTCAGGGGGAGTATTGTTTTTAGTCTCAACCATCCCTAGGCAAAGAGCGTTGCAGTGCAAGAACTGGGGACAAACAGCAAGATATTCAGCTTCACAATGAAAAAGGGATGTAAAGACTGTGAAAAGACATGCAAGAAACTGACTCTTAGTGGATGGGAACAGATTAAACTGGCAGAAAATTCTGAATGCTGCAGGGAAAGCAAATAAAGAACTTTATTTACACTTGCTCAGAATAAAAGAATGAATGGAACATTCAGTGGCTTCAAAAACTAACATGATGATTACATTTACTTTTTGGAGTTCTGTAATTTGCACCTGTAGTAGTCATTATCACACAATGTCATTATATTTTAAAGTAATGCTATTTTGAGAATAATGTTGAGCGCTTAGATCTGAATGAAAAAGGCATTGCAGGGAGTCTAAAAGTCTACAAATCTTATGCATAAAGGCAGTCAGTTTTAGTAATTTTTACCTTTTTTAAAAATTTTAATTCTAGATTAAACCTATTTATCTCATTTACTCAAAATGTTAATTATTCAGTGAATTTGTCAAATAAGAAAAATTGGGACAGATGTTGCAGTTAAAAAAAATTGAAACTTAATAGAATTAATTTCACTTTTAAAAGTTTTGACCATAGGTTTTGTATGATAGTACCACTAATAATGTTTCATAAATGTATATTACTATCCCCCCCCCAAAAAAAAATCTGTACATTTAACCATAAATTTTCTGGCTTTGCTTGCATAAACAAAGCACATCACAAAACATGAAGTGTTTAAGTGAGAGTTTTTCAAGGCATCCATGTTTAAGAAACACATAGTTATCTTCTGAAAGCCATAAAACCTGCTATCTAGAAATTAGCTAAATCCTTTACTCAGATCTAGTGGGAATATTTTGTTCAGGAATCTTTTGACATCCTTTTTTATTTTTTTAATCAATGTGATTGCATGGAACATTCTACAGTTTGATAAAGCACAATGAAGTATTAGCCAGTGAAAAAGAATTCACTGGATTTCAATCAATAATAAATTAGAACAAACATTTTCTGACTAAGTGTACAATAACTGTGTGACCAATTCATTCCATATCAGTTTGTTACTCAGCCAGTGTATCATTTACAATTAATCTGGAGGATAGTAGTGAGTAAAGGGAGACTGGGTGAGGATTTTTTTTTTTTGTATATAGTAAAGTCAGACATAATTCTGGGAAAATACTCTATTTATAGAATGAAGAATATTTAATAAAGTTAAATGATAAGTAAATATTTTAAACAAAACAAACCAAACTAAACAAAAAACCAAACTAAACCTCTCCCCGCAAAAACCCCCCAAAATAAAAAAAAACCCACAACAACAACAAAAGACCTCCCCCAAAAAAACCCCACAAAATCCCCCCAAAAATCAAACCAAACCAAACAAAAAAAACCCTCAACAAAACCAAATCAAACTGCATATGCACTCCCTGGGTTCAAAACTATGTTACAGTGATCTTTCATGATTTGCTCACAGGCTCCATTTTTCCAGTAGTGCCTTGGTTTGCCCTAGAAGAAAGAAGCATCAGTTCCAGGCAGTGAGAAAGGGAGGTGCAGCACACAAAGCTCTGGCATGATGTAAGGGTTTCTGCATTTTAATCTCTGTTCTCTTGTAATCTCCCTCTGTGGTTCAAGTCAAACCACTTACTCCTTTTCTGCCACTGTTTCAATTTCAATACAATTTACTTATTTCCCAGGAGAAATGGAATGCTCATTTGTTATATGTAAAGCTGACTATAAAGCAAATACAACTCTTCAACACCCACTTTCCATTACTTTTGGAAGTATCTTAAAATATTGGCAACTGCAGGAGTGGGGAGGGGGTACAGAAAGGACAAATCATTTGTGCACTGCAAGTTATCTGGCTGCATCAGGGATTATATTGGTTTGCAAAAAAAAGCATCTCTCTCATCCTGACGAGATCTTAGTGTCTTTCCTCATCATCCCACAACAGGACTGCCGATGCCTTTGTGCTTACTAAGGGAAGAGGTCTGTGACTGTTAACCAAAAGATCCCTAATCTTGTCATCCCTCGTGGTTCCCCAGCCATCCTCTTGCTTGTCACTGACTTCAGTCAGCCTTTTGGTGACACCTTCAGCACCTGTGACAAAGTGCCCCAGGTCAGGTACCGTCAGCCCTCTCTTCTATCTTTTGCCTAAGGTAAGAAGTTTGTTTCCCTTGTCCCAAGGACCAGACTGTAGTAAATATTCCCCCAAACAGGCTTAAGATACAAAAGGGTCTTCAAGAAATCGATGTTTATTTGAAAAACAAGAAAATACCATAGCCAAATCAAAGCTAAACTGTTCAAAAACACCTATCCCAGACTCCCCAGTGGCAGACATGGGTCCAAACAATTGAAGTCACTGAAAGAAAATCATAAAATTCCTTGCTTGGATTTCCAGAGTCCTGCATCTCTCTCAACTGACAAAGTCCTTGTACGACCCTCAGCACTCAGATGTCTCCGAGTCCCCAGTGTCACCATTCTCGGTCTCTTGAAGCTAGATAGATATCTGTCAATTATACTCTTCAGGGTACTTTGATGTGGCCAGCTATGACCTTGCTCATTACCATACCAGCCATGAAAACATCTTTTGTACAGACAATAAGATTTGTTCATGCTATATGCAGCCCCTTTTCTTTGGCCTGGCTTATACCATGTCATCCAGCCCTGTTTAATATTATATTTGCAGTTTCTGTAATTGGTATGGTACTTTGTTGTAATTGCTGCTTTATTCCTGTACCAGAACTTAGTGGTGTGTGTTTGTCTAGTCTTACAGTGAATGAATATGCTTGTACTGCCTTCTCAAATACAGAGAATATCCATCTTCAAATGCAGTTATTTAATGCTAGGTAGATTTTTATTGACATGGCACAGCATGTTACCTGAAGCTATGTCAATCAGAAGTGCAGAGGGATCACATTTAATAACAATTCTCAATGAAATACTTCTATAACAAACATAATACTGCCACTATCCAAAATTAAAATTACTGAAATTA
The DNA here is from genome assembly GCA_910950805.1 of Acrocephalus scirpaceus scirpaceus. Lineage (NCBI taxonomy): Eukaryota > Metazoa > Chordata > Aves > Passeriformes > Sylviidae > Acrocephalus > Acrocephalus scirpaceus. Next base: position 74,651,063 of record OU383775.1, read on the forward strand.
CAACAAAGTCTTTCTCTCATGCAAAACCATTGCAGGCAAAGTTTTATACACGCACACACACGCAAACACACATGCACAACACACCCCTTCCTCTCCTCACAGCCCCCAAACCTAATATTTTTTACAAGAGAGACTTGGTATTCATGGGAAGCTGGTTATTTTAGTGTCATCTTATTTCTGAGACACTTAGCAGAGCCTATATGGAGACTGGTTCTCCAACACAGCAGCTTGTTAAGGGGAGTTGAGTGACATCCCAGCATACATCTAGCTTCCTACTGAGTCTCCAACATCTGTTACTGCCTAACTGCCTGAAATACGTAGTGCTTTCTAAGAAAAAAGTAAGGTTTGTCTTTGTTTTTACACATATGCTCAGCTGAAAAGTGTGTGAGCTGATCCCCATCACACCCTTGGACATCTATGTCATCTGCTCACATACTGCAAGATATAGACTGATTTAGTGTAAGCTTTGCTCTGCTAACATTTTCTTAAAGACACAGGGAAAGGTAAATAAAGCTGGAAAAACACACACACATATATATATCACTATTATACAGGCAGAAACTATGTTGAGTTGACAAAAAATGTGGGTGTTCTTTCAAACAAACTTAGTGATGGAAGCTTAACATAGCTGTAGTGGGCGATGAATCTTGAGGGCAGATCCCAGTTCTGGAAATGGGCACAAAGTTTAGGCTGAAATCCAAGCATACTGCATTAAACCTAAATATTTTAAGTCTGGTATGTATCAGACAGCTAATTTGTTGGATCATGTCATCAACACTATAAAAACCCCATATCCTGGAACTGCCAATTCCAAGTTCAGAATTTAGCAGGGAAATGTTTGGCTCCTGTTCAGAAACACAGCACAGAAGTGCCTGTGCTCCCAGAATCAGTCCCTAGTGCATGACCACCTTCAGGTAGAAGCAGCCAGACGGGAACAAACAGTGCTGTGCATTGCAAGTCCTGGAAAAATTCCAGATGAATGATGGGTACGGAACAGCAGTAAAATTTAAGCATTAAATGCCACTAAAAACACATATAATGTAAGAAATTATTGAATCAAAACTAAATCCTTTATAAAATTCAAGGTCGTTTTAATAGGTAAAATCTTCTAACCCATAAAAACTGGTTCAACTGATCTCAAGGAGAAAAAACAGTAAATTCCACAATGCATTCCAATAGGCAAATAACTTCAGAAGCTTTCTTAGGAGTAGTTTCAGCATTAAGAATAAAATCCAGCAAAAGAGAAAAAGGAAGCACAGGATACTGGACACAGCTGTCAAACGAGACTTTGGCTGATGTAAACAAGATCTGGTAAGTGGATCTGTAAGTTTGTTATATGAACAAAGTTCAAAAAACATCACATCTGTGTTACCTTATTGAATGATACAACTATATTTAAGTAACTAGAACTTTTCATTTTATTCATTTTTTAGTTAAGAAAATCCATACATCACTACCAAACAAAAGAAAAAGGTGTTAGACTTGTCCATTACTTCCTAGGGTCAAATATAAATATAGGCAATAATGTTTAAAATTTAAGTTTTTTATTGAGATAAAGAGTGCTCAAAGGGAAGTTTGAATCAAACAGCAGTATGATGACAGTACAATTTTGGTAGCAGAAATATTGTTTGGGAGGAGGCATTTCTTAGTAGCAAACTGAGTTACTGACAGCAAGTCACTGTGGATTCAGTATTTTTTTTAGGTTTTTAATTGGTATCTAGTGCCAATCCAGGTATTTGGGGCTTATCTTAAAAGGAGGCATAAATTAGGGCTTTACATACATCACTGACAGTCTGTCCCAGCAGAGGGTTTCTCCCCAGTAAGGCAGGGAGCAAAGTCAAGGGCAAAGGTTTTAAGAGAAGTAAAGCATAGCCAAGGGAAGAGAGTAGAACTACAAAGGAAATGTAATATTAATACTGTAGGAAAAAGATGTCAGAATTGGAGGGGAGGCAAGAACGAATGCAGAAAAGCTAATGCATTGAGGCAGTTAACGATATGCAAACGGATTCATCCCATTCACAACTCCAGGCATCTCTGTTTATTGATATGGGTAGCTACCAAAAGAGATCTAATTACACTAAAATTTGACTGATGAGAAGGCAGGCACTCAGAAAAATTATTTGTTTGCTTCAGTTGTCCCACAGGTGATATTCCAAATATTCCCACAAAGCTATAGGCATATAAAAAAATGACAAAAAGAACAAAAGAAATATAAAATTCAGAAAACTCAAAAACCGCTGTGATACAGTTGAAATATACTTTCTCACTGTTTACAATATCAAATAAAACAAATACAAGACCTGAGTATATTTAAAATCTATTCTGAAAATGCACTCAGTTTTTCTTTGTTTTCCAAAAGGGCTACACCATCTACAGTGGCTTGGTACACAAGCCCCTGAGAATTAATGAGAAGGATTAATACATATTGTTATGACTCAAAGCATTTTATGATTAAAAAAGAGCCCATTTAACCATAATGATTCAAATTCAGCTGCAGCAATAGCAGGCAACATTCCCATTGATTTAAGTGAGGCTGAATTCAGTCCTCATCTCTTATGCCTTAATAACACTGTAGGTCTGAATATGACAGCCCCTCTTACTTTGTGTTTAACCAAAACTAATGTCTTAAAGGCCACTGTTCATCTTTAACCCTCAATAGAGTGCTGTTTCATCATTTCCTCTCTACAAGGTGTATCTCTTAATTCAAATGTATGCAATAAAAAGCATTCCCAAAGTATATCATATCTAGTTAACCATATTAAGTATTCCCTAAATGGAAAGGTCATTGATATTGGATGGATTTCTCAATTGGAACAGAAGACTATATCTCTGAGGAATTTTTATAGATGACATCCATATGTCTTAATTCCAGATTGTTTAATGCAGAGTACTTTTTGGTAGATACATTAAACTGCATAATAAGTTTAAAAAAATAGAGAATTAAAAATAAGAGTCTCCTCCTTCATTTGCTTTATGTCTTATTTTAGATTTTGTTTGTTTGGACAATGCAAAAAAATTCTATTAGGTGATAGCATTTCAAAACACACATGTAAATGCCTTGAAATCTGAGTGTGCTGCACACTAAGGAAAAAAAAAACCACTTCAAAATGAAACATGAGAAACCAAATAACTGAAAATCCTTGTGTTTGCTGAAATTAAATAGACATTTATAAGACTTTATGCAATCACTAATTTTGGCTTCTGCACTGTTGTACGAAACACAATATTCACAAATTTCATAAAGCATCAAGGTAGTTTCCAAATTACTAATTTTTCCGTCCCAGAGATAAAGATTTATTTAGGATAACTTGAAAACAAAAACCATTTTCTCCTACGTTCAGACCCCACGCAAGGCAGCTATTATCAGAACGTGTTTTCCTGTCATGTCATGATTCTGTATCTCAAATGCTTCCACAGTGCATTGCCTGTCTCATGTGCCCCCCCCTGCACAGCTGATACATCTGCTCACCTTTGTAAGGAGAACCCTGAGGACAGGCCTTGGTGGCCTTCAATCATCCCAAGGAGGAAGGAAACAATAGCACACAGGACTGCTTGTTTTAAAAGCATTCCAGCCTGCTTCTGGGAACAAAGCCCTGGGTACTGTAGGGTGTAAGAAAAGGCTACAGAAATGCAGCACTATGAAATTTTAGAATTTCTAGAAATTCTACTGCCGCCGCCACCTCTAGACATACATCACTACTTCTGAAGTTGTGAACCATCATAATGTTTCTTTGGGGAGTATAAAAATAACACTCAATTGGTTTTCACCTTGGAGAAAATGTCCAAAGAGAAACCAGCAAAATGTAGTGCAGGGCAAAGTCGTAAGAGTGGTGTGGGTTCCCTCCTCTTCTATCCACGCCTGAACTCAAGTGGGGCAGCACTCCACTGGTCTTTGGTAGCTCCCTCCTATGGTTCTTTCTCTCTGAACAGGCTTTACCTGAATCAGTTGAACAATCTTGACCAATGACAGGTCACTTCACAGCTCTCAGACTACCCCTGATTATCACCACTCAGACTACAGAGCTAAGAGGTGGCAAGGAAATTGGTGGGGGGAAGGGAAGGAGCAGACAGTAGCAGTCTTTAATTCAAGATACTGGCATCCTTGTAATGAAGATGCTGTTCAGCTTCAGGAAGGGGCTTCAACAGTCTTTTCTTCATGTTTCTTGAAAAGACTGACCTGGCTAGAATAAACTGTTTTTACAAAACAACACCAACAAGACTAATTTAAAAAGGGGCTTTTAGTCAATAATTTCTTTTAAATGTGACTGTAACATCAGTTTGAGAAAACTGCATGGTGTTATGCATCAGGTAAGAAGTGGTCTTGTGTTTCAGGTGAAAAGAGCGAGTTTTTGCACAAATCTGCATTAATCTTAGACCCTAACAGCAACCTTTGATCAGCAATGTCTTTTTCCTACCTTCTGTTTAAACAAAGAAGGAAAGAGACTATCACAGTGCTCCTTAAAATGTACAAATAATTTCTTCTTCTCCTGAGTTTGCTTTGCATCTCCATTGATTCTGCTGATGAGAATTTTGCTGCTGCTGCAGAATCACACAAGGGTACCTTCCCCTGCACAAGGGTAGCAACAACATCTTCCTCCGAGCAAGACCTTTCCTGCTTCACCTTTCAGGTCATGCTGCCTCACTGATATTTAAATTTTTTTAAATGGCTTAGCATGCACTTCTGAGTCCTAATCTTTAGACAAACTCTTGGTTCACCTTCTAGCCCTAGACTCCTCCAAGATCAGCCTCACATAAATATTGTTAGTTAAAGCTACTCAAATCAGGAGAGACCTATCCTGTTCAGCCTTTTTTCCCCCTCCCTTTCTTTTTAAAAAAAGGGCAAACTATTTTATATCGACAGCCATCTGTGAGCCTGTCTTTTAGGCCATCAAACTCTTCCATCCATTACCAGGAGCCTTCCTCACCTCTGCTGCATGACAGCGCAATAAAGATGACATACTAATTCAATGACTTGTAATTTCAGCTAAACAAAGACAAGTGCTGCAGCTTCTCCTTTTGTATTTTGGTGCCATATCGGTGAAGCCAGCTACGCAAACATAGCACTGGGAGGGTTTTATGACAGCAGTTGAATGGGGAAAGTAGCTTGGTGTTGCTTTTTTATGGGTTTTGGCTCCATGATATTTGGCTCAGTGCTGCTGGCCATTGCCATTGTGTCTGGATTCTGTGTCAGCAGCAGCTAATTGTTCCAATAATGTTTATCATAGGGATCCACCAGGGAGCTGTATATGTGGAGATAAGCTACAGGGCAATGATACTCACTATCTTACTGATCTCTATACACAGTGCTTTTGCTTCATGCCAAAAAGCTCTTTAGGTTTCCAGTCTAAAAAAGAAAGGAAAAAAAAAAAAAGCAGGAAAAAAATAACAGCTTAATCATTGTGCCAACAATAGTGTCTAAGGGGGTGTAATCAGGTTCCTCTGATAATCTTAGTAACACATGAAAGTCATGCGCAAAAGCCGTAATTGAAGTAGTTGGTTCTTTCTACCACCTGCTGTTGAAGTCACAGGTTAATCTAAATGAGGTCCCCTTCCTATGAAGTAGGATGCAGGGCACTTTTTAAACCATGAAAACGTCTTATGCAGGCTTTGCAAAATAATAAAGAAACAGTTCATTAAATGAAAAGTATTAAGTATCCAGTGCTTGCTCAACATTTCATGCTGCTATCGGGTGCCATATCCAAGTGGAAAAGCCATTCTAATGTTTAAACCCCAATGCACACTTCAGTTTGCATGTGGAATCAGACAAAAGGAGTTTTTCAGGCAGATGTCCCCAAATAACTAGACATTAGGGAGCCAATGTAACAGGTAGTAAGAAAGTGACTGGGTTTCAGGGCTTGCTTTTGACCCCCAAGAACAATACAGAAATAAACTTCTAAGGATACAATGGAACACATTAATGTATATACCAGTAGATAATTTGCATTCTTTATTCTCTTGCAAGTTCCTCACGTTATTTTAAGGATTGCAAAATAAACAGTTGAAGATCTGAGCTCTGAACTAGTCAATTTGCAATGTTTTCCTACTGTGTTTAGATCCAGAACCCAAATATAGGACAAAAACAATAAAATGGAAATGTCACTGTGCTTAAGAACCACTATAATTACAAAGACTCTTTGTACCTTTTAGTGTAATAAATGACTTATAATTAAAGCCTCAATGCTGTGGCTGTATTACCAGCTAACTATTATTCTTACTGGTCCTGTGAAGTTGCCCCAAGATCTCTGCCACACACATTATTAATCTGCTTAAGTATTAGGTGCATAAACTCAGCAGAGTTAATAAAATGCTATAGCTTCATCTCCAAAGTACAGAAATCCCTCCCTTATGGAAAAGTCCTGAAGGATTTAATAAGGATACCACTAGTTATTTCCTATAGAAATTACTCCGAAATAATTTACATAATTTGAGAAAATTATATACTTCCTACAGGCTTTTGAACCATCCTAAGGGATTCTGCAGCAAAGATAGCAGACTTTCTGAAATTCTGTTGGATATTATAATATTCTGCTATATTCTAGAGAAATCTTCCATGAATCTTCTCTGAAGTTAAACTGATCCTGTTGCTGGCAACAGCAGGTTTTTGAGTATTTTCTCCCTTTTATTTCTTGCCGTACATGTCACCGTTATCAAGTAAAGCTGCACAGTGGGAGTGGATTTGTAGAGCCAAACAGCTAGGGCTGAGGATCCAGAATTCATATTATACATATTTTTGGGTGGTGGTTAAAATGGGCTAGTTTTAGTGAGGTGCCATGGACCAGCTGCTGTGGAATAGGTGTGCTTCTAAAAAGTGTCCTTTGCTTTAGTTTCACATAAAATTGCAGTATGTGGGGAAGTTTCTTTTCAAAATCCTGTCTATTGCACAAAATAATGAGTTAATGCAGGCACACCAGCATGCCAGTGTCTTCTGTGTACCATATGAGCCATATATCATTGGGAGGAATTGTTTTTGTGATAAACTGGTGAAAGTCAAGCCAGAATATGAGACATTAGAAATATTTCAGACAGAAAGTAGGAAACAAATCTTCAAATGCATTTACATCTACCACAATGACTGAATACATAACAAAACAATACAGCAACAAAGTCCAGAGAATTGTGGTTAAAATTGAACATCTTCATGCCAAAAACCCAGGCAATATTTACATAGTTATTCATAAGTAGTGAACAAAATGAACTGATCATTCACTTATATTTGTTTGCTCTTTCAGGGTTCTCCTGATACAGACAATAGAGCAAGGAAAAGTACGGCTGTGTATCATTGACAGATTAAAAAATCCAAAACCAAAAACCCCCAAATTAACAATTTAAAGTTTAAGTGTTTTTCAAGATGCCAACTTTGACCAAATTTCTTAGAAATTTTGAGACACCTCAGCTTTCCCTGTATTGCAAGAAAAGCTAAGCATATACACTGAGATTCTGCAACCATCAAAAATAAAAGTGGAATGTAAGACAGACTTTCATTTATTACGGAGTATGATGACAACTGGAATTGTGCAGCCTACATGAACTTCTAAGATCCCCTTGCTGCATAGCCCAAGTGATATATTTTCATTTTTCACATTCATCTTGCTTTTTACTTTAGAAATCAAGGCCTGATTCTGCCATCATTAGTCACAATGAGTAGTGCCTGACTCTGCAAGTAATCCCTATTGATTTCAGTTTTAATTCTTGTTAAATGCTGTTCATACAGGAGAAAAGATGCCACTAAGGAGAAGTTAGAAGAATTCATGTTCTGTTTAATCTTATTTCAACTGTCTTATCCCCCCTCCATGTTAGTGTGTGTGCATTCTTCCATCTCGCTCTTTCAAACCCCTTCCTTTTTTCCCCAGCCCTTTTCATATCTTACATTCTGTTATCTCTTCCTGTCCCTTCCTCCCTCTCTGCCCTGTCCCCTTCTCTGTGACTCTCCAACTCCACTGCCTACATTTCCAATTTGTCAGCCAAGTGACAGGCCAGAATGGGTTCAAGTCCACCATGCTATTTGTTACCTTTTTCCAAACTGCACAAAATATTGTTGGACCTCTGTCTGTATATGCCAAGTCCCCAGTATCCCCCTTCCCTACTTGAAATGGTCTGCGAAGGACAAAAGTATGTGCAGAAGTTTCAGAGATTCATGAAAGTAACACTCCCAAACCTGCCACCAGTCTGTATGGAAGAGCAAAATGTTACTCATTACTCACTTTGCCTTCCTGTTTCCATACTTCATACAGGGTTAACTCCTGTGACCTTGCTTTCTTAGCACATATAGAAATATGCAAATTGAAAATAAACACAAAAGAAACCTTCCGAAACAAAATGCTCATTCATGTTCCCTCAGGGAGAGGTGAGAGAACACACTGCCTTTAACAACTAAGTCAAGTTACAGCAGTACAGGACTGCATATACCATAGCCTTATTCTCCTGCTTTTACTGTTCCACTAGGAGTGAGTACAGATTCTCTTCACTGTATTATATTTAGAGGAAAAATAAAATACTGAAAAATGGAGAAAAAGTACCAGAAAGACCCATTCTATCCCAACTGCACTGAGGAAGATCTATATGACGTATTTCAAAAATATTTCCTCAAAGACCTCACCATTTTGTCCTGTGCATTTCATGTGCTGTGCAGAGGTTTCTAAAAGAGGCAGCAACTAGGTTTGGATAAGCAACTCGGATTCCAGCTCATCTATATTCTTGACTGCTGAGTTAACTTTTTAAAGATCTACAACCATTAGGAATAATTCAAAATATATTGGCATCTCCTACTTCTCGTACTTGGCCTGAGTTCATTCTTCTCCCTTGGGAGATGAATCTTTCAAGCTTCACTTTTCCATTTCACTGCTCTAGTGGCTTTCTACAACATTTGCAGAGCCAGGCTGGTGGATTTGTAGCTTCTGAATGAACTATAATTGCTTGTACCATCTTCAGAATATCAATCTTCAGGACTTCTCCTGTTTACTAGTTTATTCCTAAAATAAACTTTGCTTTTAAGCACCAGATGGCTTTTCCACAGCAAGATGGCTCAGGGTACTACCAATGTTTATTCCACGCTTTCAGAGAAATTTCTGGTTGGATTCTGCTTAAAATAGGTGATGGATTCTATCAAATACATGTTTTTAACTTCCTCCTGTTTAACACTTTACTTTAATATGGCATTTAAATATTACCAAACTTCTAAATGCCAGCTACAGATAATATTTATTAAAGAAAATGAAAGTATGCCCTTACCTATGGGTAAAATGAAGGAAATACATGCTCGATTTAGAATAAATGAGAAAAAGTCATGTGTAACCACTGTGCAAATTATTTTTTATAAGAGGAAAAGAAAACACAATAAAAGCTAGTGAGCATTTATATTAGATTCTAGAAGTGTTTCTGAGGGAAAAAATAGTAGGTTTTAAAACAAGTCATTTATGAGTAGACAAATAAATGCATTTTTTAGGGAGCTTTTAATGTGAATGATGAATGTTATAGGAAAGAGCAGCTGTTGGCCCCTTCTACCCTGTAAACTAAAGAACTCTACAATCCACTTAAGCACAATTATAGCAGTAATTGTACAGGAAAAATAGGAAAGGGAGTCTTTAAAAGTAGTCCCAATGGTGCCTGAGAAGTTTGTGCAAAATATTTTTAAAGTCCTTATAGAGTCCTTACGTATACCTGTTTAAGAACTGGATGTTTCCTATTTTAATTTCTGCATTACTAACACGTTTGCCAGCTAAGCTCTGATGCCAATATTGTTATTGTTAAAATGGCAACACACAGAGCTGTTGGAACTATTGCAAATAAATATTTATCTGTCAAGCAATATTCTGAGGTGAAGCATATTTCATGTAAGGAACACATAGAAGAAAATTCTTACTCAACAGCACTGAAATGCTAAGGTACAGGACTATTTTCTTATTTCTCAGAGTATGCATCTACTTCCAGAATTACACTTATGAATTATACGTAGTCACGGAAAATTACTATGATTTCCGTTATTCATAGAACTTCCTAGGAATACTTTTTCCATTCTGATAACCTAAACAAACAGCAAAGTGAGAAAATAATAAATACCCAGAAAGGTCCACCAAAGAAAAGTAACAACTTAATGTCTAATGCAGGTCAGCAGCACCTGTGTAAAGCTTTAAAGCTGCCACAAAGCTTAAGGTGTGGGTCTGAGCAGGACTGGCCCTCCTACCTGGTCTAACTTATTTAACCTGCATATGGTCCTCCAGGTTATTTACTCTAGATAAAGATACTCACTCTTAGCAGTTGTGACAGACTGAGGTACAAATGGCAGCCCAATCAGCTTTATATTAGAGCATTCTTCTCTTAACAAGAGAAGCCAGACTACAAGCCATGACCAGATTGTAGTGAAAGAGGGATTTACACAACCACCTCAAGTTACGCATCCACTCTGCTAGCTTTATGTTAGGTGACTTATATCCATGGGTCCTTCCCATCAGGAAGTGAGAAAAAGAGCTGCTACTAGGAGCTTTTTTGCATTACAGCAAATGCAAATGTCTGCATTAGCTCCTGCTTGTAGTCATTTGGGAGAAATGGGAGCCATAAAATAACTGTATAGAAATTACAAATAAAATCTTCAATTCAAAGTCTAAATCAAATCAGAAAAAAAAATAGAGGAGTTGCAGCATTTCACTAATTTCAGCTGCTCCATTTTTGTAAAATCATGCTAGCACAGAAGAAAGAGATATGAATTAATTTCTTCAGTATAAGCAATTCCTATTAATTTCTGTGGAAGCTGCATGAATCAAGGGTAATAGACCACCATTAAGATATATGAAACTGAAAAGCTGTTGACTTTCAGAAATCAGTTAAACTGGGCTAGCTGAAAGACAAGTTAATATATTTTTAATTAGATCTCCATTTGCTCAAGATAAAGACTGCAATCTCAGAGTGAAATGTATCTCAAAATATCGAGCCAAACGTGGTCTGAGAAAAGCTATTTCTTAATGTGCTAAACATCTACACTTGGACTAAGGGGTCTGACTAAATAAGAAATCCTTGCAAGACTGATTACCTAGGTGGTATGATATCTGCGCACTGTGTGCCTATTGAGATCTATGTGATGTCTAGCACAAAAATAATAAAAAACAATAATAACTATAAATAGTCTAAAATTACCTAGCAAAGCAGAACTGCTTGTTATTGGTTAAGAGAGAAATCCTTTGACTGGAAAATAACTTTAAACATTAACTAAATTAATTACACCATTAAATTTTAGTTGTTGCTAATAAGCATTCCAAAGCATGTTATTCACACAAATGCAATTTGATATGTTGTGATTTTAAGCAAGTAGAAAATAAGGAACTATTGGCCCTGGTTCAGCAAAACTGTCAAAAGCCAGTGATGAGTCAAAGGCAACTCTTTCTCACTCTGAAGACTGAAACACCTCCTCTTTGAGATGTGTTAGGAACAGCAGGCTATCTGCAAAAGTCACATTGTCACGGTGAGAAGAAAAACTTGGTGATATGTGATATCCATATATTTTCATCCCCTAAAGAGGCTAGAAAACCCATCTGATCTACCTACAATGCATCTGGAAATGAGATGACAGATCTCCAGTTCCTGTGAGACCACATCTCTGTCTAATGGGGTAAGCCAGGGGCTGACCAGTTTCCGTGTGAGCAGACAAGCAAGTGCTGTCTCCCACTGGGACTCAGGAATGACCTAAGAAAAAAAAAAAATCATCCTTACCTCTTAGAAGAAGGTTCTGTGTGCAGGTGGGGTGGGCCAGAACCGAACTCCTCACCAGCTAACTAGATTTCCAAAATTCAATGCCTGTAAAAGATTACACAACTGGCAAAATAAAACTGATGCAGATTCTTGAATTAGCTGGCTGTGAGGCAAGGAAGTAATGATTTGTAGTGTTCATACTTCTCATTTTAGCTTGGATTTTTCATGAATTTTAAAACTGTCATTGGCTTCATTTGGCATTTGCTCTTTTCTCACTACATACACTCTACCAGATACATAATTTAGAATTCCGCAACTACAATTTAAGTAGAAAAAAAAGAAAAAAGAGAGATTCATTTTCTTAAAGCCTTCTTAGAGCCTTAAAACAAAGCTCTGGGTTTTTAAAAATCTAAATAAAGGAAAAAGGAAGCTTTAAAAAATAATTGAAAAATTGAGTACTAATCAAGCTAAACAAAGGACATAAAGGCTATTGCCCCCTTCACTGTTTTAAACAGGTGCAACTGAAATATCTGTAACCAAAATTCTGAGAGGATGAAAGGTAAAACCAGTCAGTCTGCCTTTATTGTGCATAGATTTATCACAAAAACTCTCATCTTCTGCTTGAAACTTGGTATGTTGAAGACAAATAAATCCTTCACTGTAATAACTCTTCTGCCTCCAAATATGATGCAGAAAACCAGAAATATGCTGGTACCAAAACTACAGTGAAGATCCCTGGAGCCCAGTGTTTTAGATAAGATCATCAGCCTTGAATTTATCTGACTTTCATAACAATATTTTGCAGTACATTTTCAGTTTCTGTTCTCCATTATGGCAGGGATATCAAGCCACAGGGAGTGCTGTTAGTGGGGTTCAGGGGCACGAAGTTGAAGACGATGTAGTGGGTAGTGAAACAGCTAAAAGATTTGTGACTTATCCACATAGTGAAAGGTTCTAAGAAATACCTCTTGCATATGCTAGAAAAGATGCACACGTGCCAGGCTTCTTGGATTTAAAGGATAAATATTTTATTCCCTAAAGACTGGGGCGAAAGACCAAAGTACTTGAATTGTGTCTGTAGGTTACAAAGGAAGGATATTTTATCAGAAGAATCTAGTTCAAAGTCTGACCTTTATGAGGAGAAATACAGGTCTGGCACTGACGATTTGTTACGAGCAGTAGCGGTCCTGATGTGATTATTAGGTTTGAAGCCCACCTGGAAAGACTTGGTCCTTCACACTGTCAGTCCAGTAGTGTAGTTCAGCCTGGGATACATGTAAATATGATTGATCACATTTCTGAGTAACAGAACTCTCATTATTATCACTGACTTCTAGCACCAGCTACGCTGAATTTGCATCTCCGAAGAATATTTGGGATACCATGTGGTGAGCCTTGGGCAGAATGATCAAAAGCTGGAGGTATTTTTCACACAATTTCTACATCCTTGTGATGGATTTTTCTGGCATTTTCATGTGAGATTTGGAGACATTTTTCTGACTAGACGACAGGACCATGTATTTAAGGATTCTGCCCAAAAGTGACAGTTGGCAATCTAGTTGTAACAAACATCCCACTGGTTTGGGCAAGAAATTAGACACTTTTCCAGAAGTAATGCTACTTTGAGAGGAATTGAGATAACCCAATGAGAAGGAATCAAGATGGAAATAGTAAAGGTTGCTCTTTAGATGACCTTTTCTAAATAGTAGATAAGATTTCTCCCATTAAATTAACATATTTACATAAATATTAAGCTTTCTAACTAAGCAATAATCAGTTCTCTTCCTCTGAAGCAGACAAACTGAGTTATTAAAAATACATCAACTCTTTGGGGGAAATACAAAGCACTAGCTTCCTCTTCCTACACCACTGGAGCCTCTTAATTGTCATGTGCTACACAAACGAGAAGTGTAGAACAGAGCCTGAGCATGGAATTCAGCGACCCCAGAAGGCAAGGTCTGTATTAAGAAATTTGCACTGCAGTTCTCCACTCACACTGAACCTACTTATTTGCTCAGACCAAATAGAAAACAATTTTAAATGGTATTTTTTGCACTAAAATACACTTCCAGACATGTTGCAATGTTTTATGCTTGGTTCTGAGTAATATGATTAAACATCTAGTACAATAATTAGATTAGATTCACTTAACAGCCCCACTTAAATTCAAATTCCTTCCTCTGTCCAGAAAGTACAAAATATGATGTACCAAGTTGTATGTAAAATTTCCTGATTATTAATCCTCTTAGTATCTATATGGGAGAATAGTTACTCTGAGATCAAGATGAAAGTCCAAAAAGCTGTTCACTTTTGCTGCCACTATAAAAGTATCTTTTTGTCTACAAAGCCTCAGACAGCCACTGGGGCCAAGCCAGGATTCCTGTAGTGAAACAATCGACTTGGCATCATGTTGACACATATAAACAACAGTCTGTCAACAGGCCTCACATTAGTGACAGAACATTTTTGGCAAAACAGTAGCATCCTTCTGGGCACTATGGCAATAACAGCCAGTAGCATCCATTCATGCCTTCACTCTACAGCACAATATTAATTAAAAGATTATAACAGTGACACTTATCCAAGAAGCTAAAAACCCACAGAAACATCCATGCAGAAACAGAGAATGTTTATTGAATGAGAACATGCCTCTAGCTGCTTTTTCATACAGTAATTTTAGATATACACACTGTACGTAACCTCTGTCAGTTCACAATTAGCAGGTAAATGTAACTGCTTGCTTGCAAATGGCCTTGTGAAGTGTGTGTACACACACACGTGCCATCAACTTATGTAAATCAACTTCTCTCCAGACTGAACTAAAAAGCACAAACAAATAGCATTGTTCATGAAAATAAACACTGCTGCGGGCTTTTGTCCCCTCTATTTTTTAAATGAAGGCCCAAATTAAAATATAATCACCACTTTTGATGCTTTTATATTTTGCCTTTTTTATGTCTTCTCTAACACCTAAAATATATATATAAGGGTGTTTTTATGTATGCTGAATATCTGTCAATGAGTTTAAAAAGTGTAAAAATATTTCATGTAGCTAATATCTTTACCATATAGCTCTGCTTTTTAACTTTTTAAAAGTCCTTTAAATGTGTGTAATGCTTATTAATAATCGTCTAGAGTCAATGGATCAAAGTTAGAAGTAATGTATAGAAGGGAACTTGGAAGGATGGAGAAACATCAATTACCTGCTGGCAACTGGTAGAAGCTTAAATAGAAGAAAATATAACATGCAAAGGAAAGTGGATGGCATCCAAGGACCCCAGAAGAAGCATGACATCAGTTTTGGAAGCTGTATATGCAAATCAGTAGAGTAGTTTGTCTGGACAAATTATCCTAACTGAGATACCCCACACTGTGTTGCAAAGGAATTCCCTCAACTCATGTGACAAGAGGTATAATGCAAATGGCATTCGCAGGCCCAGCACAGGAACCTAAAGAAACACGGCTGGGGAAAAAGTGAGGGGAGACCTTTAGAGGTTGTATAATTCCTCAGCACAGTATTTTATGACTAAACCATCCTAGACAGATATTTTTCCTTGCCCAAGTATTCAGTAGTGCAGATTTTGTAGCATTTTTGTACATTTTATTTCCATTTCCCTGAAAACTTTTTGAGCAATATCTCATCTCTTACCTTAGTCCCATGAAACAGTGGTCTTGACTTTCTCATGATTAAGTATCTGAAGGGCACTCTGGCCTTCTTCAAGCTAAATTAAACCTGTTTTTCTAATCTCATTGGATTCACAGCAACAGGTATGTGAATATAAGGACACCTATTGCCAACAGCAACCAGAGAGTTGAAGTGTCTCGACATGTTACCCCTCTCCTATTACAAGGCTGAACGGAAATCTGAGCTTTCCCATTGAGTTAAACACATAAATCTTCTCAGGAAGGAGGAAAGAGTTAATTTTCTCTTTTAAAACAGCTGGTGAATAAACTTACAGTTTGAGCATACACTTCAGTGTGTCCCAAATATCAGATTACAGGTTAGCCAGGGCCTCAAAGGCAAGATAAGGAGAAAGCAAACCAAGAGTATTGGATGCTTCACACATTTTAAAAATCCATCAGCTTATTATCAGTTTCAATTTAGAGATTCCTCGCAAATTGCATAATCTGATTTTTTTAAAGTAAAATGGAGAATCCAAGAAAAATAGGCATTCTGTTGGAGGTCAGCTCCCTCACCACCAAGCCTCATGTGCTCCCCCTGTCCCTGCACCCAGAGCTCCCTGGCAGCCCAGTTTCTAAAGAGGTAGAAGAGGATGCAATAGCCAAACTGGTCTCAGCTGGGTACTTGAATGCTCTTCTCAGAGGACCATGTTGTTACAGAGTTTTAATCTATCTGGTCAGAGAACTCCAGGCTCAATCTCTTCCATTTTTAGGTGCAAATCTTATAACTATGCCAAATATTATGTTGGTTACTTTTCTGCATCTGTGTCCTCCAGACCGAGAAGTTAATTTTTAACAATAATGGGAGGAACAAAGCCAAACACACCTCTGACACTTGCAATTAAGGGTGATAAAATTAACTGGCTTTGGCCAAATTCTTCCTCTCCTCCATGTGCACATTCTTACTGAATTCATTGTATGCCTGCCAGAAGTGCGCAATAAGAGCTAAAATAAAACTTCATTGAAGTGCTCTTGTGTCTATGAGAGATACACGTTACCCACAGAAGAGCACAAAGACCTTCACCACAGCACCTGGGACAGTTCAAATTACAGGTTAGGTTCCTTTTCTTAGCCAGCATGATGTATCATAACACACTTCCATGTGCTGAAATCAAAGCTAAGGAAAAAGTTATTAATTAATGAGGGATTGTAATACTCACCTATGTAGACCATTTTAGCTATCTTTGTGGAGTTTAAATCAAAGAATGAATATTTAGGAAAAATAGAAAACCCATTAATGTACAAGGAATAATTATATTATATTATATATAAAAATATATATATAAATAGCAAATTTAAACAGTTAGGATGATACTAATTGAAATCTACATTTTTTAGTCCTGCAAGAAATCTCAGCATTTCTGGAACTCTGATTTCAAACTGAGGTTTTGAAAGTCCAATATTTTGCTTTTACAATATCAAAATCAAATATGTATTTTTTTTTCTTGGATCAAAAAAATTTTTTTTGCATTGTTACATTAGAGTATTTATTTTTTGATGGCTCTTACCAGTCTAAAAAAACTTTGCTTTGAGTAAATTCACAGTTTAATAGATTTTGCTAATTGATATGTCTTGCCTGAATTTTATAGTTGTTACTGAGTCTCTGATTTCCCATACTGGGTGCACAGACAACACATTGCTTCAAAAATATAAGTTACATGGTGTCCCTAAACTTGCTTAGATCAAAAAAACCCCCCAAAAACCAAAAAAACCCCCAAAAAAACCATAAAAAAAAAAACCCAAACAAAAAAACCCCCCACACCAAACCCAAAAAACTAACCAAACAAAAAAACCTGAGGTATTTTCCCTGAAAGTGATGAGTGATAATATCAGCTGGAGATCATTACTAATCGACGTAACAGTGCTCTGGCCAAAAGCTATCATATCACAGGGAAATACTATGGAAAACAGCACTGGGCTGCTATTCAAGAGATTGGAACTGCGTGTTTAGGATCTGACCTTTAAAATAAAAAGAGATACCTTGATTTTTCAATTAAAAAATTCAGTCAGGAAAACATGCCACAAAATAAAGCCAAAACAGAAAACCACATGACTCTGTAGAAACTTCATTTTCATGGCAAAGAAATGGTCAGTCAAATGTGTGTTAGAGGTGGTTGAATGTTGGAGTCTTGCAATAGTTCATTCTTTCACTATCCAGTGGGGAAGGGAAAAGATGGGAAGGGAAGAAATAATTAGCAAAATACACTGAGATTTTTCCAAGATGCATATCTATAAGAAAGATACCTAGACCTCTCTCAAATTCAGCTGCCAGGCTTTCCTAGGTAGTACTCAAGGTCTGCAAAGTTATTCTCACAATAGAAGAAAGAAAAAAATTAGTAGCTGAAGTTTAGGCAGGTATTTTCTGGGCTTGCAACTTTTACAGATAGAATGCTGTTTATATTTTTTTTCCTTTTTTTAAAATCCGATTCCCTCTAAAAACCAAAAGAATACAAACACGCTTTTTTGTTATAGGGTTTCAAGTTTACTCTCCTGCTTGTGGGTCTCAAAGGAAAACGTCACAAGAAAGGAATTAAAATGACTCTTCAGGGGCTCAGAAAACATGAAATAAAAAGGCTTCAAATGATGAAATGTAGAGAGTGATTTGTGGTGGTTTGTGAAAGTTTTATTGAACGTTAACTAGCAGAGTGAAACAGTAGCACTCAGTCTCGATTCGCCCCCTCCCAGCCTTTTCTCTCCCCTGTTGTTCAAATGTCATAAGCTTTTTACATTTCATCTGAGTGTCTTCTGACATTGAACTGAAGTGAGAAGGCTGAGAGAAAAACTTCTTAAACTAGCATTTTCATCTTGTCTCACTGTCCTTATGTTATACATAGATGGTTCTTATCCATGATAAGTTAGATAGAAATAGAGCTCTGACTCCTGGATCTTGAAATTACTTGATGCAGGGCACTGTTGGGAATGCCCAATTGTCCTTTGTCTTTAACTATTTAGATACTAGACACTCATTGATTTTACTTGGGACTGTGCAGGTCTACATCCAAAACTAAATTAGCCAGTGACAATGATATGAATGTGGTTACTTTTTTTTAATATCTTAAATGATAATGTAAAAACAATGCCAATTTAATGAACAATCCCAAGTTCCCTTGGTTAGCATTCCTAAAAAAAATTGTAGATATGGTTCAGTTGACTAACAAACATTTGTTTACAACATAGCCTGAGAAAAACTACAGTTGGTATTCTAGTTAGAACAATTTATTTATCAGGACTCAGATTTTCAAATACAAATGTTCAGAGATTCAGAGACAAATTTTCATAGCAACAGGCATAACAATGTAGTACACATATAACTTTGGGACATATTATGCACATGATCCAGCATATTTCTTGTTTGTTCTGTGATATCCAAAAGGACACCACCTACAGCTCTCAAAAAATTAGTTTCAGATGTCTTAAAAGCCTGTTAGCTAGTACCTTTCATCCAAAACAAGCGACCTTCCAACTTTTGTGCACAGCTCTTAGAAAGTTTGGGCAGCTCTTTTGTGTAACCTTTAGTTTTAGACTTTAGTGGGTGTATGTAAAATCTAAAATACAAAGAGGAAAGCTTGTCATATTTTATGTCCTGACAAACAAACAATATTATATTAGCATAATTTAAATACCCATGCATAATAGCTTAAAAAAACATTTCTAAAGTTTTTACTGGAAGCTACTGTCTAAAAAAAAAAGTCGTGTGCTTTATTCTTGGAGCATAATTAAAGACAAGTGATCTGGAAATAAGCTGTATCACTGTGTTTGTCACATTCTGATCATCTTTAAAATGGTCAATAAGTAAGCCCAATGTGTACTAATTCACTAAAATCACTTATCAACAACTTAGATTGTCTTGACCACTGTAAAATTTCTCCTGTGCATCACTTGAGGTTTTCAAAAATAAGTTTCAAATATGTCCTAAGAAGTACTTACAATAACATATCTAAAATGAGTAACCCCTATATGGCTTTGACAGGAACCTGAATCAGGGAAGATAGCTAACAAAGTCATATAGCTCTTGACTTCCGAAACCTTCTCTCATTTTAGATACCTATAATTGGAAGATATTATGCCCTGTGGTGATTCTTCTGAAAATATGCTCAGGTGCTCTTACTATGTTTCATCATTTTTATTTATCTATTGGGCAAATCTTTCCTATATAAAATTAAAAAATTAATAACTACTTAAAAACATTTTGGTGTTCCAGATTTTGCTGCCTGTTGCACAACAAATGCTAAATTGTCTCAGAGAGTGAAAATTTTCTGAAACTAAGGGCGAGACACTTCATGGAACACACACTACAAAACTGGAATCCTCAGCCAATTGGTTGAAGTATTTCTATTTCTTTTTAAGGGAAACAAAAAAAATGCCACTCCCATCCTATTCCAGTTGTTTTAAAAGAAACAGTTCAGATTTTTTTTTTGTTTCAAAGATTTCATAAGATATTACATTATCTTTTTGTTAAGTTAGAAGTGCTGCCATATCTCCAGGTAAATGCACTTCAGAAGTGTGTGCCTCTCTCAGTGTGTGCTAGGGTTGCTGCATGAGCAGAGGAGCAAGTGCAGGGAGTTCAGTCAATTGTAACCTGGGCAATATAATTACTCTGTCACTCTGGAGGTCTGGCAAGACCCCTGCATGCCCTACCAAACACCACTCTGGCATTTGCAAGTAGAAAAAAATAGCTGTGTTTTCAGTCATAAAACTGGCAACCACAAACTTCTGTTTTGTATTATATTTTGTATTATATTGTTTTTTAAAACCTGGAAAACAAAATGTTTGATAACAAATTAGCATGGTGTTCATAGCAGATACTATTGAAAAAAAATTCTGTCCAAAAATGTTTTTTAAAATAAAAATCAATAAGGCAGCTCTAAATGGGCATTCACATATTTGAAAAAACCAACATTTTAGAAGGGCTTCTATTTCTGATGAAACTTTACATGTCATAGATATAGATTCACTAAGGGTTTTTTAATTGAAAATATATTATATCTCCCAATAGTAGTGTTAGTTGTAGGTTTTAATGAAATAAAGTCCTTATTAGATTAAGTTAATTTATATTTATTACCAGTGGAAGTATTCCTATAAGGTTTCAGATGAAACATTGAATTCTTTACAGTTCTCCACACTATTGTCCATGACTGCTCAATGTCTTTTTCAATTTTCATGTAAACTTTATATTGAAAGATAAGAAAAATTTTGATTCTATCAAAAAACCAGAGTGTCCAAAAATCTCTTTATTTTGAAGGAACTGCAGGGAAAAGTGGAATCATTTGCTTTTAATGTTCATATGACACATGGAGCATGCTAAATGCATAAACACAATACACACAATTAAACATTAGCTGTTACTTCATCAACAGCTTCTTCTAAATTAGGATGGGAAGGGACACAAACAGTTCTTAGGCTGAGGTTTTTAGAATCACCCACGGCATCGAGGCAGCAAATTCCCATTTAAATTCAACAGAAGTTGGGACTCTGACTCCCCTGAGCTCTATTAAAAATCTCCCCTCCCCCTTGATTCACAAATGTGTTTGCTCCATTAGTTTGATTTTGATTAATTAACAGTGCTTTTAGGCTTTCCATGCATGAATTTATCAAATGCAACCAAACTGAAATACATCAGTTATTTCCTCTTTTAAGCATAAAGCAGCTCTGCGTTATTTCAAAGTGTTTGTAAACGATGGCTTAATAGCTCCTAATGCATCATGGCCCAGTTTTTACAAGTTGATTATGAAATGCCCATGCAGTTTAGAAAATCAAACGGCAGCCCTTACAACCATGGCTCATGTTAATTGAATAGGTAAATTACACTCTTTATAGCAGAGTAATACATGTGACAATAAAATCCTAACAATTTACCTCTCCATGGTTGGGACCCAAGTGACAACCTGCTCTGTGGCTGGGTACAAGCACAGGCAATAACACACGGTGTCGAGGAATGCTCTCTGGCATAACTCAACATCAGTATATCAGCACAGACTGTCTCCAATGGACAGCTCTTCCTTGTCAAAGAACATCTAAGAGATCAGTAAGAAAAAAGAATATGTGTGTGCTACCCTTTAGTAACAGTGAATATCTGATAAGAAAAAAGCATATTGAAACCAGGACATGGAAAAATGGAAGGCTGAAATTTTACTAACAAATACTTGAGCAGGAATTAACCAAAATCCACCCTGATCCTCAGCTGGCCCCAAAACAAATTATAGGGGCTGACAAAGATAAATTCCCACTACGCTTCATAATTTAATACACTTCTCAGGGTTATACTAAATTCTAATAGCACAAAAACTGAGTGCTACCTAATAAGACTTCAGCAGTTCTGGATGGAATACAAACATGCCTAATATGTCAAAAAGAGAACACATTGTTCTCTGTATACAGTCAAATGCAGGAGTGAAAAAAGTAAATGCAGATCCCCATGACCACAATTCCAAATTCTACATTTTATTTTCTATAAAAGGTGAAAGTGGGACAAATTCTAATTCAAATTCTGTCTCTAATTCACTAATTAAAAGTTCTGTAGGAAAACGTTTACTGTCAGAATAAAACTGCCACATCTTCTGCTAGTCACAGAGCCTGGTGTTAAAGATGGATTGATCGTAGGTCTGAGAGCCTTAGGTGTTTTCAAGAGTTAAATGATTACCTGTGCTCCAAGTCCTACCATCACAGAGTCAGAGGATTTTGTCTGGAGCTTCTGAAAGCTCAGATCCTTCTGGAGTTACTTCATATTTTCCATCTGAACTTGCATTGAGTCATGTTAATAGGCTTTTTGCCTTACCAGTCAGGTAGTAAGACTATTGAGCTGGGTCACACCAACATCAAATAAATAGAAAAGAACTTTTCCTTTATATTTGTTCATTGCCTGGGCTGCAGATAAATTAATACATGTGACTGTTCAAAACAAATAACTTTCATGTGGACTGGTAAATTTTTCAATATCTCTCTTTCAATATTTCATTTTGTCGTAAGAACGTCTGACACACCCATTAAACAAAATGTTATTAGCAAAAGCAAAAACTGGGAACACATCACTTGTTTTTATTAATTATTTCTACAGCACTATATGAGTGATCAGTGTTCAGAAACAGAGAAAAATAAATCAATTGGTGACCATGTGTATTTAGCCAACAAAAAGAACAAAACATCCCACAGGATTTCTTTCTGTGGGGTTTTTCACAGAAGAAAAGCAAAAATTACTTTTTCCCATTCTGCTAGGGGAGTAGTCACAACAGAGGTATAAAGATGAAACATTTAAATACACACAAAAATTATTGTTGAGAATATATTATGAAAATGAATAAGCAGAAAGGAATTACTCAGCTGGAATATGAAAGTTCACTGTGGCCAAAGAATTTTACTCCCCACAAAAATACCATTTGACCCTTTGATATTCTTGCAGCTTCTATGGCTTTTCAACAAGGGACCTCTAAAAACCTAAATTTTTAAATATGATGCTCAGAAACTGGCTTAAATGGGACTGAAAAGGCAGAGTGACTCTGAAAATGTGACTTGAATAAATGGTGGAAAGGCTGGTTGACTACGTTTCAATGGCAGCCTGTATTTGTGTTTGTAAGTACATGTGGTGTATATAAACATCTACTGAGGCTTGCAACTTATAGACACTTGTGTGGAGTTATGCTTCCTGAGTACAATAGTTTTCTGTAGTCTCAGTCTTACACAGAATGAAAGAGCATGGAGACTACTCAGTATATGAAAAGAAAAAAGGAATCTGTTTCTTTTCCCTGAGTGTCCTAAAGGTCTATAGTCTGTGCGACAAACTCAGGGAGAAACGGCTGGGTGGGAGCAGCCTCCCTTCTCCCCTTCCCTCCCACCATCCCAGCTGTGCATCTCCAGTTCTTGTGTCCTGCAAATCTGGGAGCACAGCTCTTCTCTGCCCTTGCAAATAATTGATTTCCACATCTTTTATGATGCTCTTGTTCAGCACATTCTGCAGCCTACGCTGGTAGAGTTGCCTGTGAGTTGCCCGAGAAACAACATTCATAATTTCTCAAGACTGTAAGATTTTTTAAAATGGCACTGTAAGTAAATTCTGGCTTGGGAATCAAGAAAAAGCTGCATTTTATTAGAAGGTACAGTCACGTACCTTACAACTTTCTAGCAGACACTTGAAGTTTTTAATGCTTTATTAATGGAAAATTTAAATTATGTTTTAGAAGGTGTTTTACAGATATCTGGTTTTTAGGCATGTGATATCAGTACAGTCTGTAAGTAGATGTGCTAAAACAGTCAAATCTCTTAAATGGTCTCCCAGCACACAATCTTCTTCATTTTCAATGCATTAGATCAATGTAAACTCTCAGAACCTGATATGTAGTATATTTTAAACACTACAAAATAACTTCTTTCATATTCAGATTAGATGGTTTCATGGTACTCCAAACTATAAAAAAATGTTGCGAATCTAAAGCAAATACTGTTATCTAGCCAAGGACTTATTTATTCTATCCATCCAATTACTGAAAGTTGAAACACTAGAGTTATTTTTGTGGGATATGATTGGGACTTTGTTAAAGATAAAAAGCTCAAGGGAGATGGAATAGGATACGCTTTGATTTTGAAGGAATAAAAACGAATTTACCATAACTAATTTGAAAAAAATCTAATGACTTGTAGAATTAATTGGTATGCTTCAGCTAAAATGTAATAATACCAGTTTGATAGAGAAAAGCATCCTACCTTAATATCTTTTAAAAATTACCTCAGAATAGCTGTTTGTGTCTAAAAATGGAATACTTCAACTGCAGTTGATCGAAAAAAGTATTCCACTTTGCACTACTTATTGATGTCTATTTTCAATATTTCTTTAATTTGCTTTCTCTTTATAGTTTACCTGACATATAATGCTTTATGCCTATCTTCTGAAAAGTTTTACAAGACCAATTAAACAATATGGACCCTAAATTGAAAAAGAAGTTAAGAAGAGAGAACATCTTGAGATTACTTATGGAAATGAAAAGCACACGTTTTCTTGACTAAGGGTCATTTTTGCCCCTTTTTTGGGGCAATATGTATGTATTCATAAAAGCAGAATTATACAGTTTTTTAAAATACATAGTTAAATTTGTTAAATTTATTTTCCTTAAGAGCAGTCATTAAATCAGAAATTGATATCTTTGTGCATGCTACAGAAAAAGACCTCAAGTGTTAAGGTTTATAATTGATTTAAATAGGAGCAATAACTCATATTAACAAACACAGATGTTAAAATTAAAAATGAAGTAGGAATATCAGTGGACCAAAGAATTTTCTAGTTGATCCTACCGTACTTGCAGTCATACATTAAGTAGCAGGGAAGGCCTAGTTAAGGGAAAATAATTTCTTGTCAGCATTCATCTTTCAAATAAACACACAAATACCAAATCTCTTTGGTGAAAACCCTGGTTGACTATATTGTTCTTCTGCCTCAATGAGCCCAACTGCTTCACTGTAAGAAGGGGAAGGCTTGTTTTGTGAAGATAGGCACAAGACCATAAAATAAACCCCTCGGGAAGCAAGTGCTGTTATCATTTTTTTTCAGTGCAAAGCATGTATCCTACACAGTGATAAAGAATCCAAGAGATCTCTAGCTTAGTTATTCCAATGTAAATTGACTTTTCTCTTGTAATATTTGTCTGAATGTGCATAGCTCTGAGTTTTCAAACACGGAATCTCATTACACTTTATTCTACTGGATTACAGAATCTTCTGTGAGAAGAAATATCTTCCTTACACAGGTATTCATAGATCACAGTCAAATCATCCCTACCTTCAGTCAGACAAAATAGATGATTTTAGCTTGTTAGTCTCTTTACCAAACGAGCTTTCAAGGCATAGTGCATCTTACACTCCAATTACTGACTGGCACACAGAAATGACTCCTCTCAGCTGGCTACACAGTAAACTTTGTACAGACTCTATCAGTAATATTGTTGGATTTCATTTATGTCTTCTCCAATGCTGCTGACATTTGGTGTATTTATATCAGAGGCATAATAACCAGGCAGTGGGGTTAAACTCCACTGTGAATGGTGATGAAGTCTGAGCTACAAAGTAGTTCTAATGTACAAAATGGGAAAAACCCTTTTGCTTTATTCCCCAAAGACAACAGTATGTACTTATTGCATTATTTCACCATGATCCATCACTCATTAACTCAGCAAAAATCCATTTCTGAACATTAGTTAGATGTTTTCATTTAGAAATAAGTAAACCAGATAGTCCTGTTAAAATGCTGTAGAACTGACTACTGCAGAGATTACTAAAAACTATTTACTTAAGATCTATCTAAATTATACATTATAAATATATATTGAGGACAGTACATTTATATCTGTGTTTACATATAGGCTGAAATTCAGAAAGGCTTATCTCATTTTTAAAGCAAGAAAATATTTCCTACTTTTAAAATTTCTATCAACATTTGAGTCATATATATAAAAACACCAAAACAAGACAACTTTTCAAATCCAATATTTGTTGTAGAAGCAAAAAAATTACATGCAAAAAGAAGAAAATGTGGTAGGAATCTTGGGAAAAAATCTAGTACAATAATAAATGAAAATAGTTTTATCATCTGATATAGATATTAGAAATATTTCTCTGCAGATGATAAGTGTGACTAGAATAGCATCCATTTAAAAGAAATTACATTACTGGTTCATCTCTGATGGCTATTGTGGGACTGATATTAGAGTAGTGCTATCTGCAATTTACGTTTTATAACTAATAGCTCTTTGTTTTCTGCATGGATCCTTTTAAAATCTTTCATATGCTTTTAAGATATCACTTACCATTTAATCACTTTCCACTTACTCTTCACTCTCCAGACTCCTCAATCTTTAGCTACATTATGATTTTTTTCATATATATATTTGAGCATGTACACAGACTTGGTTTCTTACCACATCTGTCTGTCTTGACAGATATACAATGTTTTGCTTTAATATTAAGTGCATTGCCAGAAAGATCAAGTTATTTATTGGACTTTTAGTAAGTACAGAACATCCTGAGACTTGCAACATGGTCCAAATGAGAAACTGGGGCAGAAGAGTGCAGGGACAAAAGGGATGGTGAAGTCACAGGGAAAGAGAATGGAGATGACACAAGCTTCCATTTTAAATGCTCTGCTTTGTTGAATAATACATTCTTTCTTTTTTTTTTTTCGTTTCTTTTTTTTTTTTTTTTTTTTTTTTTTTTTTTTTTTTTTTTTTTGTGGGGCAGTACTGCACACTGGTGGGCAGCAACCTCTGAGGTGTGGCCTTTGAAATAAATCACAGAAAACTGTATAGGTCTGTGTGCAATTTCCTTCAGGGCTTTAATCCATAGCTGGCTACCCTTGTGATGGTCAAACCATGATAGCATAAACCTGACCCCAAAGATGTCTGTAGAACAAATGATTCCAGAACAGTATCTAAACAACTTTAAAATGGTAGATGTCCTCCAAAAAGGTCTGTGGCTCCTTGTTTAAAAGGCCCAGAAGTACTTTTGCCCCAGCTTTCCTGCTTCAGATCATTTGCTGTAAATATATGCTTAAATGCTGTGTTAAATGATCTTAAAAGCTATGACTGCTGTAAACCTCTCAATTGTATTGCAAAAAAAATGGTGTCTTTGCAACACTACTATTACTGTTAATATAAAAGCAGATGAAACTATTAGCCACTTTGCAGACAGATATTATTCACAGAAAGAAATAAAATCCTTCTGAATATCCAAGGAAAAAGGGTAGTTTACTGAGTCTTTAGCATATGAATTTTGGATTAAGGTATAGCAAATATCTTTGTTATGATGAAAGTGAAAGGTTCAATTAAATTCCAGGGATAAACTCAGGAGAAAAATTTGCAAATCCAGTGCTCTCTGAGGCATGAGGCAATGTCTGTAAAGAACCAGCAGGCTGACTGGGGAGGAACTGAGTCAAAGCAGCACTGAAGAGCTCATTTTCTCCTATCACTGTGATCACAATTACACCAGCGCTGTTAGGAGACTCATTCTCAACAGAGTTCAGGAAAACAGGAGTATTGAAAGTGGCTGAGCTCTTTTTGCCCCCTCCCCAACTCCAGAGAAAATCTCTTAGGCATGAAATGAGCTGACCATACACACCCTTTCCTAAAGCACAAACAAAAGTCCAGCTCAAACATCTGAGTAGTTCTCGGGATTCTGCCCTGTACCCCCACATTTTGCAGGTCAAGTGAGAAGGAGCTGTTGAAAGAAATTATTTTAAATAACTTGCCTTCTATGAAGCAGCATATTCTATTGCTTAATACAAGAGACTGTGGAGAGGGCAAAAGTCATGGACACCTCAAAACCCAAGAAACAAGCCATGATATTTCAAACTCTTTTTGGGACTTTGCTATACAAGGTGCTATACAATAGCTGGAATATATGAAGTCTCCTGATTCCTAATGCTTATACATGTATGAATTAGTGGCATGAAATTGCTTTTCTGTCCACATTGTGTTTTAAAATATACTTCAGAAACTCAGTACCATTTGAATGCAGGAGAGGTAAAATAATTTCCTGCAATATCACTATTTCTAAAAAAATAAAAAAAGTGTTTTCTACTTTAGAAAGATAAAAGCTGTTACATACATCCAAATGTGCGTACACATGCACACATATAGACAAGTAATAAAAACAGCCTATATACATTTTCCCTTCGATTAGGCACAAGAAAAATAATATTTCAGCCTCTTCATATTTTCAAGTTACTCTCTCTTTTTATATTTTTATGTACCAGCCATTCCAATTCCATAGCTCCACAGTTCTCCATAGTACAAATTGGTGAGTGAATGTATAGTGGCCATCAGCTGTCTTCTGTGAAGATGAGCTTCATTAGCACACCAATCACAGAATACATTTCTTGGTTGGGCTTATCAAAGTATTATGGAATATAATTTATATAATTTATCTATGTGCTTTTCTCCTCCTTCCATTCTCCCCTTGTTCCCCTCCTTATGACTTCAGTTATGATCAGATGACTCCTGCAGCCAGTTCATTGTACCAAAGCAGGTCCTACTTCAATTGCACAGCAATTCAGCAGCAGCTGACAAGCAGGAGCATGAGGATACATTTAGCAAGTCTGCAGAGAGCTGCTTAGTTCCTGGGGGTGCAGCTTGGGGAGGAGCTCACCTCCTTTCTTCCACAAAGGAAGGGCTCAAACATCTTGAAAGCTGTGCCAGAGAGTTTCCTGGAGATAGGGGACTCTCTGCTGCCTGGTTTTTAGAAGGCTCACACTGAAATGGTGAAAAATATCAGGCATGATCTTCTTGATGTGCTGAGGAGAGATATGGGGTAGGACAAGGGAAGGGTGGGCAGCAATCTCCCCAAAGTTATGCCAGACTGCAATGTTTGAAACCTGTGCTGGGCAGACAGGTCCTCTATGGTCTGCTGGAGAGAGCAGAGCAGTTGCACAAGGATGCATTCCTGTGCAACCTATTTCTCAATACTTAGAAATACTCAGAGATAATTTTTAATAATAATGAAACTGCACCCATAAAGTCAGAGGACTTTAATACTGAGCCATCTATTTATCTGGAAAATCTGCAAGGTGAATATGGCTTGCAAACTCAGAAAGAGGAATAAATCTACAAGGAGTCCATCCAGCAATGACTCTACATATTTTGGACTTCTACAGAAGAAAAAAAAAAAAAAAAAAGATTGATATTCCAAAAACCACAGACATCATATCAAAAGAGCATGGGGAGACATATGGTACTTGAGACTTGAATTCATATTTGGGCTAAACTTCCCTTGGATAAACTTGTGCCAAGCCTTCTAACCAAATGCCATTCCATGTTCTTATTACATGCAGCCATCAGTAGTGGAGACTGGTCACTATAGTGGGTTTTTAAGAGAAATTTTTATCATTAGTAGGAAAATTTTATTTCTATTGCACTCACAAGCACATAAATCAGTCTCACAGAGGAAACACTGGGTCTTTAAGCCTGATAGGAAACGTTGTAAGACCCACACAATTTCACAGAAACTGTGAGAATAATAAATGGCATTGGAAAATTTCCTACAAAATTAGAATCATTTGAAAGAGTTAGTAAAATTATATTCACAAAACTGGCATGCATTTGGAACTGATTAGAATCCCAAGATGTAAATGTGGTTTCATGTATGAAAAAGTAAACCAAAATTAGTTAAAATTCTGGGATGAATAGCTAAGGATAAAAGACTGCACAGGTAACAGTTAAAATTGTTAGACCTTTTTAAGATTACCTGTGACACTAAAACTAATTGCTTACACTCCAACCTCTTGGAATTTGTTCCTGTGAGAGGAAAAGGGAAATATCCAGCCATTTATCTCGCCCACCATGTAAATGTCCTATGTAAATTAAAATATTGATCCTTTGTTTTGGTTGGTTCAGCATACCCCATTCCACCTACAATTTCACACACAAGTAGAAGTGGCCTCAGTAAGTGAATGCATGAAGATAGTTATGAAATTCACATCTTCCTATACATTTAAAAGGTTTTAAAATAATGGGTTTCAGGTTTGAAGGCCATTTGTTTTCACGTTTCTTAATACTGTTTTCTGCTTTCAAAAATTCAGAATGGACAGCAATCAGGGAAGAGTTTTACCAGAATTTCAATACCTCAGAATCAAATATGAAACAAGAATTTTATATTGATCTCAGATAAAAGAACAATTAACAATGGATGTGATCTCTTTGGGATAAGAATGGTACACATTCATTTTGAATGCCAGTTATATGGTGCAAGTGTAGTAGATATGCTGAAGATCCATTTGGGGATGGTGGAACCTGTCAAAGGTGGTTGTCTGTCAATGTTCAACGCACACATGGGTTCAGCAGGGAAGAGAACAAACACTGGAGAGTGTAAGTATGGCACACAATGGAGCTGATTGCTAGTGATTCTAACGTGGTGTACTGTTAAAAATTGCAGCTAAGAGATAAAAGGTAGAAGGGGTCCAGTAGGTAAGCTCTGCTCCTGGAGGTGAAGGAATGTTGTGAAGATGTTCCTCCTCACATCATCCTTATTTTCAACCTGAGAAAGTTCATGGTGCAGGAGTGAGGTGAGGAGAAGGCGTAGATCAGAGATACAACTTTAATTTAATTGCTTTTATGTCAGAATACATTTCAAAGATAAAAATGGGGAAAGTAGCCCTATAGGTTACTAATCTGTGCCAGTAAATTGAACGGTCTCTGGAATGCTATTGAGAAAAGACTCACAGCTGTCTAACTTATGAAAATAACTCATGTCAAGAACTGCTTTCTTAAGGACCTCATGGGTGCCACACAGAATCTGGATTTTCCAAAGGCCATAGCTAGCTGTCAACTTGTTGTGGAGGATAGCAGTGAGTTTATTAGCATGGATGTAGTCATAGTGCCCCTGTAACTTATAAATTCTGTACTGCTTCTTTCATTTCTCTACCATGCTGTCTTTGACACAGCATTTTATCCTTATGTGCTGACAAGAGGCATGAAACATTACTCTGAAATTCCATCTAGACTTAAGTATTGTATTTAGAAAGCATGCTTTTTTTACCTGCCTTTTTTAGGTTCATTACAGGCAAGCAGGTCTTGTGAATAATCTGTTTAACACATCAGTTCTTCATAGCTGGAAGAGAAAGTTTTATGGATATTACTTAGTATGTGTGGGATAATAACTTTAGCAGCATTTCATGTTTTCTGTGTAGGACCTTGGGAATCTGAGAAACAGAAGTGGATTCACCAAAGGCAAAAAAGGATCCTAACAAAGACAGCAGTCTGAACAACTTTGGCATAGTTGGAAACAGTGTGGCATGCACATTTATTAGCTATATTAAAGATATCCCTAAATAACTCTATTTAAGGGCTTAGGATTTCATCACCTCAAGACTCCTGTATTTTTCGCATACCAATTTGCTACTATTTTCAAAACTACAAAAGATTAAATTAATTTTAAAAAATTATAAAAAAGGAAAAAAATTAAAACTTTTACTAGGAAAGTATAAGGCTCACTTACTGGCATCTGTGCCACTCTGGACTTAATCTGCACATATGATTGTAAGGGTGACTACAGAGTGACTGTGGTTTTGGTAGTAAAACCCATGAGCAGGTATCTTCTTTTGCTCAGATAGAACCACTCAAACGGTGGTTGGATCCCTAGCACCTCCAGCTAGACAATGGCTTTAAAAACTACAGTCCCCAATGCTTGCTGAGTCTGCACTCATGTCTGAACAGATGAAATTGTCCTTGGGTAGAACAAACAATTGTCACATTTCCTTAACAAGTAAAAGAAGGACAAAATTAGAAGGCTCATGTGGATAAACCTGCTTCATTACTGAGAAAATTCAATGTCAATTCATGTTACGAGTATATCAGAAGTGAACTGATGAAAATTGTCTTCATCTAATCATTCACCTCATGTTGGGTTTTCTGTAGTGCTCATGTTTGGCAGGATGCATTACCCAGAAACACATCCATCTAAGGAAACTGTGAATCATAGGATCCAGCACATAATGTATTTTGTCATTGTTTCACTGATGCTCTGATATTTCAGGTCTGCTTAGGAAGGTGACCAGCCAATTATCACTAGCCTGTTCAAGCACAGGTGTTCAAGATCTTACCAAAGCCTGTCTTTGTTCTTAAAAATTACTTAAGTGTCTAGAGTTACAACATAAAATCATAATTCATTTCTTTGAAATAGCTTGATTTTGTACTATTATTCAGACAATTCAACTGCGTTTATTGAAAAAGGTTTAAAAGAAAGTGGATTCATAAAGGATTTGCTTTGCCTTTCTAATTGAAAATTTCAATACAGTTAATACTTTTCACTTCTTGTCCACTCTAATCTTATTTATTGTGCCTCTGACACCTTCCATTATCCTTCCTCTGACTCGTTGTTTTAGAAGAAACAGTTCTATTGCTTTAACACTGAAAATTATATTATTTCTGTGTTATCAGTGGCAACTTCCTGTGCCTTTATATATACAAATTAAAGAGTGGATTATCATTAATTATGCACTACAATTTTTCCTGGCAACAGTCTGAAAGTGACAAAACATTTGCTTTTGTCATAATTCTGTTAAGTGAACCCA
The DNA here is from genome assembly GCA_910950805.1 of Acrocephalus scirpaceus scirpaceus. NCBI lineage: Eukaryota > Metazoa > Chordata > Aves > Passeriformes > Sylviidae > Acrocephalus > Acrocephalus scirpaceus. The sequence goes on from OU383775.1 coordinate 74,683,464, forward strand.
AATTGAGCTGCAGAAATTCATGACACTTAACTGTGTTTTTAATTTGCAACACAGGGTCAGGATCATGACAGTGATTTTATTTTATTTTGCACTTTATTTTCAGCGATCCTTGTAAGGATGTTAATTAAATTGTTTGAACTAAACTGTTTTTATCCTTCCAACAACCTATATTTATTGCATATTAAGGAGAAATTTCTTGTTAACATTACTTAATTTTCTAACAGATCAGTTTAATAATGGGAAAAGCTCTACGCTAGGAAAGACAACTGCTTCAACCAGAATGATAATGAGCCAACTTTTCCTTAGAAAATAAAATGAAATTTATAGAACTTTCAAAGAATAGTTAAGGGAAATATCTAAGTATTCGGAATTTTTCACATACACATATCAGTTCTGGACATGGAAAATACTTTTCCATTTGTCAAGAATACAACTGAGGATTTTCCATCCCAAATGACATCTGTCATAAACTGGACATCTGTCCATACTCCATATTTAGCAATAAGTACAAAGTTATGACAGAAACAGGTAAAATAGTGTCTTATCTCAAGAATATGGCCAATGTGCCAAGCAGTACCTGAAAGATAAGACCTGGTTTGGCACTCGACTGCTCTCATGTAAAGCTTTGCCCACCTAGGTGGGAGCACATTTCAGTGCCCCTTTTGGGAAGTGGACACAACACCCGCCCTAAAATGTTGCAGAAGCAGGGCCGCTGAGAATGAGGACTTGCAAAATTTTCCACTTTGACGTGGATAAAGAGAGGTGAAGTACAGACAGCCCTTCAGACCTCCCCAGGCAGCCTGAGATGAGCAGCCAGGATTTCACACAGCATGCAGATTCCACTACACCCTCTACATAAATATTTTTAGAAGTAGAGAAGCAAAAGCAAGAGCATTTTTAACCTATTCCCCATGTTCACTCTTACGCTAGCATGAGTTTTGGGTGCACTGACAAATGTTAGATTAAGAAGTCTTGAATTATTTATACAGACATTATACATTGTGTAGCTCTATTAATACCTATATATATTTCATCAAGGCAATTACTGTAGTGATAATATACATATAAAAATGGGTTAAAATATACTTGTATTATGCTTGTATTAATATTATGACATATACAATGAAAAATATATAATTTTAGCTGATACAAATCAAAAAAAAATCAGAATTTTTCTATTTTTATACATGACTTCATGAATACAAATTAGCAAATCTCATTCAGAAAAATACCAAATTCTGACAGAAACTGACTTTCTTTGGTAGGAAAAATATCTTTAATAATTTTCTTTGAGTGTTAAACATGTTAGGTTTTTACTCAAAATTACAAAAAAACTTCAAGCCCGTCTTTCTGACAGGTGACTGTTTATGAGCTCCAGTGACTGTAATGTTTTGCTCTTAATTAGATGGACAAGAGGAGTTAATTAAGAGTAAATTAAGAAAATTTTATTATTAAAAGACAAGATGGTAAAATTAATAACAATAGAGACATCATATTTGTGTTAATGTGTGCTCTACAGGAATCAGAAATCACTAAACTTTTATAACATAAAAAGGGGAAAACAACATTAAATCATCTTCATGTTTTCCACTCCTTTATGCAGTACTTATAGATGTCAGAATAAAACATATTTGATATATTTTTAATTTGACATACAAAAATCAATGAACCTGTCTGGATCATTGACCTCTCACCTTGGATTCTTATTTCTGAGTACTGACAAAATAAATTAAAACATTTCTAGTTGGCAAATGGTAACAGTCCCTAATAACCCTAACAATTAGGTTTGTAGCTCCTATGCAGAAATAGGAGCATCCAGTTTCTGCAAGGGTGTTTAAAACATTCTTTGCCCTCTCCATACTCCCTAGCATCTTAATTTCATATTTTCTATTGGTACTTTCAAGTTCTGTCATTTTAACTTTCAGCACTTGAGGCTAGAAATAGAATAATACATTAACAAAATGCATAAGTGTTTCATGAAATGGTCAGATGCTAGTTAATGGTCTTTGGCACAGAACACTCCTTTTTCCACTGAACTACAAAATTCTACCTAGATTCTGTTTATAGAAATGTAATGCACTTTCTCTTTTTTTTTTTCTCCCACAGCAATAGTAATTTTACTTTGATCTCATAGCAGCCAAACTATTAAATGTAAGCATGCTCATAAGCAAGGTACAAGGCAGGCACAGCCTATGATTTCTAGTAGAAGGTCATAACCCAGATTTTTTTTTTAAATAACTATTACAATGAGGAACAGAGTATAGCCACAAAAGGAATAGTTATAATTTATGCCTGACTTACTTCAGCAGAATATAGTTTATTTATAAACTGCTTATGGCAAACTCTGTATGCCCCTGTTCTATGCATGTGCTGAACTGTCTTCTGGTAAATTATTTAAATTACACCTAGCAGTAATTCCTGAGGACTTTCATACTTCATTTTCTCTATTAATGTAACAGGGAAAAGCTGCTTTGCAAGGATTGCTCTAAATTCCCAGAGTGTGAGTTCCAAACTCTGTATGTGTTGCATTATGCCTGTCAAAAAACTTGTCTTCTCCTGAAATTTATTACTGAAGTCTCTCCACTAGAACTACTCATTGAAGCCTTACGGAAAGCTCATACATGATTTAAGAAGCTAACAGCACTGAAAGAAATAGGTCAGGTAAAAAACCCCTGAATTTAAGCTACCTTCACTTATTACTTATGCAAGATTATGCATAATTTAGCACACTGCTGAATATGCAAGGGCAGAATAATTGTTTACCAAAATATTTACTCTGTGTTCGTACCTGTGTTTTAGTGAGATAAGGTGATTTCTCAGCCCTTGCTAATCACTTTAGAATTAGAAAAGGATTAAATAAGTTTTTGATTATGCTGATAACTGCATGACATTATATGTAAACAAAACTCATGTTTAACAACCTTTTTAAAGAGGATACCTTGTATATTAGACATATCAGGTTGTTGAGAGTGGGAAGTTTAACCTTTTTAAGAGGACTACCTTTCTTTTGTATTACCTGCTTAACCCTTCACAAACACAGGTGTGAAGGGATGTAACAATGAATGTAATGTCCTAGTCCTACCAGAAACCACCCCCACCAAGAGTGCTCTCCCAATTTTCTAAAGACCAGATGTGAATTCAACGAAATTTCATGAGAAGATAGTTTTCAAAACAGAAGCATACAGAAAAGTGTAGCTCTTGCATTGCTTGACATATAAGTGTTTAACAACTCAGAGTCAAAAGAACCCTTGAAAACAAATGTGTTTAAAAAAAGTTCTACTTTTAGCTTTATGCTTCAGAAAAAAACCCCGTGTTTCTAAAAACAAAATAAAATGTATAGTATGTGATTATGGATCATTGTGACAAAAGTGATAGCTTATTAAAGGCTCTCTACAACTTCCCTTCATGTTAAAATAAGATTAGAAAAGATAGACACTCATGTGAAAATGATTATTTTATTTGTAATGTGCATTGCAAATGTAATAGCTTTGTAGTTTTAAAGTTGAAGAAGCATTACAAATATGTGCTTCCAGCCCAGAAAGCCAATCGTATCCTGGGCTGCACCTACAGCAATGTGGCCAGCAGGGAAAGGGACACAATTCTGCTCCTCTACTCCACTGAGTCTGGCTTTGGGGTCTCCAGCACAGGGAAGATTTAGACCTGCTTGAGAGAGTCCAGGGCAGGGCCACAAAGATGATTACATGGCTGGAATCTCTCCTATGAAGACAAGCTGAGAGAGGCCAGTGCTGTTCAGCCTGTAAAAGAGAAGGCTTTGGGGTGCCCTAATTACAATTAGCTGAACGGAGCCCACAAGAAAGCTGGAGAGGGACTTTTTACAAGGGCACGTAGTAAGAAACAAGGCAGGGAATGGAATCAATCTGAAAAAGGGCAGGTTTAGATTAGATATAAGGAAGAAATTCTTCACTATGAGGGTGTTTAGGCACTAGAAGAGGTTGTCCAGAGAAGTTGTGGGTACTCCATCCTTGTAAGTGTTTAATATCTGGTTAAATAGGAATTTGAGCAGCTTGGTCTAGTAGAAGATGTCTCCGCCTATGGCAGAGAGTGTTTGAACTAGATAATCTTTGAGGTCTCTTCTGACCCAAACCATTCCATGATTCTATTAATCCTGCTCACACATTTAACTCTTCATCATTACTTTTCTAATAACAGATATTATTATATATGTCATCTTTAAATCTAATCACAGGTAGGATTCTCTCACCTGCTAAACTCCTAGATTACACCTAGTTTACAGTTTGAAAAATTATGTTCTTTCTGCGATCAGAGAGCAAATTTGCAAAGGAAAGAATATCAATAAAGAGGATTTCCACTCAACAAAGATACCCCTGATAGGATATACTTTGTATTATACAGAAATAGACATTTTTGTTCATAGGATAACGAATAACTAGATCCACTCTGCATTCCAGGCAACTTGTTTCTTCAGTGCAGGCATAAATTTATGTTAAAATTAACTTGAAAAGCTTAAGGCGAACCATAGGATTTCTCACTTTAAACAATCTTCTTCTAAGATTGTTCTGAAAAGGAATATTAGACTTGCTTAAATCTTTACGTTTGCTACTTAAAAGCATCAAAATAATTTGTCCCACATACAAAGCTAAAGGAGAAGACCTTTTCTGGATTTAAGCATCAGAAAAAAAATTCTAAGCTGAATAAATAATATAGCGAACGCTAGTAAACATATTCACCTCATGCCTGTCTGCAATCAGAAAGCCTATTCATGATTTGTCCCTTTAAATTCTTCAGAGACAGGTTACACGGATAGGATAACTTTCATTACTCTATTACTTCTAGTATTTAAAATTAAATCTATGCAGTGCTGTCAATATAATTAGGAAAGTTCATTTTTCCTCTTTGACTAGAAAGAAGATTGTTTCCTTAATAGTGTCTCAAAGTCAGACCTGATGAAGGCAAGAGATTTTGCATGTTAGAGATCGAACCAAATAACGTATTTTGAGGCTGAAAATCAGCAAAAGAAATGGAGCCTCAAAAGAACAAAAATACTGCTTTGAGCCAGAGTAGATATACAGAGCCTAGGTGAAAGGCAAAATCCATCTTACTGATTGAGAATTCTGCAAGAATTCTCCCTTTCCTTAGGTGGTCTTATTATTGTTTGTCTAAGATTAAATTGTGGTGGAAAGATTTCCACCCTTAAGTCTTCACCCTTAATTCTGAGGTGACCTACAAAGAATAAAAATCAAAAATTCCTCATCATCTTACTTATAAAAAATTCCATTGAAATTAACTTTGATTATTCATCCCAGACACTCACATCAAATGCACTCACATTTCTCCTTGTAGTCTTCACAGACAGTTTTACTCTGCTCTGTCTTTCAGCTTTTACTTTCCTCAGATGTACACAAGACCTATCAGTAATACTTGGTTAGATCATGAGCTTTTTAAGTTTGTTCATTTTCAAAGCAATGCCTGGACATACCTTTTTCCTATTTGCACTACCAGTGCTTGCAAAGCATTCAAAGATGTTCTGAAGGGAGCAACCATCCTTATCAGCATTGCTGATATTGGCATAATTTTGTGGCTTCTTCTGAGGACTGGTCGTACAAGTAATTCTCACCATCATATGGACACTCCTTGAAGCAGCAGAGCTGAAGTTCTTGGTATCTTCTCAGTGTGAGACCAAGGAACACAACTTAGCATTTGGATTTTATCATATATGAAGCTTTCCAATGGCTAGAAATGTCCATACATTAAGAAGCTATTTCTTTTTCAATCACTCAGCTGAAAGCCTGAGAAGTCTTCTTAGCATTTTCAAAGGAAGAAAAAAAAAATCCCCTTTAAATAGCATGTCTTGGGGCTGAGGGGGATAAGATTAAAAAAACCTTAAACACTGTTGCAATAATAGGGATTCAGCTGGTGCAAAACTGCATGAGCACTGTCTCCCACAGCTTGTGTCAGTTCTGGTCTACTGAATGAAGATTGGGAGAACACAATTTACAACAGCCAGAGAGAGAGTGAGTGGTGGCAATTACTTTTCTTACAGTGCATGACTAGCAAACAGGGCTTGTCCCTATCTCCCACCCCAATTCAAGAAGCAAGTCAAAGGCCTTTAAGATACTTTGTGCCCAAACGCCTGGACTTCAGGGCAGGATGCACAAGAGCTGCCTTCCTGATCTGGTTTAGTTGCAAATGCCAGCTCACTTTTTTACTCCAGAGACAGATTTTGCTGGGGCAGACTAAATATGACCAATGTGTGTCCAAAGAGCAATGAAGCTGGTGAGGGGTGCAGAGAACAAGTGTTATGAGAAGTAGCTGGAGGAGCTGAGGTTGTCTAGCCTCGAGAAAGCAGTCTCAAAGGCGAATCTTTTTCTGAAAGGAGGTTGAGATGAGGTGGGAGTTGGTCTCTTTTCCCAAGTAACAAGTGATAGGACAAGAGGAAATGGCTTCAAGTTGCATCAGGGGAGGCTGAGACTGAATATTGAGAAATATTTCTTCGCCAGAAAGGATTGTCAAGCGTTGGAACAGACTGGCCAGGGAAGTGGTGGAGTCATCATTGCTGGAGTGTTTAAGAGATGTGTAGACAAGACATTTAGGGACAAGGTTTAGTTAACTGTTGGACTCAATGATTCTCAAGGTCTTTTCTAAGGTAAGTGATTCCAAAAGTGCTCCAAAAGGGGTGGGAGGAAAGTATGGCATAAACCTGACCTCATTTTCAGGATGTACTTTTAAGAGTTCATTAGAAAGTTTGAGTGCTCCTGCACCCACAACAGTCCATTGAAGAGGATGTTTCACCCCTCCCTTGGGTTCTGCCAGGAGACCCTGGGCTTGTTGAGTGTTGAGACATTGGAGGGACCTGCAAAAAGGGTGAAGGCCATTGCAGGATGTAGCCTTCAGCTGTCTGGGCTATTGGGCCCAGTAAGAGGAGATTTAGGCAGCAACATGAATAATCCTGAGTCTCAGAATCACAGAATATGCTGAGCTGGAAAGGCCCCATGAGGATCATTGAGTCCAGCTCCCTGGCCTGCACAGGGAGTTACACCACACGTCCAAGGGTATTTTCCAAAAGCTTCTTGACCTCTGTCAGGCTTGGTGCTTGACCACTGCCCTGGGGAGTCTGTTCCAGTGCTCAACCACCCTCTGGATGAAGAACTAGAATTTTTCTAGTATCCTACCTAAATCTCCCTGGACACAGCCCCAGGCCACTTCCTTATGTCCTGTCACTGGTCACCACAATGAAGAGATCAGTGTCTGCCCCTCCTCTTCCACTTGGGAGGAAGCTGTGTAACAAAGTAGTCTCTCAGTCTCCTCTTCTCCAGTTCTGAGCATTAAATAGTTTCTTGTATGAAAAGAATTAGTCTTCTCATACGTTATATAAAGTATGCTGTTACTCCAGTCCTTATCTTTGAAATCAGAGCTCTTGAGCATTGTACGCAAACCCAAGCATATGCATCCTGGCTGCAACCCCAACATTCTGGGTTTGTTTGGCATTGTATTAATTTCAATATGTCTTGAGGACTGGCCTTTATTATATTAATGTTCAGACATTCACATTGTTCCTCATTTTTAACCTTCCCTGGAGTAGGTCAAAGTATTTAACTCTCTAGGTGCTGCATAAATTTTCTGGAGTTCTATTCAAAAGAATAGATTATAAAGTGCAGTGCAAGACAAGTTTGCATGTAAGCATTACTGGTTCTGCTTCTTTCCCTGGAAAATTATTAAGTAACTATGTAATCCTTGTGCAGTATTACCACAATCCTCCAGGAGCAGTGATTTAACCAGACAACATTTTTGAGGAAAGACATATGAAACCCTTTTGCTCTTCATACATATATATATGTAAAACCAAAGGTTACCAGAACACAAATGCAATAAACAAAAAGCTGGAGTGTTTATCACTGGTGGGCACTAAGCAGTAGACTCTGCTATTCCCCTCTTCCCTGAACCAGTGATTAATAAATGAAGCTATTGCTTTCACAGGAATATAGTTTTTGGGAAAAGAAAAACTCCCTTTCCTAGCAGTTATCAGGGCTAGCGGGAGGAAGTAAGGCATGAAGATAACAGTTTGCATGTTGCCTATGTACTGTTCAGTTTTGTTTCATTATATTGTAAATCATAAAAATCACAATGGTTTCTCCTGATTGGGAGGATTGCCTGCTATATAAAAGCACCCATAAATCAAAGCAGTGTGATCTCTTGGGTATAACTGTGCTTTCTGGATCAAATCCACTTAGGAGAGGAAAATTGCTTCCTTAAAAATGCTGGTAATTAAACATATTTGCCCCTCAATTCTTAGAGAAGACAAAATATAATTATAAAGAAGCACTTAATTTTGTCTTTTAAGCAGTGGTACTCTCAAAATGGAAATGCTTTCTAAAATGTTGGTTAGCCTACTGTTGACCTCATGGTACTAAAGAAGGCCATATTATCTTCCACATCACATTGATCTCTGAATTTCCAGGTTGTATTGCCAGCAGTAGCCCCCTCAGCTTTTCACAGTTAGGTCACTGGTTCAATTTAGATCAGAGACTATCAGTGACCTGGCTTAAACACACAAGAGGTCTGGTACCTGGTTAAAAGATATTGAAGATAATGTGAAATGTGCATGTGCACAGTTCTTTCACCATCCTGCTCACTTTCTTCTGTTAATCTGATTATGTTATTGGTTATTCTTGCCTTACAAAAGTTTTAGCACTCTATTAACCTATACCTCTGTATCCGTTATAATGGAAGAAGAAACACAGGACAGGGAGAAAGGATGAGAAAAAGTCTCTTTTTTTGTTGTGAAACTGTATTTGTTGTGATTATTTTCTTATTTTTTTGTAGGTATAGCATTCTTCTTTGGGTAGCATAAGCCCTTATATTTAAGGACATGATTTTTGTAACAACAGCTTTGGAGAAAATATGAGTGAATCACAGCAAATTTGGATATATTCATGGATTTTATAAAACTAGCGACTTCCATAATTTTTGTTCCTCATGAAAAATTCATATACAAGTAATAATTATTCTGCTCCATTCAGCTTTTGCTTCCATATATTCAGCATAGTTATATATTGATGGTATTTCTATATACTGAATTTCTGACTTCTATTAAAGCAAAAAACTACTGAAATTAAGAAACACAAAACTTCTTTTTCAATTCTTTGAGATACCAAAAAGATTTTCCATTATTATCTCAGTTTCATAAACACTTATTCAGAAAAGTTCATATTCTTTAACAAGCAAGCCTTGTTATATTCTGAGATTATAATTTCACTGCTCATCACAGTCAGTGGGGGTTATTTTTTTGGTGACTGGAGTATGTTATGGCAAAACCAAGAAAAACTTGCTAACATTTTTGGATATCAATAAATCAATAAGAAGGAAGATAAAATACTAGAAATACACTATGATCTATATCAAATTTTTACTTAGCTAAAATCTTCAGGATGGAATTTGCACACTAAGATTGTATTCAATATATACATAAGAAAATGCCTAGGTCTCTTTTCTCCAAGTTGGATGATTTTATTTGTAAAAGAAAATGTTCATATATTCTAAAATCCTCAAATACTTGTAACATTTATACAGCAGTACTTCTGTCACTTCTATACTGACACAAATTGTCAGAATATTTGCAAATTAGCCAGATGAAAATGAATTGTGATCTTCAAGAAAATGCTTATTCTGATGATCGCTACCTGCTCTTCGTCTGATATATCCACCATGATATATGAAGACAAAAATACTGCAGAAAGAGAGTGCATGATCAGGAGGAAGTAAAAATGATGGTTATTTGCATATTTACTGAAGTGAGATATATAGATTTGTTATTTTTGTGGATCCTCTGAGGAAACAAAATTAGCTGATGAATGAGAGCTCCTTTTTACCTTTACATTTGTAACTGGTTTTTCAAAGAAGAATTTAGTCATTTTTTGAGAAGATCTCAACATACTTCACTCCTCCTGGATGTCAGCATCAGACTTCTGATTATATTTTGCTTTTGGATTTCTGTACACAGTCTGCTAGCCCCTAAAATGTATTTCTGCCAGTATTTTTTTTTATTTCTTAATATGTGCTGGTTTTCTATAGCCTTTATAATAGAGAATGTTTTTCTAAAAAAAGCAAGACCACCTTCTCAAAGGTTCTTAGACCTTCTGAAACTTATAGAGCAAGAAAATGCATACGAAAGATACCGTTTATACCACCATTAACATGAATTCTCCTTTATATCATTGACTTACAGTTCTATATTGAAGACTGCAACAACATTTTCATTTTTTCTTTTCTTTTTTTTTTTTTAAGATTTGGCACACAGATTACACTAAATATGTCTAAAATCTCCAATTTTTAGGAGTTCTATTTTCAGTATTAAGTAACTTTTGCCATAGACATTAGTTGCCCTCGACAGTTACCAAAGACACCCACCCAAATGGTGCTGAGAACATGAGTAGTTGTTACATAGTTTTCTGAAAATCCAATCTTATTTTGCCTACATTTTTCCCATAACCAAAAAAGCATGATAGCCAAACCTCAACTAACATGAACTGGATAGGCTTAAAAGGAGAATTAGTAATTCATTGTGCAAATAAACTCCACCTTCGTCCTTAGATTAAAATGACTATTTAGATCTTGGGTCCCCAAACCTGGAGCATCAGAGTGATTACAGGTAGTGGTCTGGGTCTCCAGCACTTTGGTTCTCCCACTTGTTGTCTGGATAAGCCTTGGTTCTCATTGATGATGCCAAAACTTGGGGTCTTTTAAGAAACTAATTTGCAGTGTGTAGCCATGACAATTTTCATTTTTAAAAATATTATGATGAAAGTAAAAACTAGATATCCAGATGCATTACTTTTACACAGCATCAACTAAAGCATGTAAGGTGTTTCAAATATTTGGAATTCAAATCAAGAGAGTTTAGATCAGTCAGAATGTTACAAATGAATAATGCTTATTCTTTTATTCTTCCCGACTTTCTGGAATAGGATGTTAAAGAACAGACTTTCATCCAGAATATGTCTAATTTGCTCTCAAAAAAGAAAAAAAAAGCAACCCAAGAAGAACTCACTCAGAAATCATGATTTCAGAGCAACACGTCTACTGAGAGATTATATGAGAGTGCTTACCTCCACATGAGCGGTTAGCTAATGGTAGTATCATGCACAAGATGCACAGTGAGGAAGAAGTTGTGATGATTGTCCCCACATCCTTGAGCAAAAATCCCTGCTACTCTCAAGAACCATTATATTACAAGCTTACAAAAGATACAAAGCATACAGCTGGGCAATTTGCAGTCCTGCCTGTATCTTTGAAAGGGGACACAACTGGGACTTTTCTGGTTAACCAGGACTGCTGGTAAATGAAAGTGGCTTGGCAAGCTTTTTCACCAGCTTCCTCATTTCTCTTGGGTGCATCCCATCCCATCTGGGCCCATGGAGTTGTGGGTGTCTAATTGGCATAGCTGGTCTCTAACCATTTCTTGCTGTGTTATGAGGGCTTCACTAAGCTCCCTGTCACTAACTTCCAGCTCTGGGAGTTGGATATCTTGAGGACAACTGGTTTTGGTATAAAAGACTGAGGCAGTGAAGACATTAAGCTCCTCAGCCTTTTCCTCATCCTCTGAAACTATACTACTCCCTGCATCCAGCAAAGGATGAAGCCTCTTCTTAGCCCTCCTTTTGTTGCCAATGGATTTATAGAAACTTTTTTTGTTGTCTTTAATTGTAGCTGCCAAATTAAGTTCTAGGTTGGCCCTTCTGATTTTCTGTGCGCTCTTGTTTAAGTGGTCTGTAACAGATTCCTACCAGGACATCCAACCTGCTGGCCTTCCCCTGATCTTTACCCAGAGGAATTCAACTTTGTCATCATTGTTGCTGATTTCAGTACAATCAAAACAATCCCTAAGGTAAAGAACCACCCCACTACTTCTCCTGCTCCACCTATCTCTTCTAAAGAGCTTGTAGTCATCCATTGCAGCACTCCAGTTGTGGAGTCATTCCATCAGATTTCCATGACTCTGACCACATCGTAGCTTCCCTGCTGCACAGTGGTTCCCAGCTCCTCATGTTTATTGCCCATGCTGCTTGCATTGGTGCCCTCGACACAGGCCAGCCACATCTAGGCTCATCTCTAATGGGCTTGGCTGTGTATCCCCTTTAAACCTAATTTAACCCCTCTCAATCAGCCCCACCAGCTCATGCATCATAATCCTTTTATTTTTCTGAGACTAGTGGACCCAATTTGTCATCAGCATGCCTTGTGTCCTGTAAACTGCCCCACAGCCAAAACCCCCCATATTTCCAGCTATGGCACCAGCCTCTTAGCCATCAGGCTACTTTTCCTACCCCTTACTGTGTTCATCCCTGGTACTGAAAGAATGGAGAGCACAATCTGTGCACCAACTTCTTTGGCCAAATACCTCAGTACCCTGAAATCCTGTTTAACTGTCTTGGTACTTCTTCCTTCAACCCCACCACTACCAACCTGGAGAACTAATAGGGGATAATGATCAGAAGGTTGTACAAGGTCAGGGAGTTTACTTGTAATGTCCCTTGCCTTGGCCCCAGGGAGGTAGGAGACTTCCTTTTGGGATGAGTCCTGGAAGCATATTGGACCCTCCATTCCTCTCAGAATTGAGTGGCCTGCAATGGTTATTCTTTTTTTTTTCTTCCTTTAATCAAGGTACTTGTAATGTGTGGGGTTGGCTGGTTTGGCCTGGGCAATGCCAGGGGTGGTCCTTTGCCCACCTCAAAAGTCCTTTACCTACTCATCCTTCTTGAAATGGTGAGGAGGGAGGAACTGACTGAGTTTCACTCTACCTTCCCAGACATCACTGACGACCAAAACCCCAGAGAAAAAACTGATCCAAGAGTAATAGGAAGACAAAAAACACCCTAAAATTCTGCAGCTTTAAATCTGACCATGAGTTCTGTACTGGAAAAAATATAAACCATAACTCAAACCTACAGAAATGCTCAGACAATCTTGCCCATCAAGACAATCTTACCAATGTAGCAAAGACATTGGTACAGTCCAAGATTCTCAAGTCCTGACTAAAAGTTATGTCAGCTCGACCATAAAGTCATAAGATGACTTGGGTTGGAAAGGACCTTAAAAATCATCTATTTAAAACCCTTCTGCCCTGATCAGTGGCATGGGTTTTAAGATTCTGACACTATAGTCTGGAAATAAGTCCCAGCCATCTCTTATTCAATATGTAATACTCTGTTATGCTGGATGTAATAATGTCATTGAGTGACTGAGGTTTGTCTGACTGTCCTTAATATAGGAGTGAGTAATGGCAAAGTTTTAGCATGAACACGGTAATTGTTCATTTCTAAGACCTAAATCAGGTCCACATTTGTGTTGCTGCCCTTGGTCTTAAACAGGAGTACTACTGAGCCTTTCTAAGTTATTTATGGTATGATGGGAAAGTTATAATGTTTCATGAGCTTTGACTATGCACTTTATAAAGCTGCATATGGAGCTGGTCTGCAGTGTACAGAATATATGGAGCTGACCAGACCTCTAGCCTGGCAGCTAGATGCCAGGTGGATGACCATTAGGGATCTACAGTGACTTTTAATGCCTGCATTCATGCAACTGGACTGAAATCTGCATACCTCTGAGGTGGTGAGTGCATACTGCTGTCCTACTCTGCCCTTTTTGAGATTATCAAAGAACACTTAAATGGAATGAACACCATGGCAGTGTTTTAGTCAGTCTATACTAAGTCATACTGTGAAATGTCCTATATCCCTTGTCAAATTCCCTTGCGTCACATGACATCAGGCCAAAGAGGAGTCTGGATTTTTTTTGCCAAGTAAAAAAGAAATGTAGAGTATTAGGGAATAGGAAAGCTAGAATTTAGGTAGAGATAAATTTTACTATATAAAGACACATATCCCTACATATAATGTACCCTGAAATGTGTGAAGTAAAATCCATTTTAACCCAAGTCCTGTCCATGTTAGCCCATATCCTCACCATTAACTTAGTCTTTAATGTCATTATTCGTGTGATGTTTCTGCAATGTGATTATTAGCATGCAACTATTTAGAAAGAATTAGGATTACTCGCTGAAATGTTCAGGAAAGCTGTCCAGTTACACTGGATACTAGCTGGACTAATATTTTATGCCAGCATTTGTGGACACATATAAAATACATCTTCTTTTAAAACAGATGCAAGTGATTGCAATTTAATGCAACTCAAGTATAACTAATTAAATAGTTTAATTAGCTAATAAGGCTTATATTGAAATGAGCAGTGCTTAATGAAATGGACAAAAATGCTGAATACTGTATTTACATTGCATTAGATAGGATAAGGCTTGAAAACAAGTTCCACTCTCCTACTGAAGTAGTTATAGAAACAAAAGGGTTTCTGTTTTGTGTTTTCTATGACCGTATTTGCTTTGTTAATTATTCTGTATACATAATGGCTGTACACGTGGTGAATAGATGAGATCAAATTACCTTGGCTGTAACACAGTTGAACACACTGGTGTTCACACCCTGTTTGAAAGGAGAGAATAGAGAAAAGTGGAGGGTCATCATGTGGTCTACCAGAGCAGTGGTACTACTTGTCGCTCAGTAAGAGAGAAATTTTGTTTCTAACACTTAGTGTAAGTTTATCTTTCCTGGTATTTAAGTGAGAACCTCTACTTTCTCTGATTTTGGACTTTGAAAAATTATTACGAGTGTAAAACAGAGTTCATTGTCTCCAAGTGCACATTTGCCCAACCAGCATCTCTGCCTGATGAGAAGATGCATCTCAATTTTTGTCCACCTGTCTTCCCCAGGAGAAATTACAGGAGATGTCTCTTAGATGCAAGACTCCTAACAAAGTGATACAACCTTTGTCTGCTGAAATCAGTAGTAAGACTCCTTTGGATCTCAATGAAAATAACATTTGGCCCTAAATACTACTGGTATTTTGTCTTTCCATTTTTGTAAAGGAGGTTGGAAATGCCTGCAACATTTCAGGCCAGGGAGCTTTCCATTTAATTTCCCAAACCATCTGAACATTGCTAGTGTATTTGACATGAAAATTGGTTAAAAAAAAGTATATTAGATTACAAAATAAGGTTCTGAACAAGGGTCCTTACTGGAGAATACTTCTTCAGAGAATACAGCTCTCAATACTTTCTGAAGGTGCAGCCCCATTAGCAAAAGTCTTTGGATCCCCAGACAGAAAATTTATTCACATTAGAGCTGGTAAAATATTTGGTATATCAAAACCACTGTGTCCAAATGACACAGGCTTTAAGTCACTTTTGTCATTTCATATGCTGTCTATAGTCCCTCTGACTGGTCTTGCAGAGGCCAGATATCTTTGGTGCCCCAGGAACAGTGAAAGACTTTATCTTCATCACTGGTAGACCAGAGAGCATGTATCAGTTTATACCATTCCGAGCTGTTTGTTGAAAAGTAAATAAAAATAAAACACATTCTGAGATAGTTTGGGGTTTGGGTTGTTTTTGGTGGTTTTTTTGTTTTAAATTTATTATCACAATCAGTGCTTGGGTTGATATTTCAGGGATCCTCAAACAATTAACCTAAATACTATGTCGATCTACACTATTTGGGACTTGTATTTAATTTTTCAATTTTTTGCTGTGCAAATGAGATCTACAAAAATGTATGTAATAGAAAAGACAATTTTTCTAAAAATACTGGCTAATCAGAATGATTTGCATCAGGAATCCAATTCACAACTTGCAATTAATATCCTGTTTACCAATTCATGTTAAAATAAACACTAATTATGGCAGAAGTTTGTTTCATAAATGCTCTGGTTTAAGTTGTTAGGAAATGCTTTGTGCAACCCGACTGTTTTTTATTTTGCAAATCAATTGCACAATGGCTTGGTCCCATAGAGAAGGCAAAGCTATGCCACACATGGTGGCTAAACAGCATATGAATGAAACTCCATATAAGCAAATTTCTTTGTAAGTAATTTATATTGTATGGTAAACTTGTATCCCACTAGAACAGCAAATTAAAACATTAATCACATCTGTAAAATTTAAGGCCTTGTGCATACAGAAAAAATATTAGGGAAATACATTTTCCCGTATTGCTGAAATAAATATTCCACATATGGAAGCCAGTCTAATCCTTCTCATTATAGTGTGGATGAAGATGAACATTAAGCCCATATAACATTTCTTTCAGAATTAGTCGATAGCTCATTTTAGTAGGTAGCACATATTTCCAAACCTGAAATGCCCACATTCAATCAGATTTGCAGTCTCCTTCCCTTAGCTGTTGCAGCTTTTCATCACTGTTAGGTAACCACTGTGATTATTCCATATCACATACTGATGAGAAGACAGAACAAGCTCTCTCCCCAGCGCTGAGCAGGTTGTAAGCTGTGGCAAACTAACTTGCTCTGAAATTATCAAGAATTCCAGCACTCCTTAGCATCAGTAACATAGGCAGCCTGCCAACCCCCTCTCCAACATCCAAGTCATCTTCCTCTCTTAACCACATTTTTATCCATCTGCTTCACAAAGCAGCCCACATGCTTTAACTTACTCTTGTATTTGAGTACAATGTGAGTTTAGTTTTAGATCTAAGCCTTTCTGTGCTATTTCATTGAATGTGGTAGTCTCCCTGGATAGTTATCTAATTATCACTACATGGAATGTAGTGTACCATGGAATTTAAACCTGTAAGTAATGCTAGCTTTATCACCTTACTATTTAATAGCTTAGCACCATATCACCCTTCTCCTGTCCAGCCTGGACACTGCTCTCCATTTTGTAACCACACGAGGATCCAAAACATGAAAAGACCCCTTGCATGTGACGGAGGTGGAGGTGTAGCACACACCTGATGGTACCTGGGGAGGAAGTAGGGAAGAGGGGGAACTAGGTACCCATCTGACAGCAGCTGGGCCTCTATACTCATCCTACAACTTGTCTTAATTCCCTCATCCAATAAGAAGCTGTTGCAGTCAGGTGTACCTATGCTGTCAGCTTCCCTGCAGGCCAACCCACCCTTTGTTTCTCCCATGAAAAAATATATTTATTTTACTTTAGCTGACTTCCAGTCAGCTTGTGATTTTCACCATTTGCTACATTTGCCAAGGCATTCATTCAATGGTCTCTTCCACTCCCTGGATGCTTTGAGCTTTGTTATTGTATGCAATGATCAGACCTTGGAGTTCAAGAAAATTATAAGACTAATATGTCCTTCCTTGCCTGAGAACTGGGAAGATACATCCCATAGGTAACATTTGGAGGTATTATTCATGGAAATAAGCATTTCCAATTTCTTTTGTCCCATTTCTGTGTTCAACTGTTTTCTTTAAAACAAATTTAAAATAACTTCTGGTGAAATAATGATTGGTTATTAACTTTAGAGAGAGTCACAAGAGAAAAATCTTCTGCTCTCAAAAATGCAAACTGATAACTCAGTATGGATTTATTTACACAGTTCTGCCTAGTCATGAGTATTTCCATGTGTTATTTTAATAGTTGGATGTGCATACAGTATTACAAAAACATGAGAGATTATATATTTTTGAAGTCACCATGTTTTTTTCAAAGGACTATAATTTTTAAAGTAGCATCTAAGGCAGAATGTATTTATAAAGTAGTATCAGGAGAGAGCTACCTAGTGGGACTGTCAAAAACATGTGAAATTCCTAATTCCAATTAAAATTAACAGAGATTATCTCCCTAATGACTACTGAAAATTTTTCTAGGTACCTCTTTCACCATGAGGAACTTAAAGACTTCTGAGACTTTTGCAAAGTCTCTGAATCATTTATTTTGGGCTTTTGGTAGTTGTTTGTTCATTTTTTCCACAGAGCAATGTAAAGCAGACTCCACTGTACTCCTGTCTGGTGTGAAATACCAGGTCGCAGACCCAGATTGCAGTCCTGAAATCAAAGATCACCAAGTATAAAAGTATAAAGACAAACAATTAATTCAACTAACCCAGAACTAGCCCAGCTGGGATTGGACTGTGGATGCTTTGCCCACAGTAGTGATACTGTTAACAGTTTCACACCTTAGGTGAAGAATCCAGGGCATGAATGCCATTTTTTCCTGACAGTGGCTTTAGGTATGATCTGCAGAGGTAAGTGTTTCTGCCTGAGGAGCATCTCATCACCTTTTAGTTCTGAACTGCTGCCCCAGTGAGATCCAGCTGCAGCTAATCCCTACATGTATCTTGGTACCACCAAGACCTGAAGATGTCTGCTACCTGTACATTTAACAAGAGTCTGAATTATCAGGATTGGGTTTATTGTTTTATTGTACCACATGAGCCTCTCTATTGAAAATCTTTGTTTAATAAAGAAAATATGAAATTAATTGCCATTCTTCCTTTAATGTCATATACTCCTACCTCCATTTACCCTGACACTTTGACAGTAGTGTACACACAGTGATGTTCACACAGATGGGATGGCTGCTGCTTCTTTAAATCCAGCAATAGTCTGTGAACCAAACAGTGATGAGAAGGCAAATACCAACCATACTATGATGAATCTGAGTGACTAACTACTTATTTCAGTATTTTACTGTGGTTTCATTTCACTGTCTGCACAGTTGCTTATTAATCAGTGACATCAGAAAGTAGAGAGTGAAATCAGCTCCAGAGGAGGATACAACCTTAAGGCACCAATTCAGAAGGCTGTTTTGGTAGTTTTGAGGGATAGTGTCATTGGCTGGTGTAATATGAGGTAACCAGCTTGTTATTTCCATACCCCAAAATTGTGATTCTCAGAGATTTACACTCACCTACTATTTTTATTCCCTGCTTTTTCAGCAGGAAATCAGCAACCTTTTAACTGACATTCACATCCCCAATGGTTAATAGTCCAGTTTCTCCCATAAGCACTTCTGCAGCTGCTCAATTTTACTGTTGTAGTAAGTCCCCCAGTAATCTGCCCACTCTGGTGTAATTATGCCTGTGTAACAGAGTTGGTGAAACTGAAAAACCCATACTGAAAGTCATCTTGAAAGCAGCAAGCTCTAGTGTACCTCTGTCAAAATGTTTTCATTCCACAGGTCTGAGGCTGGCAGATGACATGGCGCATTTTGGATCATGGTCATGATTCTATGAAATTTGCTTTAATTCCCTTTTTGAGTTTTAGCTACAAGATTTATATTAATGTTTTATAGGGTTTTTATTTCATTGTAGGAGTTATTACATCTTAGCCTAAGATGCTTTTGAGCCTAATGTTGGCCTTTCAAAAAGAGAGTTCCACATCAATGCAACACAGTAGTCCTGGGTACATTGACCAGAATTCCCATTGTACAACACAGGCATCCCCTGTCTTCTGGCTGACTATGTGGATATCAGACATAAATAACTTTGTACTTGTAATTCAAAGAAAACAGCACAATAAAATAAATTAATAGGAACAGAAATAAAAGAGAATCCTGTGTTTCAAATATATGACATAGATCCGAGCCCCTTCTATTGAATTTAAATTACCATTTTTGATGAAGGATCGATTCGTCTTCTTTGAGGATCCACACAAATAACTGTTTTCACTTATATTCCAGCCTAAAAGATGGGCATTTGTCTTCTCAGTGGATTCCCATGCAAAAATATATGCTAGAAATTTGATTTAGAATGAGATAATAAAATCCCAAAATCTTCTCTCCTTCCTTTCTCAAAAAAAAGGGTGTATTTAATATGGAGAATTAAAATTAAAAACCAGTTTTTTGAAATCTTTGTTCTTATGGACAGTCCAAAATATTTGATAGCATTACTGAGACTTCTGCTAATATGTATAAATTACTAATCACTTTCTATGACACATATGTAAACAAAAAAAGAAAAATCACTTTTATGAACATTAATATGTGCCCTGCTTCATTGTTTTTGTCATACCACCCTGCCCCAAAAAATAAAATATTAAGATTTAAAGGAAGCTTTCAGTATCAGAGCTGAGGTGATTATTCCTTTTTTATGGAAGGAGTATTTGTTAGTTTTTGATTATATAAATTTATTAACAGGAGGTGTTAATAAAATAGGTAAGTTTAGCATACCTAAATTCCTTTGGAAAAATGCTCCTATTCATAAACTGCATCCACAACTTTGGAAACAGTGCAGATGCAGCAGGCATGAATACTATCTTATTTAAATGTCTGTATTAAGCACAACCTCTCTCTGCTAAAAATGGGGAAAAAAACAAACAAGTCATATTCATCAAAGTAATTGTGTAGGTACTTTCAGTACCAAAATGCCTAGAATGAAAGATTGAACTGCTAACGGCAGCAGTGACAGCCATGAATCATGGTAGGCTACTTCGGGGCCTTTACCACCATAAAACAAAAGATGTAGATGAAAAATGCTGCAATTAAGTGATTTGATTTCTGCCCCCTTTTTCCTACTGCATTCGTGCATGGCTGCACAGCAAAGATTGATGGGAAAAATTACTCTACGTGATCTCTGACAGAGCCTTGGAACAATTCTATAAGGGGGAAACATACAAATCAAACCAGCTTCCTTGTATTCAAACAAAATAATACATATAAAGCAAATACTTTAGCCTATATCCAAAGCACCAACATTTGCATGCACACATAAATTTTTGAGCAATGCTCTGCTATCAAAACCAAACTCATGGATTTTCCAGCTAGTTGGGTAATACTGATATTTGTTTAAATAAATATTCAATCAGTACTACTGAGTGGCATCCTAAATACATTTGTGCAGTGAGAAGAACAAATTGCACATACAAATTTATGGAGGTAAAATGTTCTTATCTTTTATATCAATATGTTATTAATAAAATACTCTCAAAATAAGATAATAAGAAAATCTTCCTGCATATTAGACTCCACTATCATTACCATCATTTAAATGGACATTTTCAATGGGTATTTGTAAGTGAGTTCGGAGAAAGCATATAAAGGATTTATATCTGTAGTACTTGTGTAGAGGGAAAGCATTATAATATGGCTGACATATACTCTAAAATATGCTAAATGTGCAAAAGGCATTGGATAAAATAAACAAGCAATGTTAATGCAAATGGGAGGTGACTGCTTCTATTGTAGCCTGCTCTACTGATATTACGTGAGATTTATTTCCTGATGAGAGAGTAAAGACCACACAGATCCAGCCCACTGTAAAAAATGTGCAGATGATTTTGCTCAAATATACACAATGGAATCAACTCACCGAAAAAAGGATGTGTAGAGATTTGACTGCATTATGCATAGTAAAGCAGAGCCTGAAACAGGTCGACTAGGGCATTGATAATTAAAGTTAGGTCTTTTTGCCAAAGACCTAATGTTACATTACGCTTAAAAGAAATCCTGCTGCAGTCTCCTTCCCCATGTCAGACAATATTTTTCATTTTGATACGCATTTTTTGCTGTGTATTGAACACTTCTTCTTTCCCAGAGATTTTGTTTATCCGCAGTGCATAAGATCATATATTTTGTTTCTGCATGTAGCTGACTTATTCGCCTTCAGATTTTTTTTCTTTTTCTGATAAGCAGGTACAAGCCTCATGAGGTTGAGACTTCATATACATAAGCCTTTCCACCCTCAGCAGCTTTCTGCCTGATTTATGGGGGCCTACAAACCATCCTCCATGACTAGAGAAGCAACTTTTTCATTTTCAAAGTTAATCCAGTTCTAGGATGAATTAACTGCTGCATAACACCCCGACAGCTAGATTGTGCTTTTATCCAGCTAGCTAGCATTCCCTATAACTTCTTACCCTGTAAAATAAACATTAAGAGCTTTGGCCTCCTGATTGCTTACTATTGATCACTTTTATAACCCAGGACACCTTATCTTCTTTCAACATTTTACAGTATCATTAACTGTAAAAGGAGAGTGAGTTTCCTCTGCCAGCCTATCTTTGTATAAGGAGTTAGCATATACAGAAAAAAGAGCTGATAGTGGTATTGTGTTGACTTACTGGAATGGCTCATTAGGCCCACCCTGGCAATAACAGAAGTGAAAATAGCCTTTTGGGTTAGCAGGCAGAATTGGGACCTAGGAAGAGCTTTCTGAAAGGGCTAGGTGCATTTGGATGTGGAGATTATATTCAAAGACATACCCATTTTCTCTCATTCTTTTGGCCAAAATTCAGACCAAACCTTAGACTTCAAACTCTTGGAAGTAAGAGCTAGATTTTATTATAAAAGATGATGAAGGTCAGTACTGTTTTTTAGACTTTCCTGCTTTATTAATATTAAATAACTTATACTTAATATAATTTTTGTGATAAAGCATAAGATATTCTACACTGAGCTATTTTACTTTAACAATTTGAAAAAGCAGAAGGAGTGGCTGGCATAGGTTTGTGACTGCAGTTTTCTCTGCTCATGGAGCAGTAGGCAGCCAGTGGCTGCCCCTGTTGTCCAATTGTCCCACACAAAAAGTAGAAGATAATGAATAAATAAAAGATAAGAACGGGAAGGAGAAAAGGTGAAATTGTGTTTTCTCCTCAGTATTTCACAAGACAGAAACATTGTGCTCTATGCAGAAATTAAAAAAAAAAAATCTGCAAGGATCAATTTAGTATGATCCACCTTCGTGCATTATTCTGGGGAAAGGAGACATGAACCTGTCTGAGAAGGCTGGGAGACATTCGTCTGGAGTCAGAGTTTTTGGCCATCAAGGAAATCCAGTCACTGTTATAATAACGCAGCCACCATCTTAAAGGCTGAAGGCTTTGTTTTAGCAGGAAAAAGGTTCATCAACTTCAATTGCATTTGTTGCTGAAATCACTCCAAAGGGCAGAGGAATTTGAAAGGAATTCACACTGTGTTGGAACATGTGAAAAAACAGATATGCCATGCCAGAATACAGGCCAGCAAAGCTGCTGGATAAAGGACAGGAAAAGGATCTGAAATGAGATGAAGAAGAAGAGGGTGAAAGGAAGACATACATTTCCCTGAGACCCGAGCAGGGCAGAAGGGCTACTGTGGGAGTAGGGCTCAGAGCCTACCAGCAGTTTTTCTGCTATACAACAGAGCCTTCTGGGCTCTAAAATTATATTTAATTTTTGATTTACAGTTTTTGACTTTGCTTTTAATCTCATAGCATGAAGTCCATCATGAAGTTTTTCTATGCAGTGTGTTTGAATTTAAGAAGTGATGCATTAAAGCAGAAACAGGAACTTTAATGTGTTGATGACATATCTGGAGTACTCAGATGGGACTCAGAAAGAGAAGGATGATAGGGACCCATCTCCTTTCAAACCATCAGAACAAATGTGATGACTGTTGTGGCCCCTTGCTGGTTTTGGAGAATATAAATCTTCCTGCACACACAGGTTAGGGACCCTCTTGTAAAGATCAATAGGATGGGGGAGCACATCACCAAGCCCTAAAGTGCTATAGTGGATTTTCCAAGCACAGTTATTTGTCCGGTGCCTCAAATATTCTTATTAAACCCAGAACAAGTTATTTAGCTTCATGTGATCTTGGAGTGTGTTGTTATTTCACTATTTTGTTATTGTCCTGTTACGCATCTCCTATTCCTCATATTGTGCTTTATTTCTTACTTGAACCTTGCACAGAACAAATATGAGAACTTCCACTTGTGATCATACAAATAATAATAAAAACAACAGTAATAAGAATTCAGGTTGCTCTTAATCTACCAATCAGTCAAGAAACTGGTGGTTTTGCAGACAGATGCTAGTAAGTAATTTTCACTTAAGATTGTGTTGGAAGTTAAGAAACTTAAATTTAAGTATTTACCTGTAGGTTTTTGCAAGTGCAGGTGTGTGAGTTCCCATTATACAGTCAATGGAGAACTAGTAAATCCATTTGACAGAAGTAAAGTATTTGAAGTTCTCCTAGACACTGTCTGTCATCTGGAATATATTGTCTCTGGTTTCTTTACAATCTGTATGCATGCAATGACATACACTACTCCAAGAATAAAAACAAAATAAAAAGTAAAAAATAAAAAATTAAAAAACAAATAAGACAAGAAAGTCTCATTTTCCTGCTATGACCACTTTATCACAAAGGAATTCATATATGCACCTGAAGTTGATCTCACATCTCCTTTATCAACAGAGTAAGACTAAAAGTACTCTTCACAGTCAATATGCAAATATCTGGGAGCCTCACGTTCATGCAGACTTGTCATGCATTCTAGTGCTTTGGGAACAATATAAAGTGATAGGAGCCCACAGAAATGACTCTATTGATATATTGTGAATTTAATAGAAAACTACCAGGATCAAAAGTGAGTTACATTCACCAAAGCTGATATAAAGAAGAGATGCCAAGATCAGGAGTTAATCCCAATTTAATGTACCACATAAGAAATGGCAGTTCTAGTTACATTATCTCTTTTTCTGTGGCAGGCTGAAGAAAATGTTAAAGAGCACGGTAGGAAACCAGATAGATCATTAAATAAATATTCTGTAACTATTTAATTAACCATTTTATTAAACCTCTCTGTTTCACCTTTTGATTTATCCATAGTTCCATGAGAATGAAACAGTAGTGACGTCATTCTTACAAGAATCACCAGATATCATTTTACACTTATATTTTAAATTTTATTATTTAATAATTCCTTATTATTTCCTGACATAATTTTTTTAGGAATCCATCTATTTATTTTTTTATTGATTTGTTTTTTTTTTTCACTCTTACATAGATAGTTGTAGTTTTGATGTTGGGAGTCTTGCTTGTGGAAGATGTTGAGCTATTGCACTAAAAAAAGTGTTGGCCACTAGAGCCAGCAGATAAATCCAAACTATTGTGTGTTACAGGCAATGACTCACCACTCACCAAAATGCTTTCATGCATGGGCATTCTGGAAAAGTGAGGATTCACACCCTCTCCTGTTAAATAAATGAAGACTTAAAGACACTCACTGTGGCTACTAAGCTGCATTTGGAATAATGTAATCTACTATGCAAACAGTTCCATGTACAGCATGCTATTTTGATCAGTCTCTCTGGGGAAAAATACCCCCTGCATCTTATAATTAAAAAGCTATTTAACAGTGTAAAAATACAAATATTCCCAAATCAAGTTTCAGCCAAATATCCTGTACAATTCAAAACACGGATATCAGAGACAGCAATGGTCTTGTGTTTACGCCCCACAGCACTACAGAGAGATGAACACTTAGCTTTTGTTTTGGTCTCAATTCATTTTTTCAAGAAGCATAATTAAAAACTGCATTAATGCCACCAATTATGGCCTCCAAGGGACCAGAAACCCCATGTTACTATGTGATGGAACACAACTGAGCTGCAAACATCCATTTGCCATTATAATACTCATTAATCCTGCCAAATACAACTCATTATGAGACTTCAAGAAAATCATCTCATAGGCAAACACAGCACAGAATCTATCTGTCACTGCATTCCTCTCAGCACAAGTTGCAGGGGTGGAAATTGTTCAACGTAACTAATTTATGAAGCTGCAAACTAACCATTCGTTTCTGACACAAACCAGGAGGTGTCTGAAAATGTATAAGGACTTTTTTACTACTGGAACATCCACTGTGTTCTTCAAAAGCAAATGTTTGATAGAAATTGAAGAAAACACTGTGAAAAAGGGAAGAATTGCATTGAAAATTTGCTCAAATGAGCGTTCCTTAATTAAAGGCCATGCTTCTCTAAAAGAAGTGCTGGAATTTCTCTTTGAACTACTGGATTCTATGCCAGAATCATTTGGTATTTAGATTTTCCTGTGTGCAAAAATACTGTCCAGATTGCAAGGATGTGTTCAGATTTTCAAGCTGTCCACTTGAAAGGATTCAAGGAAAAGTTGAGGTACTCAAAAGGAGAGGTTGTTTGAGGAAGACGGATGAACACTGAAAGCGCTGTGGATGGGTGGAGAGCTCCTTGTAGCATACCAGCTGTCTTCAGCTGTGTTGCAGATATTTTGATTCCATTCAGAAAACATTTCTGTATTTTTTTCTGATGTAAGCTGAAGGGATTCTTTGATTTCTAATACTGTGGTTTTTAAGTGAGTAGAATCTTATATTTTTCATGTTAAAAAAAAATCAGAACAGAAAAGTTCTGAGCTGGGAAGAAAAATAAAACAATAACAGAAAGAAAAGCTATATGTTATAGATACTCACACAATTAAATGAGTTCCTTGGGGAATCTAATGTATCCTTGCTCTTTGATGTCTGAAGTCAGGATTAGTGAAATCCAGACTCTAGAAAATTTAAAGATAGTATAGTCCTTCTCTTTTAAAAATAGCTCTTTGAGGTCAAATTTAAAACTCATGCAGAGAAAGGAGAATATTAAAGGAAGTCTCATGAAACTCAGCATGCTTGGCATCTCTGAGGTTAACATTAATTTTGAACAATGCCTTGTTCCATTTAAAATTGAGAGATTGTTGCAACAATGTGTTTTCAATTCTAAACAAAGTTATGATAATAAGAGGAGTAATTCTACATCATACATCTGGCAATGCAGCCACCTGTGTTATGATAAAAAGCTATAAACCTCTCTGGGTGCTTGTTCTGCCTCAGAGTGTTTGACTGCTAGAAATATAATCTCTCTGGGGCAGGGGCTCCATCTTGTTCCACAAATTCACCCCTTGTTCGACTCTGCATAAGGGTATGGTGCTACGCAAAGAAGTCAAGGCAACTTATGGGGGTGAGGTTCTCAATACTTTGCAATTCTTTTCTTAGCCACAATTTTATTCCTGCTTCTTTATTCTGAGCACCCAGAGTCTTTCAGCCTAACACACGGGCTGGATCTGAGCAAATAACTTTCTTTTATACAAATATGTAGATAGTGATATATGCTCACATGTGTACATTAATTATTCAAAGTCTCGTTTAAACGTGTTTAAAAAAAAAGAGTTCACAGTCCTAAATAAGGTTAGGCATGCTTTTGGTAGACAAGGCCATTTTTTTGTCAGCCAACCATGTATTTGTGAATCCTCTCTCTCTGACCTCCCTACCT